>NESQ01000705.1:0-18882 GCA_003070745.1 Tuber borchii
TCGACTGGGTCTCCTCCTTCCTGTCAGAACGGAAGTGCACACTAGTTTACCAAGGCTCCCCATAGACCCCCTCCCCAGTCACAGTCGGAACCCCTCAGGGCTCCCCAATCTCTCCTCTATTGTTCCTCATATACGTGGCACCCCTACATGCCGACATCAAGGGAGGCCTTATGCTTTCCTACGTCAATGACTTTTCGCTCACAGTCTCCTCCCCCTCCTACCGGTCCAACGTGCGCCGGCTGCAAAGTCTTTTCACGTCCCTATCCCGACGCGCCACAGCCTTAGGTGTGTCCTTCTCCATCCCAAAAACAGAACTCATCCATTGGCGTACCCCAAGCCAAAGAGGCTCCCTCAAATCCAACCACTCCGTGACCCTCAATGACCAGATCTTCCACCCCTCCGAGGAGGTAAGGTGGCTCGGTTACTGGTTCTCCCCCGCCCTTACCACCACCAATCACTTTGAGAGACGCTTGGCTCTGGCCAAAGCTGTTTTTTCCTTCATAAAAAGAGTCGCCTCCCCAGGAGCGGGAGTCCGCCCTTTCCTCTTACACCGGCTCGCCGTGGGACTTGTCCTCCCAATCCTCACGTACGGCGCAGACCTCTTCGTCCCAAACGCCCGCTCTACCACCCGCATGAGCTCCTTCTGGCACAGGGTCCAAAGATGGACCACCAATTGTTTCTTCGCCACCCCCATCCCGATACTTTCCAGGGAGGCCTGCCTCCCCCCCATAGGTCCCTACTGCAGGCATAAGAGGCGCAACGCGGCTCTCAGGCTCTCCTGCTCACCCCCTACACTTAACCCCACGGCAGCCCGTCTACCGCCCACCTTTCCCTCCCTATCTAGTTTCAGGGCCCCCGACACCTACCGGCCAATGACTGTCGGCCTCTCATCCGTTTACCTCCCCCTTAGCTGGAGAACCCCGGTCCCGTCCCCCCCATGAGGAGACATCTCCCCATCGACGAACTCGCACATCTAGCCTTCCCCCTCGGTCACGGCTTCCCTCGTTTCCCCCAGATCGGGGGAGCCACCCTCCCCCAGACAGAAGACATCCCGCCCCCGACCCTCATGGCACGGGCCTACGCCACGCTCAAGGAGAGGTCTCAGAAGCTCCTACTCCAGGACTGGGAAGAATCCGTCCCAGCCCCCCCCTACTACGCGTATTCCGCCTCCACGACCCCCCATCCTTTCATGGGGCTCGACAAATTCGCCGCCAGCCGCATACACCAAATCCGCGCCGGCAAAAGCTACTTGCTGGCCCACCCCTCCTGGCGCGACGACCCAGACCGCCCGCCCACCTGCCCCCGGTGTCAAGAAGCCCCAGAGACATTCGAACACGCCGTCCTACGCTGCCCGGCCCGAGCTGAAGCCAGACACTGCCACCTAAGTGCGGTCGATAGCCTCTCGCCCGAGAGCCCAATTTGGAACCACCCTCCCTCCCTCTCAGCCCTCCGGAGCTTCATCCTAGACACCCGCACTGGGTTTCCCCCCGGTGACCCCCCCCTGAAAATTAACCGCTCCCACACCCCCCGCACAGCATATGCCTCCCCCATCGCCCCCCACCCTACGACCCGCATGTTGCGTTTGTAAAGTTTCCTTTGTAGAGTTTACGAAATGCAAAGTATGTTGGATTTTCCCTATATTTTTATGTTTTTGACAGACGAGGCCCATGGTTTATGGCTTCACTACTTAGTACTACTAGGGCGTGGGAAATGGTTTCTTTTGTTATATGTTTTGTGCTTTATAGGTTTTGTTTTTTCCATAGCTACCGCTACATGAAGCTTTTTGTACCTTAAAACAATGAACGCATTATATAAAAAAAAAAAAAAAAAAAGGCCTCTTGGTTGAGAGTTCTTCACACAACCATCTAAGTTATTTTCCTACAATATACTTTATCTTTACTACACTACCGGACCGAGAACATAGTGTCTCTCACGCGCTTAGCGATTTCTTGTACGAGACAGGAGTTTGTATACTCAGCTGTCATTGTTCGTACAAACTTAAGATAGTGCGATCACTATCCAGAAGGGGGTTACCTGCTGCAAGTATCGCCTGAAGGGAAGAGGATTGTAATATTGACAGACAGAGTTTTCAATATACTTGGTTGAACATTTCTTCAGTTCGCTTTGAGAATCTTTCGTATTTCAAGTTGGTCTACCAAACGCCTACTATTAGGAACTACTTAGTAGTTGCGATATAGTAAGAAGCTTGTTACAACAACCTTGTCCAAGCCTCTCGTACTTAGTCTCACTAGATAGCGCATTTTGCTATAGAGCCAGTATTGTTACCTTCATAGAATACGGCACCACCCCCTGGGACCGTTACATTTTTTTAACTTCAACAAGTTATCAAGATTGAACAACACCCGGAACCTAGTGGGAGCACCGTGCCCACTAAGAAAGGATAACAGCCACGAGCTAGGGACGAAAAGGACGATTCATCAAAGCACCTTCGAAACAACAGTTCTTTATAGACGAGCCTGGTAGACAACTAGCCAGAGATAGTGCCCAACCAACCCTATTGGTGTCAGCGGAAGAACGTGCAACGGAAGCAAGGGTAACCCCTGGCGGGGTTCCAGTATCTCCAACAAAAGAACCGTCAAGCAGAGCCCCAGCAGCTACAATAGCAACAGGATTATCAAGCAGAACCCCAGCAGAGGTACCGGCAGACGATCCAAGCAGCTCAGATAGCAGTCGCGATTCAGACAGTATGTCGCAACAAGGAGGGCCCAGTAACCCTCCACCCAAACCGGCAGGTGAACTGACAGTCCCCTCTAGACTTGGTATCAAAGTCCTGACACCAAAGAAGTTTACGGGAGATGGCGAAGACCTCCAACCAGAAGGATTCTACCGATTGAACAAGTCTGTTCAACTATACATGCGAATACATAAAGTACCCCAAGCATCAGATGGATCCGGAAACTATTGGATAATCTACACTCAGGGACGAGCCCAAGAAGCAGCATTCCAAGCAGCAGAGTTATTCGGCGAAAATATTCCTAGAGATCAGTTAGTACTCTACTTAAAGGAACGATTCTAATCATCCAAGCAGAAGGACGATACCTACAGGAAGTTCCACGATATTTGACAAGTTAAAGATGGACAAACACCGAAGATCTCGATCACCTCGACAGATCTACTCATATACAGATCATGATTACCTGAAGATACAGTCAGCGATTATGCATTCATCCAGCAATTCTTCAAGAGCATGCATCCCAAGCTTCGACATGATGTTGAAATGCAATACGGGGATGATGAAGGAATCAATGAAGTAATCAGCTTGGCTGAAAGACTTGATGCTATAAACCATAGTACAGGAGCCTATCAGAAAAATCTTAGTGACAAACTATCGAAGCCCAGCAAGAGACAAGAGCCTAAGAAAACGTTCAATAAACCCAAACAACAAGGAACGAAGAAGAAAGGAGCCTGTTTCATCTGCAGTGGTGAAGGACATATGGCAAGAGACTGTCCAAGTTCGAAAGATAAGGACAAAGGCAAAAGCAAGGCAAAGGTTAAGAAGGAAGCATCATCCAACATGGTGGAACAACAAGACCAATTCGATGAAGTCTATATCAACTCGATGGAGATAGACAGCTACGCTTCAGCCAAAGCCACTCACCCAGCAGTAATCAAAGCACATCATGCACTAGAAGGATCCATGTTCATCAATGGAAGGGAAGCCAGAGTACTGTTCGATACAGGAACAATCAGAGCAAACCTCATCAGTGCAACATTTGTCACTACCCACGGTATCCCATGCAGGAATACGGAGAAACCAACCAAGATTCACATGGCTATGAAAGGTTACCGTTCCGAAAGTCACAAAGAATGTGTTGTGGATATCACAGCAGGAAAGTTACAAACAAAGGACAACAAAATGATTGTCGGAAACCTAGCAAAATATGATGCCCTGATAGGCATGCCATTCCTCCAGCAACATCAGGCCACAATTGAGTGTAGTGGACTAGCAATTACATTCCCCAAGCAAAGAGTTAAGATCAACTGTACACCTACGAGTGGAAATATCCGAGCAGCGGTGATCAGCACTGAGGACATCATGGCTGAACAACCTGAGATGTTCCCAGAGAAGATCTCAGAAGGACTACCGCTACTGAGGAAGATTAACTACCATATTCGCCTGAAACCTGGAGAAGAACAGCCATACCAGCACACCTACTCCATTCCAGAACGGTGGATGACAGACCTAAAGGAATGGATAAGGGAGAAAGAAAATCAGCAGATTATCGAACGGAAAGTGGTCCATGCAGCAGCACCAATATTCGCTGAAGAAAAAAAGGACAAGATAAGGATGAGACCACTTGTTGATCTTACAGCAAGAAATGAAATCACCATCAAGGACAACGAAACAATTCCAAACCACAAGATTATCCTAAACTCGCTAGCAAGGGCCAGATATAGGAGCAAGATTGACCTCACCGATGCATACTTCTAGACCAGAGTCACACCAGAGGACGTGGATAAAAACGGTTTCAAAATACCTTTTGGATGTTTTGTAAGCAAGGTTATGCTTCAAGGAGATATGAATGCCCCAGGAACATTCATACGCATAATGGCAGACCTATTTGCCGATTATATTGGACAATTCGTATGGGTTTACATTGACGATATTCTCATATTTTCCGATACAGAGGATGACCACCTGAAACACATCGCAATTATATGCAAGAAACTCAAGAAAGCTCAATTTTACACTAGTAGGAAGAAATTGAAGTTGTTTGCGGCTAGCATGGATGTGCTGGGCCACATCATTGACGAAGAAGGACTGAAACCAGCTCCTGAGAAGATAGTGAAAATGGAAAAATGGACCACCCCTAAGAACAAGAGACAACTCCAGGAGTTCCTCCGGACTGTCAACTATATTAGTCAATTTATTCCTCATATTGCCACCATTACTGCAGCACTAACTTCCCTTACTGGTAGTGAAGAATTTGTGTGGACACCCACCTATGACCAAGCTATGGATAATGTTAAGCGAGCTGTTTCACAATACGAGGTTATGAAACCATTGAATTACGAGTCAACCACACCAATATGGCTAATCACTGATGAATCCGATAGTGGCGTAGGAGCTTGGGTAGGACAAGGGGAATCAGCTGACACAGCAAGACCGGCAGCACTACACAGCCAAAAGTTCTCTAACGCTCAGATGAACTATGACACTAGAGACAAAGAGGTCCTAGCCATTGTGGATGCCCTGGCGGCTTTCCATTACCTTCTTGCAGGAAGCAAGTTTACGATTGTTACAGATCATCAACCCCTAATATATCTCAAAACGAGCAAGACACCCACCAAGAAGCAACTTAGATGGAGGGCATTAATTGGACAGTTCGATACAAAATAGTATAGAGGCCAGGCCGATGGAACTATTTAGCTGACGCTTTATCCCGACTTTATGTGGACGATAAGAACTATCCTCATACTGCGAAAGACCTCAAACGAGAAGATCCTGATCACGACAGACTTCCTCTCTCTGATAACATACCGATTACCCTCCACAGCGAATACTTGACAGCCAATATATCTCAATTCGAAAGCCTACCAGTTTCCTACGTCCATGATGAGTGAGAATCTGGTAGCGAATGCGAATTCACGGACTATAGGGAAAACGCACCGAT
This sequence comes from Tuber borchii, assembly GCA_003070745.1. Lineage (NCBI taxonomy): Eukaryota > Fungi > Ascomycota > Pezizomycetes > Pezizales > Tuberaceae > Tuber > Tuber borchii. The sequence continues at coordinate 5,637 of NESQ01000705.1, forward strand.
CAATGCTTGGGGAGATTATAGAAGTATCACTAGCCGAAGAAGCGAGGAAGAACTACAACACTCAGCCCTGGATTGGCGTTTTTGCGAGATTGATAAGTGCCCAGATCACGAAGATATGAAGCCACCTATGAAAACCTAAAGCGGATCACCTAAGAGTAGCCCCCCGGTTATACCACCTCACACTTCCGACGAAGAAAGTAAGATGGATACAGAACCCGATCAGGACAATATACAACATCCCAGGCCACACCTGGACCTCTCTGGAATCAAGAGAAGACTACATGAACCCCCCGGTTGTGAAACTAGAGGCATCCCCTGCGAAAGCCCTGACTGCCCAGTACATCAGGCCAGACGATCTCCATCAACAAGACCCCTATCTGGGGGAACACTTTCCCACCTAAACATCGTACCCGTTGTCGAACCGCCGCGACTTCCCTATTATAACCGCCAACTGTACAACGTATATGAGGATGAGGAGGAAGATCATGACAGGGTGACAAGACTGGAAAGGGTAACAGATGAAAGAGATATCACCTAGGCTGTGAATGACATGGAATCGATATAGAGAGAACAGATGATAAAGGGCTATAGAGACGATCTGATTTGAAAATTGGCCCAGGACTCCAGCCTCACACATAAAGGCCGAAAGATAGAGCATTACCGCATATCCAATGGACTACTCTACGCCACCATCAGAGGAGGGGAACAGTGCCTCTACATACCTAGAGGGCATGGAGTCAATGGGGAAACGTTAAGAGAATTGATAATGGGAGAAATCCACAGCAAAGGACACCACAGTGAAGATAGAAATCTCCGGTATGCTACTGAGTATGTCTACTGGCCGGAGATGAGGAAGGACTTTAGGGACTATGTTCGGCAGTGCGAATTGTGCCAGGCGAACAAAGAACGCAACGCTCTACCTATTGGTGATGCACAAACTCTTCCGTTTCCTTGTAAGATATTTTGGAGCTATGCTATTGATTTCATGGGTCCATTCACTATCTTGAAGACGTACAATACGGTTCTGGTGGTTGTGGATAGACCGGTGGGATTCTGCTGGCAGATCCCAACATCGACTAGTGCTACTGCAGCACAAACTATGGAGCTACTCCGGCATCATATTTTTACGCCACATGGAGTACCCACCGTGATTGTCAGTGATGCTGACCCCTATTTTACCTCCCAGTTTTGGAAACAGCATCTCAAAACCATGGGAATCGAACATATTATGGCTGCGCCAGGCCACCACCAGACCAATTGACAAGCTGAGTGGAAAATTAGAGACCTCAAAACGGCTTTGAGGAATGTCACGAACACTCGCCAGACAAACTGGCTAACTGTCCTTCCCGAGTTGACAGCGTATGCTAATGCTGGTCACTCTGATACCCTCAACATGTCCCCATACAAAGCAGTGTATGGATGAGACTACCAACTCTTAGATACCTACTAAACCTACCCCTTGGCCGTCCCCGCCTGAGATGACTATTACCACAGACATCAGCAAGTCAGAAATACCGCATACCAAGCACTGAAGGTGGCCAGGGCTAGGAGCACTAGTGCTGCGAGCAAGAGGATCAACCCCGAAAAATCAATTGAGGTTGGGGGGATGATTATGATATATGGTGATCAGTTTGTGACAGAATCTGGCAGGTCCAGGAAGCTACAACCGAGATGGCGAGGACCTTTCACAGTGTTGGAATACGATGAGCACACCCAGAATTAGACAGTCAGTATGGACTCTACAATGTATCGCCGATAGAAGGCAGTGTTCCAATGTTCAGTCGTCAAGCCCTTCCACCCCAACAACGACCAACGATTTCCGGGCAGAGCCCATGCGAAGCCAGCGCCCATCTTGATTAACTAAGAGCAAAAATGCGAAGTTGAAGCATTTCTCGACCACAGAGAGACGCACGGCAAAGTGCAATTCTTGGTTAAGTGGAAGGGATACCCAACGAGCGAGAATAGCTGGGAACCAATGGAGGGACTCGAGAACTCGCAGGAGATGATACGGGCATGGTGGACCGATAACATGCCAGGGGAGGGATTTCCTATTGTTTGGTCAGGATATATTACGGTTTGTTTTTCTATTATTTGGGATGGTCACGAGATGTATTCCAGTGAACTCCCAGTTGATAGAGGGTTCTGGGAACTGCATTTGGACACTGATTATGATAGCGAGGAATAATGTTTTCTTTGTTATATGTTTGGAAATAAGGATTTTATTTTGTTCTTGGGGTGTAACTGGTCCAGGTTACTAGTTGGTTTCAAGTATCGTTTGATACTCTATATGTTTTATGTTTGGTTTCAAGTATCGTTTGATACTCTATATGTTTTATGTATAGTTTTGAATATCGTTTGATACTTTATATGTTTTATGTTTGGTTTTGAGTATCGTTTGATACTCTATTTATTTTATGTTTGGTTTTGAGTATCGTTTGATACTTTATATATTTTAGGTTTTGTATTAGGATATTGATGTGATACCTGATTTGTTTTATATGATTTTTCAAGGCTACCACTTCGGAGCCTTATGGTTATTTGATTACAAAGGCTCAAGTAGCCTAACAAGTGTATTTAAGACCTGCTATTCTCCGGACTTAGAGAAGGCAGACTTTGACAGACAGAGTTTTCAATATACTTGGTTGAACAGTTACTTCTTCAGTTCGCATCAAGAATCTTTAGTATTTCAAGTTGGTCTACCAAATGCCTACTATTAGGAACTACTTAGTAGTTGCGATATAGTAAGAAGTTTGTTACAAAAACCTTGTCCAAGCCTCCAGTACTTAGTCTCATTAGATAGCGCATTTTGCTACAGAGCCAGTATTGTTACCCTCATAGAAAATGGCACCACCCCGTGGGACCGTTACAGATTTGACATCCAGAAATAAGGGTAGATAATACTAAGCTTCTTTCTGCGTGGCGAGTGACTCACGAGTAACCCCTTGTCAACAACTGACACCCCTTGCAGCTATATTTCGCCTAGCCAGCATGTTAGCTACGCTTCCATTTCAACTAATTTTTCTGACGCCCACGTACCAAATTGTCAGTGTCTAGTCCTATAGATCACTATGTCTCCTCCAAAGCATAAGAACGATTCTAAAAACACAGTTTCCTAGGTGAATCTTTACTCAGATCGCGCACTCCTTCACTCTATCTAACTCTCTTCGCGAGAATGTTCTCACTCCAGGACTTGAGATTATCTGAGTCACCGGCAACACGATTGAGCCGGTTGTCAAGCCAATTCTTTCAGTTGCATACCGAGTGATAGACTGTGCGTGGCTATCTTCCGTGTGGCATGAACTGATAGTATTTTACTTATTCACTAGGAGAACTCCTTACCTCCGGTTTCTAGTGGTTTCAGCTCTGCTGATTTGGTGTTCAGAGATGAGAGTAGATACTCCTAGTGCTCCTTTAGCATGACGATATCTCGCGGGCAGCCCACATCGCTAAACGACACCCCTTGCAGCTAGAATTTGCATAGCTCCGACAATAGCGACACCTTCATTTCGTCTAATATGTTCCACAATGGACCAGTGAGTGCTATAAGATTCATGACAGCCTAGATCATGAAAGGAGTATTGAATACTCCCAAACCCCCTTTGTGTAAGTGTCGTTTCCTCTTGCATACCGAATGAAGGTCTGTGTGGCTACAAACTCCCTAAATCATGATGTGCGGGTATAAGACCTAACGCATCCTGTTCAACACAACAATCTACATAAACTCCTAGCCTTCACAATGCAGGATATATATTGCAATTGTCATAGATCCTGATTGCTATCTTACCCTATCCTCGCTAATTATCCAGTAGCCCACAATGCATTCGAATTCACGAAGTCAGCCAACTGCTCAAGTGGGTAATCTCAACTGGCGTAGGCATGAGGTTGTACCCCACAACATGGGATCTAGTCAGCCAACTGCCTGAGTAGGCAATCTGAATGGGCATAGACCGAAACTTGTACCCGACATCATAAAATCTAGTTAGCCAACTCCCCGAGTGGGCAATATGAGCAGATGTAGGGGCAGTGCCATACCCGACACCATGGTATTCAGTTAGCCAACTACCCTGGCAGGCAATCAGCACTGACATAGACGCAACGTCCTACCAGAGGAGTCTGGATTGGGAAAACAGCAGAATGGATCAGGCAGCTTCTATAGTGCGCCACTGAACGACCAGTATTCAAGTCAGAATTCTTCCCAACTCCCAATTGCCTCACGTTTTGAAGGAAGACCTCCAAAGTGCCCAGGCAGGAGCACAATTCAGACCACCGCATATACCGAACCTGAGATTGAGCCTGATCAACAAGGACATCTGGAAGATGTTCATCTTAGCGACAATAGTGGTGATATGAAGTACCATGATTCAGAACAGGGAGAAGAAACGGAACAAGACACCAAACCTGATATAGAAGTCCTCGATGTCGCAGATAGCACTCTATCCGAACCATTTCGGGGTCTCAAGAGGCTGAGAGACAGGGTAACAATAACCTAAGAATATTGCGAATTTTTACCACCTCTGGATCGCAGGATGCAATTCTTCTCTGGCGGACCCCCTACGGCTCGTATAAGGATAATTCCCTGCAAGGTTTACACCCCACAATCGTTGGCGTCGTCAAGCACAGCACAGTATTCGTCTTCACTTGGAATCCCTAGTACTACTACATCTGGTATTAGAAGCTCGAGGCTACCAACAACTGAACTAGCCACACCACAGCCCGGGCACATCAGGGGTGTACCCAACTCATGGCGAAACAGGATGACCAGGGTAGAATGAGAAATAGTAGTCGTGGGAAAATATCTGATCCTTCAGTACACCCTCTTTGTTGATCAACTCCTGGCCCAGCTTACTTTAACGTCAGCAGTGTACGGTATTTGGACTCGTGCACAGGATGGGATTGCCGAGGCCGGGAATATTGAAGAATCTGAGAAAGATCTTGACCTTGTAAGTGCATTCGAATATGATAAGATACAGGGTGTTTTACTAACTATCAAAGATACAGCAAAAACACCCAGCCATGCAGGGGCAATTTGTATATTATATAAAAAATAATATGCAGAAATTATACAAATTGGGAGTTGACCTGACAGCTATCGCGGGTGGGGTCGAATATCCTCTCGAAGGGGACAGGTTCATGTGTCTTTCAGATTGATATGAGGTTGGTATGACAGATTGAGAAACCCAGATTTTAGATGATTACTGACTATGAACTGGGTGTAGGAGATAACCTTCCGGTTCCTTGCTCCCCAGATTGCCTACACAATATATGGTAAGTATTTCGAGTGCAAGAGAACAGTGAGGATCATAAACCCGGGTATTTTTAGAGTGTATCAATGAGAGGATCATCTGCCTAACATGTGCAATACTCTGCCATACCCTGGGGGCTTGGTGAATTGGGGCACTTCTTGACACTCCCGAGTTTAAGTCTGAGGCTATCAGAGGTAACAGTTTCCTGATCTCTGGGCCTTTTGTTCTGTTCATTCAAGACGTAGAGAGCTCACAAATTTCGCAAAATGTTTTCTTACGGCAGAAAAACACATGGCGGAGGTTCCCAAGGGTGACACAGAAGCTGATTCTCTGGAATCCAAGTGGAACAATCATGGATATGATTAACCAAGAATATCGAGTTCTGAAGGAGAGGCGCGAAGGCTTTGCTGACAATCATGAGGCAGTTCATGCGAAACTGGAGCGTCAGCTATCCAGCCGGAATCGGAGACGACCCTCGGCATGAGAACCAACACCAATCAAGACTGGCACCACGGGCCTAGTAGGACGCCTGGAGAGTCAACTGTGATATGAGCTATCCAGCCAGGTGCCCGGACAACCAGCTGTGTGAGAACCGACCCCAATCAACACCGACGGCTTGATCTTAGAAGGATACCAGGAGAGTCAAGAGGTGTCGCAGGAGAACTCTAAGTCATTCGACTTTAGCCAGCCAGCCTTTGCTTGGGTGCTTCGAGACTTAAATGCTGAGTCAGTGACTTTTGATGACTCGCTAGACTTGACGCTGGAGCAGGAGCAGGAGAGCGCTACCAATCCAGATCTAGCCAGTCGCTTTTCTCTGAACCTGGATGACGTTCAGGAAGATCAGGCAGCTGCGTGGGAGAACCTTTGCCAAAACGGCCACGAGGTCATATAAAATAAATAGATTTACTAGTCAGAGCGGGTGTGCAGGACGTAGTGATAGGGGTGATCATGCTTGAGTATCGAGCATGATCGTGCCCATCGTGCCCATCGCTACAGGATGTCAAGGCGATCACAATGTAATTGTAATAGATAAAATAAAATATGGTAACAAAGCTTAATAGAGTACCAGACGTGGAGTACTAGTACTAGTAACGAAGTCATGTACTGGCGGTTAAGATGTTGGGCAATTTCGAAGCAGTCTGGAAGATAGACCTATGGATTCTCAATGGCGTCAGGAGACTTGGACCTAACCTCAGAGGGTATCCTGCAGGCGTCCACAGAGTACTGAGCAGCATCGGGATGTGATAGCAAAAGTAAGCTACATCATAATGCGATTGGTCGAGAAGGTGATTGTCAGGAGGTGAGAGGCGAGGAACAGAGGCCATAAGGATGCGTCAGGCTGGAATCTGAGATGGTCAGGATAGGAGTGGCTAGACTCTGAGGCCGTCAGGAATATCAGGAAAAAGTATTATGCACGTTCAAGGAGGTCCTGAATGCTCCTGGTCCACCAAGGGGCGTTTTGGTTCCCGTGGTCCACATGGTTCACACTGATCCGCTTTGAACCACACTTTTGAAAATTTTTTCAACAATGTGGACCAGGGTGGACCAGGGAGCACCAGGGTAGACCACGAGGACCAAAACCCCTCATGGTGGACCAGGAGGGCCGTAGACAATTTCCTGATAAAGGGATAGGGTAAAATCAGGAGACGTAGGAACCCAGTGGTGGAGCATTGTACATCTTCAGGAAGGAGAGTGTGTAGGGATCGACATCAGAATGGCATCAGCATACGGTATTATGGGGATGGCAACGTCCGGACGGAATGTCACATGGATGTTACGTCTTGAATCGCCGTTGACGTTTTGAGCGTCCCCAGCATCAGAAGCACAGGACACTCAGTACGCATATTAGAATTTTTCCTAATGTCCTAACATCTCAGGGCTACATCAATATATGACCCGAAGGTTACCCTGTTCAGCGGTGTTTCACTCTATGCAGAGTTACCCTCCCTTACGCATATACCCATACCCAAGTTGATTTCGCCAAGTAGACCTCATTACCAACTTGAGTCTACGCTTTTCGTATAGAATTATACTGTGCTATACTATCTCTATTTACCTTAAGGTATTCCATATGGGCTGTAGTATAGTCTATTGTGGATACCTGTTACTAGGGTTATTACAGATTCATACATCCAGAATCAAGTATTCAGATATCTTTATCGCCTCTGGCCTGGTTTATCCAGATATCATATATTGACGTTTTCCTGGTAGTCAAACCCAGATTATTGGAATCAAATCCTGAGTGCTAGCCATTTTACTATAAAACTCTCGTGTCGCATCCTCAATTACCTGTTCTTCTAGCGTAATATCCTCCTCAGGGATCTCTATTTCCTTTGCCATCTACTGGCACCTCAGTTCTTCTATTATCCTCTCGTTTTCTGTATTTCCACCAAGGAAGTTTCCACCTGTCATTTCTTTCTATTTGTGCCTTTTAACCAACAGTCCTTCTCATAGTGACCTTTCTTCCTGCTTGTGTGACAGTTACTCGTTAACTGTTGTGACATGGTAAAGTGCCCATGTTTTTCATATTCAGTTTGCCACTGGCTGATACTCCCTTCGATCGCTTTCATTTTATCTATTTACTGGATATGAATAGAGCTTGTCTAGATTCGATTGACTTTTCTCTCTTGAGTATGGCTTCAAACTCTTTATGCAGGGTATGGAGTTGAATATAGTTGGTACTCTTAATGGTGCTGGAAAATTGTGGTTCAGCGAAAGGAGACTATGATCTCTAGTGGGTAGTTTTGGAAAGCCCATGGAAGACATAAAAAATCATTTGCGTGATTGTCAAAGTTTGTATACCAAAGGACAGTGTGCCTTTAAGCTCTATTTGTTTGTTGAGATATGCTTCTATCGTGCTGCACTCCTCAAGCGGATACTTATAGAGCTTGACCTGTAGTGTATTGACATAGTGGCTGACGAGAACTTAATAGTTCCATTTTATATTGTCACAAATTCTGTGTAGTATATCCCAGTCTGTTTTATTGTAGTTCATGACTACTGCGTTTACTATCTCACTTTTTAAATCACCAATAGCTCTCTGGATATGTCTCTTCTGATCTATGTACTGTCCCTCCTCTTCTTTGAAGTTTTCGCTTCCTTTTGTAAAAGCTACTAAATCTTCTCTTTTCCGGTGGTAAGGTTACAAAGATCTTCTCTGAGCAGATAAATGCCTATCTGTATAGACTACATTCAGTATTTTATCCCATCTAACCTCTCTATCACCATCCACAATTTGCCCAATAGTAGACCAACTAGGTCACTCATAGCGACGATAAAAGCCTTTTCTTCCCTTATAGTGATTTTCACAGTTACCAGAAAGGAGAAAAAATATTAGGCTATGTAAGAAATTGGTATGACTCTAACACGCTTAGTATTTAGTCTGATGCGCAGTGGCTTATAACCTGATAGAGGTTCACTATGATTGTGTGCAAGTGGTTGATGTAAGGAAAGTGTTGTCGCTATATTCACTATGGATGTTGCTAGCTAAAGGTTTACACTAGTAGTAAAACCTCTGCTCATACCTGTTGAGCCCTACATGACTACTATACCCTATACCTCTATATATGCCCTAATATGCTTCCTCCTGTATAATGCTTTACTACTAGTATTATTATACAATCAATTAGCACTTTGTTCAAGTTAAATCAATACAAAAAAACAATATAACAAAACTTACCATGCAGTGGTAACAGGTGCGGTTCTCAATACCTATTCAAGAATAGTCAAATTCAACCTTATTCTTGTCTCTCCTGCAGCTTGTATAGTAGGGCATTATAATAATAAAATAGTCAGAGAATGAAGTATAAGACGGTGCTAAATTGATGTGTTTAAGGTAGCGTTAAGGTATGTGATGATAAAAGAGCAGTTGATAGTAGAGAAGAGAATAGTTGGTAACTGAAGAGAAAGAAGAGAGATTTGACCACATAATAGCCAGTTCTCCTTCTATCTCGCATTGCTGATTGTCGGTAAAACCCAGTGTGATGGAAAAGCAAGTCTGACACCTCAGTTTTGTTTTTCTTTCTTACTAGTAATACTTACACAATACTAGTCTTCAACTACTAATCCCAATTTCTATATAGAATACAAGTCCCTCTTCACAGCTATAAAGTCAGTATTCTTGTAATAGGGTTAGATTAGTGTCATGAAAAAACTAAATCTAATTCACAAGCAAAATCCTCACAATTCCTACTAGTATAATTTTTTCAGTCTTAGGCAATCTCTCTTCTACTTATATTCCTTTACTATAAATCTTCCAATCTGCAGTTTCTCAGCTAAGAGTGAATAATTAGAGATCAATTACTATGAGCAGCTTGGCTGAAATGATCACACACTCACTATTAGTTTACATATTCTTAATTTGTTTCTATTTGTAAAATGTATACATACATATTGTAGTTCTATTATGTAGGTATTTAGGTAGTTTTAATTTACTTTGATTGAATTTCCTTTCTAGAATTGCATTAGAATCTAGTTTAATGAATAGATTGCACAATGTATATTCATTAGTAATGATTGTGCTTGCAGGATTTCAGATTACAGTCTTCTTACAGGATCTAATTTATTTAGATACTATCTCCTGGCTAGGAAAAGGCATTTGTAACTCATATAGAAATTAGGATGAGTAGTTGAAAATTAGTATTGTATAGGTATTGCTAGGGAAAAGAAAACCAAAAACTGAGACATCAGACTTGCTTTTACTGACTGTGAGCAACAAGAAGTAGGAGGGGAGCAGGCTATTAGGTCTGAAAATTTTCGCATTTTGGCTTGGCATCTTGGCAGGTTTGATGCAATATGTAGTTGTGATTAGAAATACCACTGGGGTATATCAGAGCACAGTCTACCTGATATCAGATCGGAAACTTTCAGGAAATCAGATATCACCCCTTGGCAGTACTACTTAGTATCAATATGACTAGAAGGCCCTGGATCATGGCTCGAGTGCGTAATGAATACTAAAAGTAAAATTGATGAGAGATGAACAGTCAGAAATTGCTATAACTTCAATATGTTGAACTTTGGAACATGTAGAATCAAATTATGAAATCAAAGTTTGTGAATTACAATTGAGATATAAAATATAAGTATAAGATTGTAGCACTTTCTACAAAACCTATATGATATATACAGAGTACTAGAAACAACCTTAATTTCTTACATAAAATGTAAAATATTAGTTATTAAAATAAAAGAAATCAACAGAGCAGAGAGGTAGGTAGGAATACATACCAGAACAGAATGGGCAAGACAGAAAATCTGACTAAAGAGGACAGCAAGCTGAACAACAATTAGTAATAAAATAATGAGTAAATTGCTAGGAGAAATTACCTACAGAAAAGAAGAAATAACTGAGAAGGCTGTGGAGATAGAGTGAATACAGGGTGTAATATTGAGGATTGTAAGTTCTGCTAGAGAAAGGATATTAGTGTTATAATCAATAAACCTATATAGAGTACATATAAGAAACGCAACTTACCAGAGAGTGATTAAATAAGAACTTCAGAATATAGTACATTATCCGTCTGAGTAGGGGATTGCTCTGCAGGTAAGAGAGTCAGTCTATCTAGTATGGTGACTCTAGAGAGTGTCATATACAGTTGGCCATGACTGAAAGCAGGGGTGGGTAGATCGATAGCAACCTGATCTAGAAACTGGCCCTGGGATTTGTTAACTGTCATGGCGAAGCATAGATGCATGGGGAACCGAGTACGCTCCAGGATGAAGGGTGGATCCTCATCTGTAGTCCTAAGCTTAATCAGTAGGAGGAGACGGCTCATGCTATCAAACTTTCCACCAAGAGTTGACACCTGCAAGGAGGTTTGTCTGATTCCCAGCACATGCATCCTGATACCATTGTACAAGCCCTTCCTGGGACTCAGATTCAAGAGCAAAATAAGTAGTGCTCCAATCTTGAGTCTGAGATTTTTTGGATGGAATAGATGCTAAGCTAATACTCTGCAAATACTCCACTGCTAAGGGCTCAGCAGCTGCACTATCCTCAGCTACATTGACATAGTTGAGAGCCTCAAACCTGTGCTCCTCACCAGGCATTCTGTCCAGTGGTATATCATTGAAGTCATTCACAATGTCAGTGCGAAAGGTAAGAATAGCTCTACCTGCAAGAGTACCGTGAATTGTGATGGCCTCATCAATAATAACTGTAGATACAGATGATCATAAAGCTGATCAACTGTAGATACCCGATTAACGTAAGAAGGCAGTTGTATACTGCCATGAAAGAGTGGATTGGTGACCATCTGTTGCAGAAAGGCGAGAAATACCTGGTTGACCTTATTGGCAACAATCCGCATACTTGTCTTGAGTTTCAAGATTTGTAAATGAGGCCAGATTGACCTGTGCTGAAGAGATACCAACACAGTGGACTGTCTGGTACTACAGCGGATGACTGGCAAGATCTGTGCAAAGTTACCACTAAGTAGCATAGGAATCAAGCCGACCAACTGCTGGTTACCGGAGTTGTAGACATCATTCAAGGTTCTATTGACTGCCTTCAAGCACGTCTTATACTACATGGCAACCTCATCCCAGATAATACATGAGGTTCTGCGAATCAAGTTCCCTCAGAAGGAATTTGGCGTGATATTGCATACAGCATTGGTGTCATTGGAAAGGGGAATCTTGAACCTTAAATAGGCGGTCCAGCCACCAGGAAGTATTGGTACTACTATCCTAGAGTACGCGACGCACAAGACTATCCTCCCTTGAGCACAGAAATGACTGCAGAAACAGTTGTAGAGAAAGGTCTTGCCATACTGAATGGGCCATGAAGGAAAAAGGCACCAGAGGGCTCTTGTTGCTGTATCTCCTGCTCATGGCTCTCCACTACAGCAACAATTGCATTGAAGCAGGACACCTGCTCCTCATTCAACTTCACCCGCATGGTGTCAAATAACTCTCTCTCCTGTACCATGTCATAACTCATCTTATCCCCTATCCTCGTATTTCCCTCCACCTCATTCCCCCTCTGCCTCCAATCTAGTGCCATTTGTAGTAAGCTATAGTCAACCAATGTCCTCCATATTCAGTCAAGAACTCCTGAATATGGTACAGTCCATAGTTATGAGCAAGACCTGCCCCATCCCATCTCCACCAGCTGGCATGCTAACCCTCCCTGTCACAAGCAGGTATGTCAGATCATCACAAAAACACTCTCTGAACCCTTCCCAGAGGGTGAGCAGATTGGTAAGTGTTGTATATTGCAGGGCCATAGCAAACAGGTACTGGAAGGCTCTTCCTGTTATCAACTCATGAAAATCCCTGAACATGGCATCAACTCACTATTATCCTCTAGTAGCCTTAGGGCAATGCAGGCACCCTCAAGATGGGTATAATATTCCATCTACCATCTGCAGGTCTTCAAAGCTCTCAGCACTACGTACTACAGTCAGAAGTAAGGGTATATAGTAATGTTCTCCATTGAATGGGCTTGCAGACCACATACGACCAAGGGAAAAACACTGCTTCCTTTGTCGCCACCACTTCTCTGGTATATAAATGTAGTGCTCAGGCAATTCCTGGTACAAATATTCTCTTCAGTCTTCATTCTTAGAGTTGTACTTGAAGAAACCCAGGAGGGTAGTCATAGATATATTCAGATGATCCCTGAGGTCATCTGTCGCTTCCTGTTCTGAAAAGTAGACTGCCTGCTGGCCTGGAAGATGGAGAGCAAGTGTCGTGACTGATGAAAGTTCTTCATGGATATGGAACTCAAAGAGCCTCCACACTGCTTCCGTTGCACTGAAATAGTGACCATGGTGATGACACTTTACTTCATCATATTCTGAGTCCAGGATAGCGGTGGCACAATCTCCACCCTTGTATATGTACTTGTTAATATATTTCACTACTTTGACAGACCCTCAAACTTCCATATTGATATGTGCTTTCTAGAGTAGGGAGAAATATGGACAGTAGGGAACCACTCTTCTGTTATCAATGACAGCCATAATATCTCCTGCAGTAGTTCTCACAGCAGTGTAAAT
>NESQ01000706.1:0-18880 GCA_003070745.1 Tuber borchii
TTCATGGAACGTGAGTTCTTCCGGTATCCCGAGTAGTCAATATAGATATCTCTAGTTGCTCCTACCACGGTGAGTTGAGGTTGGACGTACGCTCCTCTATTACGGTGGCGCAGTTTCTATTAATAATAGGAGTGAGTTATTCTCGTATGCGTAATATCAGCAAATGTCTCGTCAACTCAGGAATGTCCTTTCTAGAAGCTAAAGTAATACTAGGCTGTATGGGGGGATGCCATATACAACTAAACAGAACGGCACACCCCGCCGCAGGTATCATAGCATCCACCCCGAAGTTTAGATCAGCCCTTTTAAAGGTATTCGACGATGGCAGCGTAGCCAACATCGACCCGACCTCTCTGGCAGAACTAACCACTCTAGCATCCTCATATCACTCTTTGCAAGAGGCAGTTATCATGGCGGATCCCAGCTCCTCCCCACCAAACCCCATATAACACTCTCCCACTACCAACACTCCTGAGATAAAAGTCCCAGAAATACAGAGTACCCAGGATACAGCTATGATTCTGGGACGCGAGCAAAACTCATACAGCAAAGGCATAGAAGATAGCATGCATGCGCCCAGCTACCAAAAGGAATACAGACAAGTCCGCTTCACCTCCACCTTCCCACAGGAATTCCCCTCCACTATCTAAGGGACAGACTCAGGCAACTTTACGCTCACCCTAATGTTAGGCATATTGGAGCCTATGTATGCAGTACTGGATTCCAGTGCACAGACCTCAGTGTACAGACCTTCAAAATACGCGACTGTATTTTACTCATATCCCTGCATCAGGAAAGGTTTTACGCACGTTCAGAGAGGTCCTGAATGCTCCTGGTCCACCAAGAAGGGTTTTGGTCCCCATAGTCCACATGCTCCACACCGATCCGCTTTGAACCACACTTTTGAAAATTTTACCAAAGATGTGGACCAGGGTAGACCAGCGTGCACCAGGGTGGACCACGGGGACCAAAACCCCCTATGGTAGACCAGGAGGGCCGTAGACATTTTCCTGATATGCGGCCCCAATCTTGGGACACTACATTGTGTGAGGTACTTGTCGCAATTGCGCTAGTCCTCAGGAACTCCTCTCAAGAGAACGCTCACCATAATACCATTTACGTCGTGGCTGTCTGTCCGACCAGATGCTGTTTGCAGGATATATGAGAGGACAACCTAGTGAAAAATATACAAGTTGTTCAGATCAGATCGGTCTACGTCATATATAGTTAATAACTCTCAAAGTTAAAGGTGTAAGAGAAATAAAAGAGTAGACATGAAAATGAAATCATTCCTATGAAATAGAGGATCCAAATGCACATGGTGGAAACCCACAGTCCCACTCAGAACTAGTCAGTAAAGTAGAGATATTGCGCATTAATAACCATTAGAGCGATTATGAGTAACAATTATGAGTAACAATTATATCAAAGTTTGATGCATACGTAGTCTGAAGACTCGCAGCATTGAATGGTCTAACGACCTTAGGAGTTGGCTACTTCTTGCATAGTTTGGAGAAGAATATTATTACGCTAGCTGGTCAGGCTGCGTGTACTCTGCACTTACCTATTACTGACGGTACTGATACACCCTCTCAGTAATATGATGGTGTACGTCTTCATAATGTAAAATGAAGAACCAGATAGTTGTTCGCATCAAAAGGTGTTCACACTTTCCTGTTAGAAGGAAATTAGTTAGCAGAAGAGTTAGTTAGTATGATTAGCATATGTAGCTTATGAACACTCAGATGCGGAATATAAATATCGAAGTACCTCCCTAGCTTTACAAATATCATCAAGCAACTGGAGAAGAGATCTTATCAATATTAAAAGTTATTATCTTAGGAAAATATTTTTTTCCCACCATACTTTTAATCAATCAATTACTTTATGAATAATCTTTGGATTACACCCATGAGCCTTTCTAGACAATTTCCATTTAGAAGAGACAGGTTTAGTCCGATAATGGACACGATATCGGCTACCTCTAACCCCCAAAAACTCCCGACGAAATCATGAAACAGGCGCGAAGCCTGTTCCACGGTAAGTCGTCCTTCTCATAAGCATTATCCTCAGGCTCAATGAGATGCCCCAACCTGAAACTCCAACAACCACCCTCAGGTACCCATACTTCAACCAACCCCACACAACGAATGCCACCGGTAACAGGCATCCCCCAGGACATGCTAGACGCACCCAACGCCCACGGAACTATGGTGGTAATTATTCGAGACATTGAGGCCAGATTCGAGATAAGACTGCAGCAGATAGAAAGCAGAATTATGGCCCGCAGAAGGCCACTTGATCAGACAATCTATCGAAATAATGCCGTCTCACAGCAATAATAACAACAATAACAACAATATCAGGAAAAAGTTTTACGTACGTTCAGGGAGGTCCTGAATGCTCCTGGTCCACCAAGGGGGGTTTTGGTACCTGTGGTCCACATGGTCCACTCCGATCCACTTTGAACCACATTTTTGAAAATTTTACTAAAATGTGGACCAGGGTAGACCAGGGGACACCAGGGTGGACCATGGAAACCAAAACCCTCCATGGTGGACCAGGAGGGCAGTAGACATTTTCCTGATAAACAACAGAGGGCTAGTAGGCCCATATCCATACCTGCCACCAATGCCAACACTAGCCAAAGACTCATATTACAATAGCCACAAAGGGACAACTTATTAGTAGCATTAGGGTTTAACCCACCCACTACCAGTAGTAATACCCCCAGCCCAACAAAACAGTTCTAAGGCCACCAAGAAAGCAGCTAGCCCTAGCACCACCAACACCGCTATCAAAGAAACTTGGGCCACTATTACCTCCACAGGTATTGACCTGGATGGCTATAGACTAGCCCCAGCCAGAAAGCACAACACCCAAAAGGGACTGGGCATAAACGTCAACCCAATACAAGCACTATCGGCACCCTCTACCCTGATGCTAGGCAAAGAAGGCTTATTATCAGGTCCGTAGAAAAGAACTGGAGAGTGGGCAAAATGGACGTCTTCCCTGCACATATTAGAGATGCAGTCAACAGTGCAACTGCCACCAAGTTCACCTACGCAGAATATAATAGGCAAGAGGAATTAGTTCTCACAACCCTCGATAGCCTTCCAGTAGAGCCCGCTCTCAGAAACTCTAAACAGATCACTGAGGTCCTAAACAAGCTCAACATTTTCAGCTTCGACATCTTGCTAGACATCCCTACTGTCAATATTATCATCCCTAATATACCCCTTGGAGACCAAGACTAGGAACCAACTGACTGGGACCTAAACTTAGAAAAATAGTCTGAGCTCGAAAGGGAAATTACCTCCTTTAACCAGGGAATACGGATTATAGACAGACCCAAATGGATAAGAGCGCCTTTGGCTCTACGCACTAACAACAAAGAAAAATCATCTATCATAGTTGCAGTCAAGGCTACTGATTGAATTAGAGAAGAAATTAAGAAGGAAAGACCCCATCTCACACTCTTCAGAGAAAGATGCACCTTCCGCAAGTATATCAGAAAAGACTTCTCCACTGACTGTGAATAGTGCCTCGAATACAGATACTACGCAGTACTTTACCGAGTACAAGCAAAGTGCAAATTTTGCTACGGCGATCACCACACTAGGGATTACCAATACGACCTGCTATATTGTACAGCAGGAAAGGGAAAACTCTGCTTCCGCATTATCAGAAAATACGCTAGCTACGAAGAGTCATCGCCCTATACGGGAGACCGACACTGTCCAACCAGAACCAGGACCAGAAGCCCAGCCCTTATTCCCCCTACCTGGGAGACTACCCCAACTCCCATAATATAATTATGGCAAATACTACTGACATCATATACTACAATATTGGCTGATCCATGGACGTTGTGACTAAGTTACTTGAGTCCTTCCTGAAACTCAAACTAAAAATTATTACACTAGCGGAGTGCCTCCTGGAAAATACAGACTAGATGCACATTGAAAACTTCACCTGCTACGCCGAAACTCAAGCATTTAAGTATGGTTGTCAGCATCAGCAAAACAAAATATCTGTCTTTTGTGCTCAACTGTAAGTCATGTCGTTGAGTTTTATATTTTGGCTAATTGCAAGTAACTCCGGTTAATCATGATGCTTCTGATTGTGTCCCCTAATGATCAGATACAAATCTTAATTTTAGCAAAATTGTTACAATCCTCCTTCCTTCGGGCGATACTCGCAACAGGTAACCTCTCTTCTTGGTAATGATCTCACTATCTTAAGTACGTACGAATAACGACAGCTGAGTATACAGACTCCTGTCTCGTACTGTATATCGCTAAGCTCATGAGAGACACTATGTCCTCGACTTGGTAAGGTATGAAGTAAAGATAACGTATATTGTAGGAAAATAACTTAGATGATTGCGTGAAGAACTCTCAACCAAGAGGCCGTAAGGGCTCTCTCTTTTATAACTGTTCTTCCCGCAACTCATGACTTATCCTTCGCATCACGCGCCCCTATGACTCATAAGTGAGTCATAGTGTGAAATCCATCAGCTGACTCCTATGAGTCGCTGCGCCATACTCAATCAACCAATCGAAACATCATAAACATATCATGTGCACAACATGCGCCGCATGCGTAAAACCCATGACTCGTAACTACAAGTCATGTGCGAAAGTCATAATCATATGACCACAATCGTGAGTCATGTCAAAACAATAAACCAATCATAACAAAGGAATGACACGCTATCACATAGTCATGTGGAATACTAAAACCTATGACTCATAAGTATGAGTCATGTGAAAACCTCTCCTGCTAGTCACTGTTTGTGACATTAGCTCCCTCTCCTCCTAGCATCAGTCCCACAATGCTCAAAGTCCTAAATCCGTTACCCGACTCCCCAGGCGTCTCGCTTCCCTTCGCATTCTCCGAATGACGTCCTCGGAGTCTCTCCATCTCTTGCGTACCACTTCGAGGGTGAGGTTCCCAACCTCCAGGACTCGTTGTTGTTCCGAAATTTTGTTTTGTTGATCTTCAATCAACGCCCGTTGGTCCTTGAGTCGTTCTTGGAGACGGTCTCGTTCGTCCAGCAGTTCTCCAATCTGTCTCTGTAAGGCTTCCGAGTCCGGAACCGTCGTTGTTTCTGAATTTTCGCTCCTCTCCCTGGCTAACCGTGTCCTCATGGTTTCTCTCGCTTTCCTCGTTTTTTCATCCCTTTTTGTAAGGGGTTCCTTTCTTCCCTCTGACCTCGGGTAGTAACCAGCTTTGATTTTCTTATTCTTATGAGACCAGCAGTCATTCCGAAGACATTGTTCCCAATGTATCTTCTTGTGTTCTTCGTTCGAGGTTCGTCCCTTCCGTTTTGGTTCTTGTGGGTACCACCCTTGTCCTTGTTTCTCGCTAAGGTGCACAAAGCACCCATCGTCATAGCATGCTGTCCACGATACTCCATTGTGTTTCGCCGTTTCAATGGCCTTCGCTTGTCTTTCATCTAGCTCTTGTTCCGTCGGCATGTTGTAGCCTGGGCTAGTAGGCGGAAATGGTCCTGGGCTGGACTCGTTGTCTCCCCAGCCTTGGTCTGCCTTGAGTTCGACCTTGAGTTCTACCCAGTCTTGGCTTACCTGGGTATCGTTGTTGGAATTAGTGGACTGCATGTTGTGCGTTGTTGAAGTTTTCTGAAGGGTACCAGACTTTATCGTATTCTGGTGAGTAGCCTTTCCACTTGGCTCGGTATTGGAGCTTTCCGTAGTGGAATCGAGAGTCGATTATTTTGTCGAGTTCGTATTCTTGTTCGCCTTTGATTTTGATAGGCGGAGGAGGTTCTTGAATCTGAGAGGGAAATCGGTTGTCTTGGTAAGGTTCGAGGAGTGAGATGTGGAATGTGTTGTGTATTGCCATTGATGGCGGTAGGTCCAGCTTATAAGCGCTCGTTCCAATTTTCTCCAAGATTTTAAATGGTCCGATTTTCTTGTAGTCGAGTTTCTTTGATGGTCTCGTGGTCTTGATATTTCACGGTAATAGCTACACCATATCTCCTGATTGTAGGTTCGGATCGGGTTTTCGGTGTTGATTGTAATATTCTTTTTGTTGTAATTGCGGTGCCACCATTTCGCTTCGTAATGACTCATGTAGTTGAGTCATTTCTTCTGGTTTCTTCTGCTTTCCTTGGATCAGATGTCCTATCATCTCGTATTCGGGGTTGATCCCGTAGTTGGCGAAGAATGGTGTGTTCTTGATCGTTTCTTGATATCCATTGTTGTATGCGAACTCTGCCAATGGTAGGCATCCACACCAATCGTCTTGTTGGTAGTTAATGTATGCCCGTAAGTATTGTTCCAATATCACGTTTGCCCTTTCTGTTTGCCCGTCCGTCTGAGGGTGGAATGCTGTGCTCAATCTTCGTTCAATTCCGAGTTCTTCCGTTGTCTTTTTCCATAGGTCTGATGTGAATAGTGTTCCTCTGTCGGTGATGATATCTCATGGTATTCCGTGTAACCTGACTATCTCTTTCATAAACAAGTTTGCAAACTGCCGTGCGTCCAGATCTTTTCTGCATGGAATAAAATGACTCATTTTGGTCAGGCGGTCGATGACGACTAGTATCGTATCATATCCTTCTGATTTTGGAAGGTCTGTGATAAAATCCATTGCGATCGATTTCCAAGGTCTGTCTAGTGCTTCGTTTGATTGGAGGAGGCCATATGGTGCATGTCGTATGACTTTGGTACTTTGACAGGTATCGCAATTCTTGACGTATCTTTTGATAGTTTCTCTTATCTTTGGCCAATAGTATCGTCTTCCGATCAGCTTGGTAGTTTTTGCCGTCCCTCCATGTCCCGCTTGTGGTTGATCATGATGTTTGGAGATAATAGTCGTCCTTATTCCTTTGTCCTCTGGAACCCATATCCTTCCTTGATACCATAGGTATCCGTCTTTCCATTGGCACAGCCCTAGTGCTATTCCTTTCAGCTCCTTCTCTCCTGTTTCCAGAGCTTGTTTGATTGTTTGGATTCCTTTATCTGTTGTTGATGCTTCTCGTATCGTTTCTTCGTCTTTGTCGTGGAACTCTGTTAATTCCATTTCGTCGATTGTTGCTTCCTCCCAGAATTGTTCCTTGGGTAGTAGTATTCCTTCTTGTTTCGACAGGTGTTTCTCTTTCAGGGTTTGTATGTCCCCTGTCCTCCTTGTGAGGGCATCTGGTTTTCCCCCTTCTCTTCCTGGTCGATATATGATCCTGAAGTTGTATTGGCTCAACTTCCTTATCCATCGTCTTTGTCTGTCCGTTAGGGCCTTGGTGGTCATGAACGTGGTGAGGTTTTTGTGGTCGGTAAAGACCTGAATACGGTATCTGCTCCCCTGAGTATACCTTCTCCATTCCTCAAATGCTTGTACTATGGCTAATAATTCCTTGTCATATACGTCGTAGTTGAGTTGAGCGTCTCTCATTCCTTTGGATCGATAGGCCACCAGTCTCCATTTCCCGTCTTCGCATTATTGTGATAGTATGCCTGAGCATACGTATTTCGACGCATCTGTTTCAATTTTGGTAGGTCTTCTTGGATCAAAATGTACCAGTACTGGAGTTGTGGTGAGTGCCTTTCGGAGTCCGTCGAATGTTTGTTGTTCTTCAGTTTCCCATTTCCATTTGCCATCGTATTTTTTATGTATTCGTTCGTATAGTGGTTTTGCTATTCTGCTGAATCCTTGAATGAACCTTCGATAAAAATTGCAGAATTCCAGGAATCGTTGGATTTCGGTTTTTGTCTTTGGCGGTTGCCATTCCCATATTGCCTGAGTTTTGACTGTGTCCACTTTGACTCCTTCCTGGCTGACCACAAATCCTAGGTATTCCGTTTCCTTTTTGTGGAATTCGCATTTTGAAGGTTTGACCATCATTCCTGATGGTCGAAGAGCTTCCAGGATACTTTTGACGTCCTTTTGGTGTTGTTTTAGGTTATGCGAGTATATAAGGATGTCGTATAGATATACTATACAACACATGTCGATGTATCGTAGTAGTACCCTGCTGATCCATTTTTGGAACGCGGCTGGTGCATTGCATAGTCCAAATGGTACCACCAGATATTCGTAAGTTCCCAACTTGCTGCTGAAAGTTGTCTTATGTTCGTCGCCTTCCCTTATTCTGATGTTGTGGTAGGCATCCTTGATATCCAGCTTTGTAAAGTATTTTGCTGTGCTTAGCCGGTCTAATGCCTCTCCTATCAGTGGTAATGGATATCGGTCCTTTTTTGTGACTTCGTTGAGTCCTCGATAGTCCACGCATAGTCGTAGGCCTCTATCCTTTTTCTTGACGAATATGATTGGCGACGCCCTTTCGGCTTTCACCTCTCTTATCCATCCTCTTACTTCGTTTTGTTTGATATATTTGTGTAATTCCTGGATTTCGTCGTAGCTGAGCAGATATATCTTTTTGTCGGGTACTTCTTCGCCTGGTTCTATGTCAATGCCTAGGTCAATTCCCTTCCGATGTAGTGGTAATGTTGTCTTTTCTCCTTTCTCGAACACATCGAGGTATTCATGATACTCTTTTGGTATCGTTTCTTGGAGGGTATGTCTTTCTTCCTCCTTCTTCTTTTGTCTTTCCTTGATTGCCAGTTCGGTACTGATATTGATCTTTTCCAAATAGATCTCATCTTGGACTGGGTCCCATCTTAGGATGCCCGTTGTTTCTCCTCTTCGGTAAAAGCTTCCGAATGCTCTTGCTGTTATTTCGCTGATGTTAATCGGTCTTTTGACTTGTTTTGAACCGTCTGTGCTTCCGAATCCTTTGGTTCCTCGATCCGTTCTTTTCAGTTCCTGAACTTCTTGTAGTTCTTCCGTATTGACTTTTTCGATAATCAATTGTGCGATTCGATTGCCTTGTTCCACTTGGAACTGGTCGGTACCTTGGTTGACCAAGATCACCTTGATTTCCCCGGTATAGTCCGCGTCTATTACCCCCGCGTTAGTTGTGAGTCTGTGTTTGACTGCTAATCCACTTCGGGGAGCGATGCGCCCATAGGTATTTTGAGGTAGCCCGATGGCTATTCCAGTTCCGACCATTTTCTGTTCTCCTGCAAGTATACAGACTTGCTCGTTGGCATATAGGTCATGTCCTGCTGCCTCCTTCGATCCTTTCGTAGGCATCCTAGCCTGAGGAGATAATTTCTGAACTTGGACTCATACGTCCTTTTCAACTTGTACTTCTGAGTACTTCGTGATGAGGTTTTCTTCCAGGGCTTCATCCTCTGGTACCGCATACGCAATAGGCGAACTGTTGAGACACCATGTCGTACATCGTTCGCTGTTAAACGTGATCTTTTTCTGATCCCAATCAATTGTGGGATTGTGCGTTCGTAACCATGGCGTTCCTAGGATGACTTCATGGTTTTGGAGATTTGCCACTTGAAAAGTCGCCAATTCCCTATGGCTGTTGATGTCCATAGGTACTTTCACCAAATGGGTAACTGGACCCATAGCGCTTGGCTTTCCATCCGCGAGGTAAATCTCTCTTCTTTTCTTGGCCTTTGTTTTCGTAATTCCGTGTTTCGTACATATTCCTTCGTCGATAAAGTCTTCAATGGCCCCTGAATCAATCATCGCGTTTATCGTAACTGATTCCTGTTTTCCGTATAGTTGTATCTTGATCATGATATGATCGTTTTCTCGTTCGAGGGATTCCGTGTAGTTGAGTGCCGGGTAGTAGTTTTCTATGATGATGGGTTTTCGTTCTGGTCTGTCCCTAGTACCATCCTTTGCTGGGGACTTTCGTCGTTTCCCGATTGCTCGGAGTCTTCCTTGACCTCGATCTCCTTAATACTGGGTTTTGCTGCCCAGGGTCCCACCCTTCTTCTGAATTCTCCTTGTTTGGGTGTCGTGGTGTAGTTCCTTCCATCTCTTGGTCGGTCGCAGTTTCGTACCTGGTGTCCTACCCCCGCGCATTTGAGGCATAGTTTTTCCCTTATTCTTCTTTTGAATTCTTCAGGATGTAGTCTTGGTTTCCTTCTTGTCGCGTCCAAATCCATTGGATCTCCTTCCACAATGTTTGTCGGTTTGAAGGTTCCGTTCAGATTTCGTGGTACACTTGTCGTCCTTTCTGTGGTTCCCTTCTTTTGGATGTGTTTGACCGTGGCCAACTTGGTTTCTTTCTTGATTGCCCATTTGGCTAATGTCTCCGTGCTGACGAAATCGCCACTATCTGTTCTCCATGCTTCTTGAAGTGCCGTGTTCATGCCTGTAAGTAGGCATTCTCCTGCTGTATGGTCGTCCAGGTCTCCCTCTGTGGCTGCGAGTCAGAATTTGTTCCAATATTCTGTCATGGTTCTGTTTCCTTGTCATAATTTCTGTATTTTGAGCCTTGCTTCTCCCATAGCGTCGATGGCTCCAAATTGATTCCTAACTTCTTCTGCGATTGCCTCCCATGTTTCCCACTCGTGAGAAAGTCGTCCTTCCGCATATGGTGTTATCCATGCTCCTGCATCTCCTCTCAAGAGGCTTGCGGCGTATAGTATTCTGTCGGTATGATGGCCTTCTGTCCATCCCACAGCCGTGAAATAGACTTTTAGTTGTGCTAGCCATCCTCGTAGTTTGGTTCGTTCTCCCGTGAATGTTTCCGGTTCTTTGATCTTCGGTCTTCGATTGCCTCCTGTGAGGTTTGTTATGATTTGCTGAAGTTGGTCTGTACTGAGTTCCGGTACTTGTGTACCAGCATTTCCTGGTTCTGTCATTTCTCCTTCTGTCGTGTTTGCTACTCCTGTCCCTAGTGACATCGTGTTCCTTCGAGTTCCGCTTGGTAGTGTAGTTGTTTTTGACCCTGCTGATGATGCTGGTTCCGGTGTGTCAGGGCTAGTTGCCCTTGATTCTCCTAGTGTCTGATCTAGCGCTTCTCCTAGTGCAGTAGTATCGAATGCTGCTACTTCGATGTCGTCTTCTTGTGGTGATTCCGTCGTGTCTGTTTGTGGTTAAGTGCTGCTTATGATGACGCAATCAAATGTTACAATCCTCCTTCCTTCGGGCGATACTTGCAACAGGTAACCTCTCTTCTTGATAATGATCTCACTATCTTAAGTACGTACGAATAACGACAGCTGAGTATACAGACTCCTGTCTCGTACTATATATCGCTAAGCTCGTGAGAGATACTATGTCCTCGACTTGGTAAGGTATGAAGTAAAGATAACGTATATTGTAGGAAAATAACTTAGATGATTGCGTGAAGAACTCTCAACCAAGAGGCCGTAAGGGCTCTCTCTTTTATAACCGTTCTTCCCACAACTCATGACTCATCCTTCACATCACGCGCCCCTATGACTCATAAGTCAGTCATAGTGTGAAATCCATCAGCTGACTCCTATGAGTCGCTGCGCCATACTCAATCAACCAATCGAAACATCATAAACATATCATGTGCGCAACATGCGCCGTATGCGTAAAACCCATGACTCGTAACTACAAGTCATGTGCGAAAGTCATAATCATATGACCACAATCGTGAGTCATGTCAAAACAATAAACCAATCATAACAAAGGAATGACACGCTATCACGTAGTCATGTGGAATACTAAAACCTATGACTCATAAGTATGAGTCATGTGAAAACCTCTCCTGCTAGTCACCGTTTGTGACAAAAATATGAGCTATTTTTATCAATATCTCATAGACATTTTACATTACAAAGTTGTATGTTATGAACTCAAATTTCTCAACTTCGGTATGTAAAAGGTCCGTGAGTTCTTAATAAAAATTGCTCATATTTTGCAGAAAACAGAATTAATATCATCTTCTTTAGTTAAACTAACGGGATTTTTAATATCGCGATCATAGGACTCACAATGTGCCAAAACGTAAAACTCAATGACATGAGGCACAGCAGGCAGGCTGTTTTTTTGCTGATGGCCTATGCTATCTACATTAAGAACTAATATGTCTACATGTTTGTAGTGGAAATGATAACAATATAATACATCACTCTCTGAACCGCAGGAACGGAAATCACAATAGCAGACCAAAGACTATGGGCCAAAGACTTCGACGAAAACGACAACTGGTACTAAAACAGTTCGAACTTGGTTATAGAAGACCTAAACGCCAAGAACCCAAGCTGGTCGGCAGGGCTAGCTAACCTAGCCGGCAACAAATTGCTCTAATGGATCAATAAAAGAAAGATGACAGTAAAGAACTCCCACTGCATAACTCACCTAGCTTCTAGCTCGCACCCTACTGGTACCACCCTAGACCTGGTCATCATCAACGACGACCTAGTCAGCAAAGTGTCACACCTGACCATACCCTCCAGAGACTACCTAGTACTGTCTATTCAAACTTTGATCCACTGGCTGGAAAGCAAAGAGCGGCCCCTAAGATCTGACAAAGCTAATTGGGAATTGATTAGAACAGAGCTGATACTCTTAAATGGGAAAGAAAATAATCCTGAGCTAGTGAAAAGGAGCCTAACTAATATCTCTCAGGGCCGAATATAATACAAAAGCCTTCTGGTGCAACAGCTTGGGCAAACAAAGGAAAGAACTTAGGATGGCAATAAGACCAAGATGTGAAGACCAAGAAATCCCTAAACTTAGAAGAGAATACCGGAAAGCAATTATTCAAGCCAAACAGGAAGCCAACAGCAAAGTACTGCTAGAGGAGACCTACCTGGAGTGCTTCCGAAAAGTCAAGGCCAGACATATGAGACACCCAATACCAGCCTTATAGAGAAGTCATAGCAGCATGGCAGTGGAACACGAATACATAGCTAAGGAACTCTAAGACATACTCTACAAAGGTGAATACGTCAATACCGGAGAACGAACACCACATTTGTCACACCACCAAAGGCTCTCAATTCCGGCCTGCATCCTCAATGCAGTCATGAATTAATTCCTTAACGGTACCACTCTAGGGCCCAACTACATTACCACAAGACTCGTCAAGGAATTCATCTAACATAGGAAAGACCTCTTCCTGTATAAGATAAATAGGGCCTGGACCCACTGCATACCCGACTTCTGGAAATCAGGTAACACAATCCTCATCTCCATACTTAAGAAAGTAACCTACACCTTGGCTAATAGCTGGAAACCAATACAACTTCAAAGTATACTGGCCAAAATACTGGAACGGGTAGCTGTCCAAAGGATTACCAGCCACAGACTCCTAGAGGATAATATATACAGCGGCAGAAAACAGAGCGGTACCACAGATGCTATACAAGCTCTAAACGACACAATACGGAAAGCAAAATACTTTCACAATTGCATTACCACGCTGGACATCCAGGAGGCTTCGACTACCTGCAAATGGAAGAAGTCTGCTACAATAGAAATGAGGAATTAACACCTTAGACAATGGGTAAGACTCTAGGCAACCAACTGCACCACCACCTACCGTTTCAATAGAAGAAACTCTAAAAACTTCGCCATAGATAGAGGAATACCACAAGGCTCCCCCGTCTCCCCCATTTTGTTTCTGATAAGCGTGAAGAAATAGCAACTACAGAGACGGATAATGAGCAGGACACTCACAGCCGCATCGTCACGTACGTCGATGACATACTAGTGGCCACAAACTATAGGCACCAGGACAAGGGCAACAAGGCCCTTCAAATTACCCTTAACAAACTCACCGCCTGCAGAGCATACCTTAGATACACCTTCACGCTGTGCAAGGCAGAATACATCCACATCAATACAGGGGACAAAGCAAGACTTCAACCCAAAATTAACAGTACAGACATCCAGACCTACACCACCCTGCGATGGCTGGGATAATTCCTATCGAAGGATTACTAAAGGGACTACCATATAGCGCAATAGACCAAGAAAGCAATAAGGACAGGCTATAACCTCAAAGCACTCACAAGTAGATACCAAATCAGTGGCCTAAATACCTGGACACCCTACGGCTCCTGAAGGTATCAGGAAAATGTCTACGGCCCTCCTGGTCCACCTTGGGGGGTTTTGATCCCTATAGTCTACCCTGGTGCTTCCTGGTCTACCCTGGTCCACATTTTTGGTAAAATTTTCAAAAGTGTGGTTCAAAGCGGATCGGTGTAGACCATGTGGACCACGGGGACTAAAACCCCCTTTGGTGGACTAGGAGTATTCAGGACCTCCCTGAACGTGCGTAAAACTTTTTCCTGATGGGGTCTTATAATACCCCAACTCACTTACATCATCGAAGTCTAGAAAACAAAGAAGCCAATCCAGGAAACGCAGGCCATACTCAACAGCATAGTCTATAAGACCTTCTGCCTTAAGACTAAAGCCCTATTGGCAGCAATCTATAGCGAACTAGAAATTCTCCCACTCACCCTTTACACTAAGCACAGACAAAGAATGCTGGCCCTCAGAGTACACACCCTTGGAAGATCTACAACTTGGTCCCAGGAAGGGCTCAAAAAAAAAACTCTGAAAAAGAATACATAATCACCCAGTTGTTCAGCAAAAAACAGGGGAAAAACACAATTGAGAAAAGACTACTCCTAGACTATACTAAAAGTATCCGAACGAAAAAATTAGATATAATAGGAAGTCCAGGGTTGGGTACACACATATAGGAGGTATAATTAAATACGAATTCCGAGATATCCAATATCTGAGGGCAACAGCATACTGGCCAGTCCAGGATGCGGACAGCACGAGACTCAAATGCCTATGCAACAGTGATATTATCTCACTGGACCACCTGATGAATTACTATAGAATCATCAAATCAACAAAAACCAAACTACACAGTACAAAAGGACAGAGAGACCTGATTGACTGGATGCAAAGGTAGCCTGAAAGGCTAAGAAGGAGGCTCACCAGAAGATGGATCAAAACAAACAATCAAGCCCAAGTGCAAGGGGTTACCATCAATATACCAACCTCACAAGTAATAGTAGGGCCCAGAGGGGGTAAACCAAAGAGCAGAAAGAAGTGTGAAGTATGCAGATTCATGATACAGAGAGACAGAGTAGCACAGGGGAAGCATACTAGGATACAGGAACCTTCCTACAAAAGAAAAGGAGGGGCAGAAGGGAGGTCTGCTGGCAGAGTAGTGGTGGGCCCAGTAGGCTAGGGGAGTAATGCAGGCCAAAAGTAGTATTTTCTTAGTTATACGACCACTAGAGGCAGAGGCGACGGGGTAGGTTTTATCTTCTCGGGATATGTTTTAAAGTACAGGACCATTGGGCATAGAGATAACAGGGTGAGTTTCATCTTCTTGGGGTATTTCTTAACTTATAAAACCACTGGACGTGGAGACGACAGGGTGGGTTTCATTTTCTCAGAATATTTCTTAATGTACATGACTATTGGGCACAGAGGTAATGGAATAGGTTTTCTTTCGAAAGAGTTTAAAGATTAAAGGGGACAAAGAGAGGAGAAGTGGGGGAGACAGAAATTCCTTTGTTAAGCTTAAGCGAGGAGTTAAGGAGGGACAAGTGGGAAGGTGGAGGATTTTCATTTGTGTTTTCTTGAGTGGGCCTAAGAGCTGGGAGGAGTCTCCTATGATGTAAGCTCATATATAGTTCAGTCTGTCGAGTAACTAGTAGAATAAAAATAAGGTTTATCCATCTATCCATTCTTTTCTCACAAGAACAAAAAATTGAGCGAAAAAGCGGAAAAGATCTGGAGGTACGAATAGATAATTCTTACCCACACCACTTTTACTCATACTCTTTGATCATATTTCACATTTTGTACTGCCAATACACTATTTTCCTCCGATATAACTAGGAACCCTACCTGGAAATACTACTGCTCCTTTTTTTTCTCAAGATAGCACTCTTTAGGTGGTGCAGCCAATCAGGTCTTCCACACTAAAGACTTTGAAACAAGTAAGGAAACAAGGCGCTGGTCATAAGTCCATCTTACTACTCACTATGCAGCACTTTCCCAACCTCCAAACCCTGGAGGCCCTACTACGACCCCTCAAGAAAGCCCTACTACAACCCCTCAAGGAAGCCCTCAACAACTCTTCCCCGTACTACTACTACCAGGATCCCCTCTGGAAGTCACTCTGAGGTTTAGCCTTCCCATGTTTGTGGTTATCAGATACATTTAAGACTGCCCCAACTGCCTCACCAACATTAGCAAATGTCTCATCACCGCAGGAATGTCCTTCTCGGAAGCAAAGTTGATACTAGGATAGCTAGTAGTATGTCAGATACAACTGAACAAAACGGCTGTTACGCACATGAGAATAGCTCGCCAGTATTATTAGTAGAGGCTGCGCCACCGTAATGGAAGAGCGTATGTCCAACCTCAGCTCACCGCGGTAGGAGCAACTGGAGGCATCTGTGTTGACTACCTGGGATACCGGAAGGACTCACGTTCCATGAAGATGATTTCTAATTGGAAAGATAAAGTAAGAATATTTTATTTCCGGTGCATATGCATATTATGCATTATGTATTATTATCTGACTATTCGAACTGATCACTCGATAGTTCATGATAAAAGACTATTGGTATGTTGGCATTGCGACCACATATATGAACTTAGTCTATTAGGACGAAGAGATCGAAGACTATCTACTGGTGGAGTGGGGACACCCTCAGATGAAATAGATATCGGGAGTTCTCTGAGTTCGAGTGGGGCAATTATTCAGGGTCAAAGAGTGTTCGCACTTCCTTTGACGAAGCTGAAATCTTAGAAAGATACATGATTGTTAGGAATCTGGAAGTAGCGAGGATTTAGTATAAGTAGTAAGGGCTATTCCCCGAGTTTGAGAACATCAAGCAACGGAGAAGAGACCTTAACAATATAACAAGTTATCAAAATCTAAAAAATTCGAGAACTTCTACTTTATTACTTTACCTTTATCGAACCATCATCTCCTGAGCCTTCCTGACTTCCCTCCGTTACCTCGAATACGACACGGACTAACTTTCTCTATTTCTTTGAGTTAGTTACCCCGTAACACTATATTGTTACCCTCAAGTCACCAAGGCTCCTCCACGATACACTATCCCCTCACATGCCAAGGCAATATTACGATTGCGATAGCTTCTTCCAGTGCCCCTCTTGCAAGAAGTGCAAACGAGCTATCCCACACAACTTCTTTCCAGTCTGTTGTCCAAAATACGAACGGAACCTCCGGAATTTAGCACTTCAATCGATTTGGAACATTCACGATAAGAAACAAAACTACAACTTCCGAATTTACCGAAGCTATAGTAAAGCCTTTACCATAGCAAAACATTAACCCATCCTCTGCAATTATCGAGTGCTACTTCCCCTCAATATTGCGTACGTTCCATCATGTCCGATCAACGACAACCAGACTCCCCTGTTCCACCGCCTACCGATCCAATGGATACTAGTGACAACAGTTCCACACCGACAGGATCAGTACCACCCACCGATAACTCAGATACGCCTACTACCGGGTCCTTTGCCCTCAGTAGGACAGGTTCACATTTCCTTGCAACATCAAGTCCGAGTTCACGAAGACCTTCCAGAATTTGCCCCAACCCCTATGTGGAATTCAGAAACCAATTAGCAGAGGCTTTTCGGTTTATCCTGGGAGAAATTCAGCAAAGCCAAGATGAGACACATCTTGCTTTAAGTAGCTTCACAGCAGAGATTCAGGCAGCATATACCAACCTCCGACTATTTGATGGACGCTTAGCCAGAAACGAGGAAGTTACCGAAGCTGAATTCGCCGAACACCGACAATACTTACTTCAACTCCAAGGTGCGATGAAAGTAGAACAAGATCGGTTGAGAGAAGAAGTCCGAGAAGCGTTTAGACTACAACAAGAACAACGGGCTGGCGATAACCAGGACTCTCAAAGCCGAGACCTTGAATTAGCTGAACAACTGTTTGTTCTGAAACGCCGATTCGATCAGTAAGAGGCGAGATGGAAAAAGGAACTCGAGAAACAAAAGATCGAAGCAGCAAAAATGTTGAAACGACAGGACGAAATTACTGCCGCCCAATTCAATGATAATCACAAAAAAGCACAAGCGATCTTGAATCAACAAGCCAAGGAATCACAGGCCGCGATTGACAATCTTGTTCGAAAATTCGAAGCTCAATTAATGGCTTACTCAATAGCTACTTCAGTTGCGGCAGATGACGAACCTGGACCCTCCAACCGAGGTAGATCAAAACCTTTGGAAACACATGATATTACCAACAAAACAAAAAATTCGGCATCAACTCCTCAAGACAAAGGAAAGGGAGTTGAAGGAAGAGAAGGATTAAACCCGCCACCACCCCCGCCTCCGCCACGTAATGCTGGTGGAGACCCAAACCCTGGCGACTCAGATGACGATGATGACGATGGAGAAGGCGACCGAGGCAGAAAGGGCAGCAGGCCGGCAGGCGCTCCTCGGAAAACGCCCATTCCCAGAGACGTTTCCCCGCGTACCAGAGCTATGCTAGAATTCTTTCGAAGCATTAGCGAACCGCAGCGACCATTAAAGCAGATCGCTGAACCTCCTTATTTCTTTCAAGGAGAAGATAACCAGGACGTACGAAACTGGTTAACGGCTTGCGAAGATTATTTTGACCGCAATCCTGCGCAATGGGAAGATCATAGCCATCGAATTGTGTTTGCTCTCGGTAAAACAAAGGGCAACAAAGTCGCACCTTTTTCGGAAAAATACCGAAAAGTCATGGGGGGTTTAGGTGGTTACGCTCGAGACCCCGCCTATTCCACGTGGGAGCGATTCCGACAAGAAATAACCAAACGATATATCGGAATTGAAGAGGAACGAAGGGCCCTTGAGGAAATGGATAAAGTCACATACAAGGGCAGAATCGACACCTACCTTCTTCTTCTTGAAAACCTGAACATTAAAGCAGGCCTCACTGGAATAGCATGGAGGGTAAGAGTGGAGAGTAAACTTCCCGAAGACATTCTTAGGCGACTTTCGCATTTTAAGTTTGCTAATGATGAAAAATGGATGGAAATTCTTC
>NESQ01000707.1:0-18633 GCA_003070745.1 Tuber borchii
ATAAAAACAGTAAAAGAATAGGAAATTATATGACAGAACTTGACGCCACTTTATATATAAGTTAATAAAAGTAAGATCTAAATGGCGGGTTGGTACAACTCATTGTCAATGGTGCAAAGTAAGACAAATGCTATCGGAGCGGGTAAGCCAGCATTCCTGGGCGGTTAGCGCACTTCTTTTTTTTCTAATTCCTGGGAGAGTGCAGGGCTATCGCTTCAGTACACACTGTCCATGTTACCTTTCTATACAAGTTTCTCTTTCAGCTTCTCTATACTACACTATGATCACTTCTCTTACAGCTCACGTTCGTTACTTCATGCGTACTTCATTGCCCACCCACTTATTGTAGCAAATCTGAATTCCGCCCCTATTGCACAATGGAAAACATCAGTGGTAACTATCTTCGATCGCAAGGGCAGGAGCTTCCCATGCATTAACTCCACTAATGCAATCCGATATGCTTTGGCCCCGAACACCCCTGCATCCTCTTTCAACTATGTTTTTTTCTTGGGTTTTTCTTGCATTTAGCGTTCGTTATGGGGCGGAGTTGTGCGGGTTTTGCCCTAGGAGGCCCTGCCGTTACACAGGCCCGAGCGGTGTATTTTCAGCCTTCTCTACACCCCACACCTGTCCGGGGCCCAACCCCACTAATTCCATGGATGGGCCCCGATTTTTCACCAACAAAAGTTTAAGGGGGCCTGTCTGGAGCCAGGGTGGGGCGGGGCCCTGGCCCCAGGTAGGGGGCAGGAAAGGTGAAAAATATGCCCGGCAGGAGACCCGCGCTTTTTCGGAGCCCCGGAGGCCCTATAAAGAACCCTACTTGCCTTCTCTTTCTATTACTCTTAGCAAATTTCTCCTAATCTGTTTACCTCTCTTTGGAAATTTGGGAGCGATAATACAAGAGAGTGACATTTACAAATAGATAAATAATATTCTTATAGAACAGACAAAATGGTCATGCCCTTTACTTTATATTAAATTAACAAATGCTAGTAGTCATAGAAATTAAGGCATCTAATTAGTACAGTAATAGTATAATCTGTTAAACATAAAATACTGATATTATGATATAAAGATTACAAAAAAGTGAATTATATCAAATTATATCAGTAAAGAAATATCTTCTGTTGTATCCTTAGTTGTTCTGCCTTTTTACAATTGAGATCACGTCAGGGTTCTGAGAACTATATGTACTGTCAATTTCATCACCATTCTCAAATTCTTAGTACCTAGTTGACCACTCACAAATTCCAGATATAATGCTAAATGCAGTTCACCAAACCATCATTTCCGTGGATTTATGCCTTATCTGCACTGTTTCCTAAGTATTATATACTCAATTCTTATCTGTTGAAAGTATATTGAGACTTTCTCACGTATTAAATATCGCTAATAATGCTATAGAAGGACAGTTCCAGATATTAGATATAATATTCATACAACTATGCTTGATCTTAATTCATCTAAAAAACAACAGGATATACTAAATCATTTACCTTTGAGAGAGCAAAAATACAACTTCACAGTATTATTAAAGAGAATATATTTAAACAACACTTTAGTGTTGTGATTTGCTTCTCAGTTAGCCTGATATATAAAATTTCATTATATTACATTATCCTTTGTTCTTTTACTAACTATACACATTCTCCTTTATTGTGTATTAAAGGTTAACTTGAATCTATTTCTACATTTGCCAGTAATCTTATAACCTTTCTGTGACCATATTCTACAGCTAGAGAGCAATGTAGTCTGTAATTGATTAGTGATATTCGGCAGAATGATTGCGCTTCTAGGAAGCACCATATAACTTGGCCTTACTACCAGGTAGAGAGAACAAGACTGGTCTTGGGTCATTCAGATTTGGTTTTTGTGAGTTGACCAACTTACATTGAAAAAAACCATTAACCAAGTTATGATGACAGGCTTCTGGGGCCTATATCAGTATATTTTTCTTAAAATTTATTTATGAAATAATAAGTAATATCTTCTTCTTTGATTAGTATTATACTTGTGGTAGTATAGCTTTTCTCAACCCCTAATGACCCAAGTAATAAGCTCAAGTAGTTTTCTTTTCTTAGTCAATTGTTTGTATATTTAAATGAAATATTAACTGCTACCACTTGCATATACCTAGTAGTATATATGTAACCTGCTCCGAGGTACTGCGAGATTCCCAGAGGAAGATCCAGCAATGCTAAAGGACAGGAGGGGAAGCGTCAAGTGGAATCTCGGTAAGAGATATAAGAAAGGTGAGGGCCTAATAGAATGACCGTTCAACTTGTAGTATATTAAAGAAGAGCGTTCCTGTGAGGCTGGACA
Organism: Tuber borchii; assembly: GCA_003070745.1. NCBI lineage: Eukaryota > Fungi > Ascomycota > Pezizomycetes > Pezizales > Tuberaceae > Tuber > Tuber borchii. The sequence goes on from NESQ01000707.1 coordinate 2,323, forward strand.
GTTCAAATCTTTAGGGGATCTCGAGCTCTTTAAATACAAATAAAGTATAACCAAATATCCTGTCTAAAGCAAATATAAAAATGAAAAGCTACTAAATGAGTAGCAAAACTTCTAAGTCCTAAACAATGTTATAGAAGCAGCAGAATAAAACTAACAAAACAAGTAATAGAATCAAACAAACAAAGGATCACTACTGATATACTAATCCAGTAATACATAGTAGGAAAGCATAGAGTATCCTTGTTGGGTACAAAAGCAAAGGGTGCAAATAAGCGAGTAAAGGAAAGTACTACCCAATAGGAAACTATAACAATAAGGAAGGTACAAGACAAAGTTGTGGGTTACCAGGGAATCCCAAATATGTAATATCTAACGTCAGTGTAGTGAATGATAGCGATACTAGTAGATTCCGTTAAAGTCCCCCTATCAGAAATTAAACAAAAGAAAGGTACATGTTTCCGTTAGGTTTCCATCTCAGTTTCTTCAATGGAGGGGAGAGAGTAACAGGTTTCGGTCTCAGAGTAGTCAGAGTCTTGGATAGGGGCCCAGAATCTGTCGGGATCAAGCTCTGGTAATAGAGGGAGATATCGAGGTTTCTGGACTGTCCAAGCAGACCAACATTCGTTATGAGTCCAGGGGAGGTGGAAGGGGATAGTTTCATTATAGTTGTCAAACCAGTAGGTTCTAAGTACAGTACTGGCTCCTTCAAGGGCGTCAATTGCTTCCCATGTTGCTTCGATTACATCATAGCCTTTCCTGTGGATTAGGAATTGGCATTTTCTTGCGATTGATTTGATCCTTCATAACCTTTTCAACTTCCCATTCTTGTTGTCCAGATGCATCAATAGTAACTGGTTCTTTGGAGACTGGGTCAGGGAGGCTAGGGAAGGCTTGAGATCTGGTCTGAGGTAGATTCGAAGATGGCTGCGATGTATCTATGGGTGGATACATTGCATGATGGGAGGGAGGTTGAGTTTGTAGTTATTATGTTTGTCAGGGCCTTCGAGGACAGAGAAAGGTCCAAGTCATGGTCTAACAAGTTTGTGGTTTCGTCCTATCTTGTGTACATAGGGTTCAGATCTGAGGGTGACTTCAGTCTTTCCAGGGGTGATTGGGGGTCCTTCTTTGCGTCTCTTCTGGCTAGTGGTTGTCTGGTGAGCTCTGGCCTTTTGGAGTTCGCTTCTTGTAAGCTGTTGATTCTTCATAATCTGAGAGGCTATATCATCAGCACAGGGAATGGCGGTAGGCATGACTCTAATACTAGGAAGAAGGTTAATGATGTGTCCAAAGGTAATCTCAAAGGGTGAGAGGTCAGGGCTGTCACTGGGAGCAGCATTGATGGCGGTTTGGACATGGGGAAGGTGGCGAGTCCATTTGGTGCCTTTAGGGTTAACGAAATTTCGAAGGCATTGGCGGATGGTTCTGATTCTTTTCAGTTTGGCCATTTGTCTGGTGATGGTAAGCGGTAGCCATGTTGAGATCAATCTTGATGTTGGCCATAAACTGCATCCAGAAGCGGGAGGTGAACTTGGGGTCTCTATCAGAGACGATAGAGGTAGGGAAACCATGGACAGAGAAGATTCGTTCAATAAGGAGGTTTGCAGTTTCGACTGCAGTGATGTTTTGGGATACTGGGATGAGGTAGGTAAATCCAGAGAAACGATCCAACACAACTAGGATTAGATCCTTCTTGTTGTCGCTTGGAAAAGGTCCTGCAAAGTCAATTGCAATCGAAGAGAATGGTTCTCTGGGGACAGGGAGAGGGGTGACAACTCCGTCAGGGAGGGTTGTAGGTTGCTTGTTCATCTGGCAAAGGTGGCATCTGCGAATATAGTCTTTGAAATCGTTCCTCATAGTCATCCAGTAGAAGTGTCTGGAGGCGTATTTGAAACATTTCTGGGCTCCCATGTGTGCCATTTGTTCATGGGTGATTCTGATGATTTTTGCTCTAATATTCTGTCCTTCATAAGCAGCTTCATAGGGGACATATGGACAGTCTCGACTGTCATCCTCCCTCTTTTAACAAGAAGTCCATCATAAGAATCCAACTTGGATGGTTGGGTTCTTGCTGACGATATTAAAGAGAGGATCGGTAGCGGTAGCCTTTCGAAGGCTGTAATACCACTTGCCTTTAAGGTGCTGGGTGAGCTGGAAGGCGCGAACATCAAGGGCCTGGATGGTTCATCAGGGAAAGGGTCATTGTAGTCAACAGGGTCAGGGATTGGGAGGTCATCATCCTGTGCTGCATGATTCGAGGAGGGTCCATCATGGGTAGATTATAGTCTGGTATATTGGATGTCCTTGTCATTCGTGAGAGCGGGAGGGAGAGCCCATTTGTCTTCTGCTCTGCGCTTAGGGTGGTGAGGGGTGATGAAACAGGAGGTAGAGTAGAGGGGGCTAGGGGAAGGGATGTGACGGGGTCCTGAGGGATAGTAGTGGCGGTCCTTTCCATCCATGTGTGCTTCGCATTCATCCCATACACAGGCTGTCCAGTGCATAGATCGATGTCTGGTAGACGTAAGAAATCGTTCCAACTCATCTCTGGGAGGAGTGGAAGTGGAGGGGGGTGGGCTGGCAGAGTATCCTGAGCTGGCGAGGGCAATTGATTCCAATTTGGTAATGGAGTCATGAATTCTTCCAAAGCAGTTTGTGATGCGTTGAGGCGTAGAGCGTTCCATATGGTTTGAAGGGCTGTGAATCCTCTGTGCAAGTCCTGCAAGCTGTGCCTGAGCTGCTTGGATGAGTATCCGTGGTTTCGGAGGGGTCATGGGGCTGGCCTTCGGTGCTGGCTTTGTTACTTTGCATCGCCTCGATTCCTTGTTGCAGGGTGGATTCCATCTGATCCAGTCCTTGTTCAAAAGGACCTGGGTGGTGATCGATTGCTTTTGCCTCTGTCGAGTCTGGGATTGGGACATCTTCCATTCCACATTGAGATGTGTTGAGGTATAGCGAAAGGGTTGAGTGGGGTAGGAGAGATAAAAGATGGTTCGCTTTCAGGATCGAGGGTGTGTGCGAGATTAAGGTAGTGCTTGGTGCTATCATGGCGGAATAGGCTTCCTTTATAGACTTTTTCTCAGTGGGGTCCACAAGGATCATTTCAGGGCTTGCATGGTCCTCATATATCCTAGAGAGGGCGTCTGCAAGGACATTGTCTTTTCCTGGTCTGTGGATAATATCGAAGTCATAAGATTGGAGGAACATTCTCCATCTTGTCTGGCGGTAAGGGAGGTTTGTCTGAGCTAGGAAGTATGATAGCGCTTTGTTGTCCGTTACACTGTGAATCTGGTACCAAAAGCATGGGGTGGAATGATTGAACAGCATCGACAATTGCAAGGAGTTCTAACTCATGCACAGGATAGTGCAGCTGACTAGTGGCGAATTTTCGACTATGGAATGCTGCAGGGTGTGCCTTTTCGGGTAGGTCCTTGGCCAATCCATGCACCTGCTCCAACTTTAGAAGCATCGGTGAAGAGGTAGATTGGTGGTGTGACTTATAGTCAATAGGACGGAGGGTGGTGATATTTTTCTAGTGTTTAATCTGTTGAAACGCCTCTTCATGCAGGGGTCTCCATTCGAAATCTTTTTGGGCAATTAGATCCGAGAGAGGGGCGCTAGCGGTAGCGAGGTGTGGTAGGAATGAGCATGGTATATGACACACCAATAAAGGTTTGTAATTCATTTTTCGATTTGGGGGTGTGCCAGTCTTGGATTCCTCGTATTTTTTCAGGATCTGCATGGATTCCTTGATCATCTATAACATGTCCTAAAAGGGGTAGTTTATCGGAAAAATCTGCACTTGGATGGGGAAGCTCTGATGTTATGGTCCTGTAGTCTCTTACAAACCTGGCGGATATCACGGATATGAGCTTCAAAAGTGTCTGAGAAAATTGTGATATCGTCTAGGTATGCCCAAACTGTTTTTCCAATTAGTCCATCAAGGACATATTCGATAACTCGCATAGCTGTAGATGGTGCATTGCAGTCTCCTTGCAGCATTACTTGCATGCAAAGGTTCCGAAGGGTGTCTTGATTGTGTTGAGGGTTTCATCTTTAGGGGCTACTCGAATTTGGAAATACCAGTTGGATCAGGTCAATGGTAGATCTGTATTTCGCTCTGGCAACAGTTCTGAGAATCATAGATTGATTTGGAATAGTGCTATCGTTCTTTAGTGATATCGTTCCTGGGGATCAGGTCTGCTAGGAGTCTGATTTCGCCATTGGGTTTGAGCTTTGGGAACATGTTGACAGGGTTGTTGGCTTCGCATGGGTAGATTATTTTTTTTTCTTCCAGTCCTCGATAATTTCTCTGTATGCTGGTAGGATTTTGTCAGGGACAGTGAACATTTTCGGACTAGGTGCCGAAGTGGAATCAATTAGATTGATGTGGTGGTTAATATCTCGAAGGGGCGGTAGTTCAGTGATCTTCTTGGATGGGAACACTTCAGGAAATCGGAAATGAAGTCAGGGGTATCGGTATTTGCCATAGCAGAGAATCTGGCATTGTTCGCTTTCTTGCAGGTGAGGGTGACTCCTTTGTCAGGGAAGGTGATAATAGCATTTCCGCAATCGATTACTGCATTATGGGGTCAGGTATGGCATTCCTAAAAAGATCATAGTTGTCTAGTGAGCAGACTAAGGCATCGGTGATGTCGCCTTTTTTGTTCTCTACTTGGATCAAGGGTTGGGCCTTGTAATTGATGGTTGAGCGAGATCCTTTAACTGCCATTTTCAAACTGATAGGGGTATCGAGGTCTTTGGTAGGGATTTGGAAGGTGGAGACGAATTTTCCAGAGATTAGGTTATCTCCCATGGTTCCTGTATCGAATAAGGCCTTCGCTTTGTGGCCATTGATGTAATGTAGGCTTCAAGGGCTCTGTTGGCGGTTCCAGATGGGCCTACATGGTTGGAAGTATTTGTGACTGTAAGGGTGTCCTGTTCTTCCTCTTGAGTGTGGTAGGACCGGCGGGGTTTTCCTCTTCTCTCTGTTCCTCCTCTTCTTCATTTCCTCTCTGGTTATATCCTCGATTGTTGTGCTGATTTCCTTTCTTCTCATAGCAATCGTTTGAGTAGTGTCCTAGTTTTCCAATAGTAGCATCGGTCTTCTCGCTTTCTTCTATCCTTTTCCTGAGGGGATAGCTTTGTGTGGGAGGTGTTTGTTTGAGAAGCGTTGGGGGTCCTTGGTTGTTTCTGGGTTCTTTAGCTTGTGGGAGACTGCATTGGATATAGCGTTGGTGTGCTGATTTCTGTTACCATAGAGTCCTGTAGAGTGAGCGATAGAGTCTCTTTTCTCAGCGATTTCAACTAGCTGGTCGAAGAGGTATCTGAGGTGATATGGGGTTTGACATCTCGCTTGAGTTTGATGTCCATGGCGTCTAGGAGTCTTGTTTGCTGAGTAGTCTGAAATCGTTCCTGGAGGTAGGCTGTCTCTGAGGGTTTCAAGGGAGATGACTGTATCCGTTATCTGTGCTGTTTTTCCATTAGTAGTCTGTTGACTGCAAGCCATTGTTCATAGATTGTATCAGTGGATGTAGAAGGTAGGAAATATCCTTCGAATTTTCTCTTGAGTCCTTCACAGTTTTCGTTCCTTGGCTGTTGTCATACTGGGTGAATTTCTCGAGGGCCTTATCTCTGCAGTAGGCTCATAGTACTGCAAGGCTTCAGGGTCTGTATCTGGATTCCATAGCTGGATATGTAGCTGCGGACTGTGTTGAATCATGAATTGATTCTCAAAGGTCTCGGTCTTTTCCTTCTCCTGTATAGAAGAATGGTGCTGCCATTTGGGCGGCTACTGCCTTCTGGTTGAAGAGACATAGCGGCGGGTCTGGGCTTGGTGTGGTGAAGGACTTGGTGGTGGCAGCTCTTGGTCAGGGCTTGGTGGTCTTGTAGATGGCTTACTAGTTGGCGCTGTCTTGCTGGGTCAGGTCTTGTCTGGGTCAGGCTTGGGTGTTCCTTCCTGATGTAGTTGTTCTTGGTCAGGGTTTCGTCAGGTTCCTGGTCCTCTTGGTCTTCTTGGTTTCGCTGTCTTCTGGGTTGTCTTCTGGGTGACGTCTTCGCTGCTTGATTCTTCTTCTGACGATTCTTGGTCTTGGTTTTGGGGTGGGTCAGGTTCTGGCGCAGGTGGTGGAGCTGTTTCATTGCTGAAGCGGCAGGCTTTGGCTTAGCTGAGGATCCTGATGGCGTGCAGGAGCTTTGGTGAAGCTCCTTTGGGGTCTCTTGGAAGCGAAATGGTTGCTATCTGGGTGAGCAGTTCTCACCAGGAGTCTGCTCTAGGCCTTTCAAGGGACAAGGAGGTGTACCGGTACTGCAGGGTCAAGGGAGGCGAAGGTGATCAGTCCTATGCGAGATCAAAGGGTGTACTTAAGTCTAGGTCAAAAAATGTAACCTGCTCCTAGGTATCGCGAGATTCCCAGAGGGAGATCCGCGATACTGAAGGACAGGAGTGGAAGCGTCGAGTGGAATCTCTGTAAGAGATATAAGAAAGATGAGGGACTAATAGAATGACCGTTCAACTTGTAGTATATTAAAGAAGAGCGTTCCTGTGAGGCTTGAGAGTTCGAATCCTTAAGGAATCTCGAGCTCTTTAAATACAAATAAAGTATAACCAAATATCCTGTCCAAAGAGCAAGTATCAAAATGCAAAGCTACATGAGTAGCGAAACTTCTAAGTCCTAAACAAGGTCCTAGAAGCGACAGGATATAACTAACAAACAAGTAATAAATAAACAAACAAGGGATCGCTACTGATTACTAATCTATTAATACATAGTAGGAAAGCATAGAGTATCCTAATTGGGTACAAAACCAAAGGGTGCAAATAAGCGAGTAAAGGAAGTACTACCCAATAGGAAACTATAACAATAAGGAAGTACAATGATGGAATATGCGTTACTATGGAATCCTAAATAGGCAATATCCAACGTCAGTATAATGAGTAACAGAGATACTAGTAGATTCCGTTACAATATGAGACTGATATTAAATAAATAATCTTTGTTATAGTAATTTTGTTGTAATTTGCAACTAGTTGTAGCTTGTGTGCTTGAACAAACAGTTGTTCCTGTAAATTTAAGGTGAGATATATAATTCTTTTGAGCATTGAGAGCTCCCAAGAGTGATCAAAAAGCAACCAGTGAAAACAATAAGGTACAAGAGTAAACTTGGATAACGATGTAGTACAGTTGTTACTTTTAGGAAGTACTCCTGCTAGAAGAGCTTCTATTACTGAAGCCTATGAGCAATCCTTCTATATTATAGTAGGAAAAGACAAGAGTTTCTACAAGGGAGGAACAATAAGCCAAGCACACTAATAGATATATTATAAGTTGGCCAAATAAAGAGAAAGAACTATGAACTAAGGATAAATATATAGTACATAGATTTTTAGTTGGTGAATAGTATCGAAAATGTACAAGAATATTTATATATTTTTTCAATTATCTTCCATTTGGATGAAAATCTCTGTCATTCTTAGAGAACTTGAACAAGAAGCTTTCTCAATATAAACTAGATTTCAAAAGTCGATCAAGGCTATGCAGTCCCAGAAAGACGGGTAGCTTAGTCCATTATTAATAATAATATGGATTGATATAATTCAGTTAAGTGGCAAGCATTGTAATCTTGCAAGTTCCCCAGGATATTATAAATACTTGTTGTCCCTAGTTAAAATAGGTATTAGCCTAAGAAAAAATGTCAGAATAAGTAGTTATTTCCTTCAAATATTATCCAGTGAATAATTGTAACTCTCCCAGATGTTCACTCTTAAATTACCTCATAACAGTTGAGCTGCCTGGGAATAAATTTATTGTAAGATGTAGCATTCAAACTAGCCATACTTATAGTGGTCTCGAAAGCCCTCAAAACCCCTGACCCCTTGACCCTTTGTACTACCCAGCCCCACTCAAAGCCCTAGGGTAGAGCATAGTTTTTGCACACTCATTAGGCATCCTCTTACTCTCCCTTTTGCTCAGATCAATCCATACTATAAATTTGTAGCTAAACATGTTACACACTCCACAGAGTAAGCCAGGACTCCTCCTGGACATGTTAGGAAGTGAGGATTAATCCAAAGATTTCCCTCCCGTATTTTGTAATAGTATGTCCTAGAGCTTGAATATTTGCCTGGGCCAACCTTGTCAAAATTTCCTGTTATAGCCTATCTATGATCATTTATCAGAATTACAGCTGTCCTTTGGACTTTTCCTATACTCCTACTTCCTAGCTACCCATTTATATTGTGACTTATTATCATGCAAACATGGGGCAAAATATCTATGATTGTATACCATATATTGATATTGTGCGTGGACAAAATTAACCGTTATTCAACGAAGAGAGAAAAGTTTCGACGATGACAACAACCATCCACCACCAGCCCCACTATCATTAAAACCAAGAAAAAAAATCCAAAATGTAAGTACAAGATAGAATACACAGTAGAAATTAATATTTGAGCTAGAGAAAGTTCTTTAAGTGGTGTTGAAAGTGGCGGGAGATGAGGAGGGTAGCGTTGCCATCTATCATTGAATCGCTGTTAATTTTGTCCAAGCACAATATTTGCTTAGATAGCGAGTCAAGCTTAGAGCCTCTAGGAACCCGGGACATCGAGGTCCATTGTTTCCGTCATCGCTATGGTACACAGTTAGTTTAAATCCTAACAGCCCGAGGCCACTAACGCGCGAAGTTTACTCAAATGAATCCCTCGTCTCGTCCTCACCTTCCTCTCGAACTTGGTGAGTGGATCTCGGGACAGTGTTCGCACTGGGATTGGCTGGTTCGCTGCCGTATGGCTCCGGCGGGTTCTCGATTTGAGCAGGGAGTCCAAGGGAATATTGGTTATAGGTAGCCTGCGCGATCGCACCGTTAACATCGCCTTTCACTGCAGGCTGGATTGCTCTCGGGAGATCTGATTTCGGGGCAGAGGCCGGTGCGTTTTCTAATATCTGATCGCCCGGAGATTGGGCTCTATCCCTGTAGGACCCGGTAGTCCCAGCGAATGCCGACCCATTGCTTATGGAATTAAACCCATCATCTGATGAGTTAATAGGTGCTGTTCTAGTCAACCGTGTATCGCTTCCGGCAGATCTTTCAGTTGAACCAGATTTTCCTCAATCCTTCGCTTTTTCGCTCCCCATTGAAGTGCCAGGTCGACTATTATCTAGTCTCGTCTTCCTGTTTGTTCCTATTGTGGGGCTTTCATCTGATTTGTTTGAAACCGTTGACGAAAGGGGGTTGAAGGCGGCTTCTCAGGGGTTGGTGGTATCAGGCCCAACTCATGCTCAGCGGTCCCGTGCGCCACCACCCTTGGGATTCGTAACGGCTTAAGGGCCTTAAGGAAAAATGTTGGATTCCTAGGAAACTCTGGGCCCAAAATCTCAGTCTCATCGCTGGTAAATTCAAGGTCCTTTCTGCCGAAAAATAAGGCCTGATTTCCCCCGAAAAACACAGACATCCCAAGCATATCGGTATGTGAACCACTGATCCGACCCGCGCGAGTCGAACATTCGTCAGGCCCATGGCGGCTACTATCGATGGAATCATGGCAATATTTGTCCAGATTCACGTACTGCTGATAGTCTAGGTGCTGGGTTGTGTTTAGGGTGCCATTGTCGGAATGTAGAGGTGGTAGCGGTGACGCGGTTTTTTTTTCCGGGCTCTCATGAGCCCTGTGTCGACTAGTTATCTTGGAGGAGTCGGTTGCCGGGATCGGTATCAAATATTTTGAGTCTGTACTCTCATCCTGAATTTTGGAGATTAAAGTAGAATCGTGCCCACCGCGAACACTAAAGCCACTCTCTAATGACTGCGTGCTTCGCAGGAAGTGGGCACCATGTCTTGTAGAATCTCCCTCATGTTCTAAAACTCTACGCCGATATTTCTTGACCACCATGGGTTCCAAATGTCGACCATCGTCACTCGGATCGTGAGCAAGCTTTGACCTACCGCCCGCAGCCATTATGCCACCCACACCATTCTCTTTCGGGTTAACGTTCTCGTTCAGTCCGTGGACTAGTAGCGAGCCTGAAATATAATTTGGCTGAGGCCTTTGTGAGTCAGTTGGGATCAGTAGTGTTGGCAGGCCGATGGATGTTAGAAAGTGCTTCCATGAGGGGACAAGAGGTCGGATTAAGCCCGAATCGTTCCTGTTGGATTTAGATACCGCAATAAAATCGTCATCACAGGAATCGTGCTCCGTTTGGAGAAACGAAGATGGAGTAATGATAGGTTGATGTTCCCCCGGCCATCCTCGTCGCCTGAGGGGTAAATCTATCGATCGTTAGGGGGATTCTTTGAACACGAAGGTTAAATTCAGAGGGACGCAATACCATTAACATCAAATGCAGAATCGAAAAACGAGGGAAGTTGAGGGTAGCTGCTATTATCGCGGAAGCATATTCTTCATCCATGGTCGAAACCAGAACAAGCAATTCTTGAAACGAGTGGCTGCCGTGCAGGAGGGCTAATCGCTAGTGATTGGGTGGGATGAGGTAGGGGGATATGGGGCCTGTGATACGGCTGGTTAAACGTACTCGAGTACAGAATTAATAGGTGTTGCGGTGCAACAAAAAACTCCAAGCGCAACACCCTAAAACCCCAAAGGTGGGGAAACTGTGCCCCATAAGCGAACCCAAGTATTTGGCCTTGCGGCAGAAAATAGAAGGCCTAGTATCTTAAACAAAAAGCGGTTGGGGTCAGTTTGGGCTGTGCGCTCGGCCCCTATCCAAGAGAGGAAATTTCGGACCTCTCATCCTCAGGTATAATTATTGGAGTTCTCCGGTAGCGCGGTTTAATTTCAAATATTGGATTCACTCTGCTCCATTATTTATTCAATTAGGTCGGTGTAGTATAGTGGTTAGTACGCCTCGTTGTGGTAACACAACTTCCGATGAGACCCATGTTCGATTCATGGTACCGACAAGTTTTTTTGATTTTTCATCTACCACCTTTCGACCAACAGAAATAGTCATGAAGTGTAGATTTTTCGGCCATAAAAACAGAGTGTGGTGTGTTTGTTGGAAATGTTTTTATTTATCTCAGAGTACGAGGAGAGCACATTCGGGATCGGCGATCGTTAAGCGAGATAGTGTGGTATAGTCATGTTTACTATATATTCAATTAAATAGGGCCCAGCGTGCGGGACGACACCGCTTTCGGTTGGTGACGTGTGCAAATTCAGCAATTCCCGCAATATTCCTTAGCCAAGCTCGTGAAACATAGAATATTTCTCCGGGATAATGGACCATGTTTTCATCTCACTTCTTTAATAAAATTTATACATGCGGTTGTCAAGTGGGTTCTAGGTTTCCCACAGCGTGATAGGATTGTTATAGTGGTAGTAGCACCAGACAGTGAGATGGATGGGGGGCGCCCGGCAGGGATGATTAGTACCGGCGGTGGGCCGATCGCGCTGTGATGAATTCGCGGCTAGTTTTGGCTTTTTAATTTTTAATTTTTTATTCTTTCTTCCTTGGCTACAGAATGAGAATAGGTGTGTAGGAATATTTTTTATTTGTTCAAGCGGAGAGGTCAGGTTTCCTCCCATATTAGAATATCATACAGATTTAGGAAACAAGTCGCAACGATCATTTCCCACAAGTTCTAGAAAGTACTCTACGGTAAAACCTCTTAACATGCGCCATCAGATTGTCAGCCGTGATCAACCCGTTTGCCCAGGATAGGTTTAGCCAGACACCTGTTTCTTCAAACCTTTTTTCTTTTCTCTTTCCCCCCCATTACTACCACCCTTTATTTTGCGAAAAAAGCAATTCCGCCTGTTCCCCTTCTATTAGTATTAAATAATAGCCCCTATCTTTACATTCTTGTATAATACTAGATTGGACAGCTATTTCTACACGTAGCAGAAAATGAGAAAGACTAACGACGAAGCCCAATATACAAACATCTTTCCTCCCTCTTCTCACATTCCACATACTGTAAACTCCCCTATAATTCTCCCTATGTAATACTAATCACCATAATGATGGAGCGGAGAGGGGCTCATCTACAGAGAAAGAAAGAGCAACAAGTTAGAATGAACAAAAAAGGTAAGGTTTTCTTATTTTATTTTAGAAAAATAAAGTGAATAAATCTTAGGTGACGTTCTTTTGTATCCCCTATCGCGGATAGTATAAGCCTAGTTTGCGTTACATACTTATTTAGCATGAGATCAATCAAAGCCTGCTTCTGAGGCCCCGACACTTCTAACAAGTTCTTACGGTAAGGGTGAAGTATTTAGACAAGCTGGGGGGGGGGGGGGTGGATATCCGTGTGAAGAAAGGAAATAAATTCCGGTTCATACAATCATGTGATCTGATTTGTTGAGAATCTGCTTAAACCGGCGATGCATTTGTTTTTTAGGTATGTGGCGCTCTTGATGACATTTCGGCTAATTGAATATAGGGCTGCTTTGCACAGGCCTCTGCTACTGCTGGCTATCTCAGTATTTCACCCCTACTACCAGTACATACGACACCTCTTTGTCGCTATCATAGTACTTTCTTCCGATGCTCGCCGGCAAGGTGGTTGCCTCCTTACCTCTTTTGGTTGGTTGTGGGATTCTTTTGATTCATCCCACCGATCTTCATAGAAAAAAAATCTGGCCTCGGACTAAGTTAATGATGCGCCCTAGGCACAGCGGTTATGGTTTGTTATAATATATTATTATATTATTTACTGATAGATAGTCCTGATCTGTAGCAAGAAAACTAATCCCCCAAGAACTCGCTAGGAACCGGCAATCTACTTATGGAAACTAAAACTTAAAATTATATCGAAAACTACAATACTACTATGGGTAGTCCATCTCGTGTCCTATCTAACTTCATATATCCGGTCACCTTCGTTCAACTGCCCAGGGTGTGGTGACACTGCAGATCAGGGCCGACGATGTTATACCGACATAGAAAGGAATCTTTGTTTGGCCGAGTCCCGATCGGCGCAATAGCGTCGACGAGTGGGATAGCATTGAGTATTAGCATGCGCGTTGCCATGGCTATCCCGTTTGCTAAACAATTTCGTTTGCTGGTGAGGCGGTTTTTTTTCACCAGCAGTGACGGGGTTCCGCCGACATCGCCGGAGGCTATCAGTTAATAGATATCTCGCCCATATGGAGCGAGAGATGATCCTGTGAGTGAAGGGAGGCTGTGGGGTGCTGCATTCCGAGGAAAGACGGTGGGACACGAGGCTGGTTTCCTCATGGTTGTGATTTTTGGACCTGTAGGACGAGGGATAGGAAGTAGGTTCGTCCACGGTAAGGTTGTGTTTGTAGACAGCTGTGTTCTATGCGTGAGTTCGGGTATCTGTTAGTGGATTTCGGAACCAATGCAGAGGTTGCATTTCCCAGATGTTGCGCCGAGTTGTCTTACCTCCCGATTGTAATGTAGCCAAGCTGCGCGCAAGCCTAGACGTGCAGTTGCTCCTATACTTAGCATGAATGAAAATTGTTAAATCTCACCACCGGTGGATCATCCTTGGTGCAAACCTTCAGCGCCACGTCAAGATGACAATCCTAGCTGCGGTACTTAAATGACACCCGGGTTAGTAGCCCAACGTATTGGTAACCTGTTAGTACAAAAAACCACATTAGTGAGTAAGAAAACAGAGTACCCCAAAAACAAACCGCGTGGCATCAAAGCTATGAAAAAAAAGAGGAAGGAAACTACCCACGCTTAACTTAAGCGCTCAGTCTGCCCGATCCTAGGTCCAGACTCAGCGCCCCAGAATCTCTAAGGGCTCTGCGAGGGGGACTACCAAAGCTACCGACAGGGTTCGGCCACCTCTAGGCGTTTGTTCAGGACAGCCAAATCCTAAGACTGTTCTCTCTGGCTCGTACGGGGGTTTCTTTAGGGCGAGAATGCTTTTTGGAGGTAGAGATGAGCTACGGGCGATCGCAATAGACGAGTAGGAGAGAAAAAGGCTCGCGGGGGACAAGAAAAGAGAGGACGAGCGATGCCTCATGATGACAGGTCTGTGGATTTCTGCTCGAATAGCCGAGTATGAATCGCGGAGTCTGATTTCTGAATTTGCCTTCTGTTCAGGAATGTTTCTGTGGGGTTATCTGCTCCCTCAATTAATAGTAAGTTTAGGTGCATCCTAAAATCTAGGGGAGTATAACGAGCTACTAACCATAATACCCCACTCGATGGAATGGGAGGGCATCCTCCGATATGGAGTACCCGAGTTAAATGGGATGAAGAAATAACGCTGTGGGCCACCGGGAGAGGTACACTTTCGTTGGATAATATAACGAACACCGGGGGGGGGAGGAGGTGAAGGCTTGAGGATAATTGTCATGGTTTTCCGCGCTCGTAACTCCCGGACTGACAATCCACCTTGTCTTCATCTGTCGGGCGTAGGGGATCCGCTCGTCCAATAAATGACGAGCGATCTCAGTAATAAATTTCATCCTCCCCCTAAGACAGACCGTCTAGGATATTAGGAATATCATGCACAAGGGGTTGAGAATGGTGGAGCCAGAGCCGGCAGCGGCAGAATTGTAGAGAAAGAATGGTAGGAAATGTAGGTTGTTGTAAATAGAAATTTGGGTATAATGTAAAGGCTTAGTAAAGAAAGGTGATATGCGTTGTTTTTGAGAGAGAGCGAGAGATCGGGGAGTGAGAGGTGAAGTGTGAGTGGTTTTCTGACTGCAGCTGTGGTGGGTAGTGCCCTAAGAGTTTTTTTTTTTCAACACCACAGCCATGAGTGACGCATCCAAGATGTGCTATCAACACCCATAGATAATGCATCAAAGTCCACCCTTGGCTACGCCAAAAGCGCTACATTTGCCGGATCTTAGGGAAAAACTCTCTGCTTTAGAAAATACAGGTACTTCTGCTGCTCAACCAAACCACCAATTTGGGTGAAGGAATTAAGTTAGCAACCCCGGCTACCGCCAAGCCCTAGATCAACGATTAGTGAATAATACTGACCAGCCAACTTTCGTCAATGGAAAGCTCGTAATGGAAAAACATGTATTATGATGCCCCGCCCCCGATGTCTAGCGCAATCGGCTAAGAGGTAAGCCACTCACCGGGTGGATTGCGACCCACCGTCATGGCCACTCACTCGCTACTCCACTCGCAACTCCACTCGTAAGTGTAGTACGGGCACATGCAGCATGTTCAAGGTGAGGATCTCCAAGTTTACGAGGCTGGTGATACACAAAAGCACCGGGGTTAATTGTAACTTGGCTCGGGTGAGTTTCCATTGTTTCATTCGTGACTACTTTAACCATAAGAGCAACCCGCAATCTAGGCTTACGCGCAACCCAGCAGCATTACAATCCCGAGGTAAACTAACTCAACCCTCGTATCGCGCAGTACATTTGGTGAGTACCACTCGCGCGATGTGCGGCAAGTTCCTACCACTGATACCCGAAAAACCCCCCGGCCAGAACACAGCTATCCACACAAAAAAATATAATAAAATACTCCTGCTAAAAAAGATATCTGTTCCGGACCTTTACCCATACTCTAGTATTATGCTAGGACGCCACTTGTTGCCATAAGTGAAGCGCAATTCTGAACTGTGCTCCCGGCGTGTAGGAAAAGGCTGAGGACAGACTTTTGTTTTTGGAGAGTAGACCCATCTGGCCCCCTTCCGCCCTAGGTGCGCAGTTACCAAAATTCGGGTAGGTAGTGACCTATAAAATGACCATCCTGGTTTAAGACGTCTATTATGTACAGTACACACCAAAGAGTGTGGAACGAGGGAGCTGCTTGACATAAAAATCATGTGCATAATATTATAATATTTAGGTTCAATCTATGTCCATAATAGCTTTTCATAATGACGGCTGAGTCACTTATATCATAAAGGAAACCTCGCAATGACGAATGAAAACCCTCTGGGAATTTACACCCTGCTCCCATTCAAATAGCCCTCGCTATAAGTAATTTCTTCCTAATCCTCGCTATAACGAACGAAGTATTCCGAATTTTTGGCCATCGTTATTGCGGGGTGCTAGAGTAATTCCACCATCAGCTCCAGATTTAACGCGAACGGGTCAATTTTCCTTTTATTCAACTTTTATTTATTTGTATAACATATTATTATATACATACTCGAGTATTTATTCACTCACTCAGGAAGAGTTATCCAATCATCCAGCGACAGAGATTCCGTGTACTTTCCCCACCGCTGTCGGGATTTATAAAGAAACAGAACAAACATATAAAATGACTTGGGGACTCTCGGACCCACCCATCCACCGCCGCCGAGATAAAAAAATAAAAAGATACATGACTTTTGAGTAGAACATTTGAAGCAAAGAAACAACGCTTCTTCTTGGTCCCCACCTTTGCTTCGGGGCAAGAG
>NESQ01000708.1:0-18620 GCA_003070745.1 Tuber borchii
TGCAGTACGGGCATTGAGACTCTTGTACCATTCTGCAAGAAATTAGATTTGATACACAGCACAAAAGAGACGCGAAAATCAAACTTACTTTTCGAGACTGATCTCACTGTGCTTGAATGCGGTGTGGTAATTGAATAACTAGTTCTTGACCGGAACTGTGCTATAGATAGATGTTATTGTACGTAAAAAGGTGCAAATAGGACGAAATTCGTCGTCACACCGTCTGTTCAGTAAATTCGAGATATTTCAAGGGATAGAAAAAATATGAGAACTTGAAAAACTTTCAAGGTGTGTTGTGTGGCCTGTTTGTAATTCAAAGGCCAACTGTTCGGGTTGGTCTCACCTTCCCCTGAGCAGGATTGTACTAGTACTCGTAGTTGAATGACGTTCTGCGGCTCAAAACTCCCTTTTCACATTAGCTTTCAGACTAAATCCAGGTAGGGCGTTAGAGGTCCTGCAGGCATGAACATGAACGACGGCCCAGAGCCACGACAGACTCCTACAAATCTCGAGAAACCTTACTTAACACTTATATCTACGATTACTTTTTAAAAAATGATAAGCAACGCGAATTATACCCTAAACCTCAGGTGTGCTTTATTCGGCGTATTGCAGACTTTGAGAGGGCCAAACCTAATGGCAAGGCTTATCTACCATACCCTAATATTCCTTATCCGAACCCACATCAAGAAGCAGGGGTAGTCACAAGCCTGCCTATTACATCGTTGTACCTTAAAGCACTCTTGAAAAGCTTGTTCATGTTTGTTCAACCCACCTTTTCAAGTGTACAAGCTTACCTTGTTACATGTTTGCCTCACGGCAACTGTACATCTGTACTTTTTTGTACAGGCACAGAAGGACGTTCTACGTTCAAGTTGGGACGTTTAACAGTCTCTTTCAGACTGGTCTGAGTTGTTAGAACTCTTGATACTACGACAAACAGCTTGAATAGTACGCTCTTCCTTATATAAACCCCTCGTACCCCGCGATTTTCCTTCTCCACTCCTTCATTACCTTCTAATCAATCTACAGCTTCTCATCGTCCTTCCTTGTCTCCAAAAGCAACTTTTCCCTTCACAACGATAGTTATATATAAACGAGACCTGTTTTCCGCGATCATAGAGTCTCACTCACATTTCACACCAACTATACCGGTAAGTCTCGTCCGCGGTTCCTACGTCCGAAATGAGCCGTTCTCAGGCCTTTCGTAGGCTATACTGATTGATATCCATAGAATACCGGTAACTTACTGTTAATTGAAGCGAAGCTTTTCGATCGCTTCTACCTCCTAAAAGTAAGTTTGTGCCACAATTCGTCTCTTTCCTTCCTTCCTCAGCCTCCTAGAGATACCAACCCGAGGCCTGGTCTTTCTCACTTCCTTCTGGGGTACGATGAAGCGCTGCGTAAGTTCTTGAATGAACTTGTGCACGGCTCGTACGAGCTCTTCTAAAGCCTTAATGTGAAACGATAGCTGACCACTATTCTCTAGATACACTAGCGGCTCCCCGTTTTCGCTTGCTATCCCCCCCTATAGTTAGTCTTCTGTTTGTCTCATTTGCACCTTTCCCAAGATGGAATGATTACTGATCGCTATTTGCTAGATTTCTTTGGGATTTCCCGTCTTCTTCTGCACGCCAAGAACATCCTCGCCTAATTCAGGTTAGTCTTCTGCGCGTCCCATTTAGTCTTTTTTACAGAGAATCTAATTGGTTAATAGCATGCCTCCGATTCGTGGTCGTGGTCGTGTCACCACTGCCATCTTCCGGACTGAGCTCAACCTCACTGGTGAGGGACGAACCGTTGAAGGGAGGAGATACCGCGCCGTTCGCACATACATTCTCCAGAAGTGCAACGAGAGGAATATCACCTCTCGCACGCAGGCCGGTGACACTTTGTGAACGAAGTTAGGACGGAGACGTCGCACACATTGCTCTCAGAGGCTTCCGAGCCAAATTCAACTCCCCCGGAACGGCCAACATCGGGCCTTCCACGTTGCTCTGGATGCTCTCATCATGGACGTCCTGAAGAAGGCAGCTGAGTCTCGTAGGAATACCAGACTTAATTCCGATGCCGAGGAAGAGGGGGGAGATGGGGGCGCTGGCGGTGCATCTGGATCCGGATCGAGAGACGAAAGGGCCGTTGCTCGTCCCCAACCGACTGTTCACGAGGAGAAACCGGTACGAATAATATTCATTTCGACCACAGGTGCCGAGCCTGGGCAGGCTCGCCAGCTCCCATGGATAAACCGTGGTAATAACGCTATGCCAAACAAGAGTTGGCTGGCAGTTCTCAGGCACTACACTTTACAGGAGCTCGGCGAAGCTGCCTGTCGGTACGTAGAGGAGGCGAGAACCCCCGGCAGTTCATTAGAATTCTCCGGACATTCAAGGCCTGAATGTCACTCCCTGATGGCGCCGACCAGATCGAATTGATCGACGACGATCAGGTCAATGCCTGGCTTCGTCTCTCCCAGTGCTCCACCCTTACTGTCGCCTGCTTCCTCCACCGAGCAGCTGTTGCCCCTCCTGATAGTGGGGACCCTATTCGTCCCAATACACCTCTTGTTGGGCACAGCCGGAACTATCTCTTCCCCGGCCAATTCGACGTCGCTGAGTTCTACACTGAGCCAGAATCTGACTCTGATGAGGAGGACGATGTGGAGCGCCATCCAAGGCGCAGAAGGGCTTTTCCTAGGTCCCACAACGGCTGGCAGAGGAGAATTCTGAGCAATGATCGTAGGGTTGTTAGGTTCCAGACCCACTCCCGGGAACCGATTTCACGCGCTCGAGTGAGGCAGGGGCCGGCGTATATGAGCCGATATGCAGGACAAGATGTCCCAATGGTGGCTCTTCCCCCGGGGATCCCACCTCCCGGGTGTGAGGTGTCAGTACATGACGCTATTGAGGAAGGCGCTAATGATAACGTTGGGGGTAATGGGGGTGATGGGGGTAATGGGGGTGATGGGGGTAATGGGGGTGATGGGGGCAATGGGGGCAATGGGGGCAATGCCTAGTGTTTGTTTGCGCCGGGCAGCATCTTCTTTGGGCTTTTGGGTGGTTTTTTCTTTTGTTTCTGTCACAAACGGTGACTAGTGAAGGAATTGGTTTCACACTATTCACGATTATGAATAGTAGGTTTGTGTTTCCTCTTACATGACTCGCACTTGCGGGCCATAGTTATTATTGTTATATGTTTATGTTATGCGCGTGACCACGCTTGGTGGTCACTTGATATGTATTTTGCACATGACTCATAGTTATGAGTCATGGGTCTCACGCATGTGACCTCTGATGGGCACATGACATGTTAAGAGCGTGATGATCGGTTTGGTATAGTACGCGGTTGACTCACAGGAGTCAGCTGATGGATTTCATACTATGACTCGCTTAGAGTCATAGGGGCGCGTGACTCATATATATGAGTTACCAGGGTTAGGTATGTGAGGAGACGCCGATATAAAAGGCGAGGCTTGGGACTTGTAGTTAGCTCCTCATGCAGTCATCTAAGTACTTTCCTATCTACTATCTTGAATGATACTTCTTTATATCCCTTCTTTATGATCGACATAGTATGAGAATAGCGTTGTCTGTATACAACGTAGGAACGGCCTAAGAATGTTCTCATCTACTATATGGATTGATCGTCACCTATTGCACGACGTCTCCCATGAACCTGGAATGTTACAGTTTCACTGGCTTTCTTAGGTTTTGCTTTCATTTCTATCCATGGGTTCGGCGCCGGGGGGGGGGGGGGTTGGGGCTTGTTTGTGCCGGGTAGTGTCATCTTGGGTCTTTCGGGTGGACTCTCTTTCGTTTCACAGGTTTTTTCTTACTTTGTTTTGCTCTCGTTTCTATCCATTTGTTGGGTTTTCTGGGACTCATTTTGTGCCGGGCTGCGTCTTCTTTGAACCTTTGGGTAATTGTTCTTTGGTTTTACGGGCTTTGCTTCTTTTCTTCTGCTTTGCTTCTATCTATTAATCATTGTCTTAATCCTGTTTGCGCTGTCATCCGGCTTTCCTATATTTTACCCGGTAGTCTTAGATTTTAATATTTTTAGTAGTCTTTTTATTTTTAGAATTAGTTGAGTGCAATAGAAAGATTTTCTAGGACGCTAAACGTCCCTTTTATCCGTTATCCTATCCTAGTATGTATAATCCAATCTTTTGAAATGATAAGTTGTGTTCATCCCAGCCCCGCATATGAAATCCTGTCCCGGCAATCCCGAAAAGACAGTCTCTATTCGGCTCAGAGCCATCCGTGCACGTAGCCTTTGAGACATTCGGAGGCCAAATGGCTGTAGGATAGTCCGAGCCCATGCCAATGATTCTCATGGACCTTGGGTCATAGCTAGGAGTCCGTGTAGTAAGAATAACATAAAGCTTGTTCGTCCGCAACACGACGCTGTTCGTCCCCACTACGATGCCGTGAGTTCGATTCCTGTCGGGACTTTTATCTCTATATCTAATTCCTTTTTCTCCTCTAGTTCTTTTATATAAACGCGCAATCATGAATGGAAATACGAGTAGAGGTCAGTCACGCCTCCTGGAGGCCAATGTGAGCTCTCCCAAGACTTAAATATCCCATTCTTGACCAGAGTAGTAGGACTAGCCCCCTGAGCCCAGGCATCATCGTCGAGACCTCCAGTAGCCTTCGCGGATATTTCAACGCCAGCACCGGAAACACAACGACGAGTCCATTTTGAGAAAGAGCAACCTACAGATGTTGACGATGATGACATTCCTCCTAGACGTCGCCGATGGGATGAACGACGTCCTGCTGAACCACTCCCGCAGCCACTTCCAAGGAGGGTCAGGAGCCGGTTAAGATATGTAAGTAAATCTAATAATTTTTTCACTTGACATGCTTATAAGAAAGATTACGGAGGACACCCCAACGCCGGTTCTAAATGGCCCTTCACAGGGGGTTCTAAATGGCCCTTCGCAGGGGCTTGCATCACAAGAGCAGGCAGCACAATTACATTCCGGCCATCTCAGAGACGATTCATCACAATTCTCACCCTATAATCCTGATACACCTGAGGAGGAAGAAATTATACCGTCCTATTCACGACCTAGTATAGCTGATCCAGACTTTCCAGAGTCTAATATCAGGACCCCTATCACACTATCGGCAAAAAGCAATACATTGCAGGGTGAGGCGAGGATCATCTTTGAGAACGCAGCAAATATGGTCCGGTATCATACGTGGTTTGTTAATCCCTTTGTAAAGCCTGCTGAAAATGATACGCTTCTGGAAGGTTATTGGGTAAAGGCAGCTAGAAAGTTAAGTTGGGGAAATAGGGTAATGGAAAGGCGGGCAATGACTTTTGTAAGTCCTTTAATTGACACAGAATGTCCAATTGGAGACTGATCACGGCTAATTAGATACATTTAGTTGAAATCGAGGCAGTCTAGCGCCAGGTCACATCTAGTTTCAGAGAGCAAGAATATGATTGAGGACCTGTATGACTTCTCGCAAAAACCACCAACCGAAATAAAGGCGCGAGTTGCCTATTTGCTCGAAAATGATCGGTTTACATACCACCCAAGTAAACAACAAGTTAGTAAACTCAGATCGTCCCCGATGAGACGAGATAAGGCTTACCCAGACAGGACTGTGGTTGGCGCTTTTCTGCGCTAGAGATAGCAAAACTCTTGTTTCACAAGTGGTACCGGGGTTCGAGAATGCGAGGGAGGACCGATAAATCATTTCTTAATCGTACTAACGACGTCCTGATATGCCTTACCACGGCATGTCTGTATCATTCTCTGAATGCTTGGAGTTCTGACTCATTTGTTCAACCTCCAGATTTTTCCGCTCTGACAGCACAAAGTTAGTATTGACTCGTTTAAAGGTTCAAATCCGCCATTGTAAAGCCTATCGTACTCACTAGAAAATTTAGATATCTATCTTCGACAGCTTGCTACCTGGCAAAGACTGCCGCCAGGAGTGCGAGATAAACTCATTGAAGATACCAAAAAACGTATTAAGAAAATGCTGCGGGAGGGCGGATTAATACCGGATCAGGAGTCTCGTGCCCCACTGGAGGACAGAGAAGCCGCAGGATATTTGGATTTGGAGATTTCAGGCGATGAGGAAAGCGAGGTGGAGGACGATCATTCAGATCCCAAAGCGGGTGAGGCAGTTGAGGCTCCCGAAGAGGAGTTGAATGGGGACGCGTAACGTCCTATTTGGGACAAATGTAGATTTAAATAAAATAAACAAATAAAAGAGTTTATTATTATTATTATTATTATTATTATTATTATTATTTTGAATATGCCACTTAGAGTTAGACTTCAACCCAGGTTGTGAAAAAGACATCAGGGGAAAGTCGCTTGGGGCCGAAGGAAAGTCCCAAAGACCCATGAAGAAGGCAGGAAGGCGAGAACAGTGAAGGAATAAGCCAGCGCAAGGCCACCCATAATTAAATAATGGACAGTCCTCGTCGCGAAAGCGACAAATAGCGTCCGCTTAGATATTGTATACACGGAGAAATTATTGGGTCTGGATTAGGTCATGGGGCAATGGCAAGGAGGAAGGGGAGAAATAAGCGAGAATTAGGAAAGCAGAAGAACTACGGGGAACAATGCATTGCAGACGCTCAGAGTCGCGAAGAGTTTGTCAATAGAAAATTCAGAAGAGGATATTTGGATCAACAAGGGAACAATGCGTGGTGCGAGAGGTAATGCCGGATAAACTATAGGGGAAAGGTCAAAGCTGGAATGGACCAGACAACGGCGTGTTTGGGCTGTTGGGAAGCATGATTGAGTCATGAGGCAGAAATCCTCAACGGAACAATTCCTGGCGCGAGAGGTAATGCCGGATGAAATACAGGGGAAAGGGTCAAAGCTGGAATAGACCATACAACGGCGTATTTGGGCTGTGGGGAAGCATGATTGAGTCGTGGGGCAGAAATCCATAACGGAACAATTCCTGGCGCGAGAGGTAATGCCGGATAAACTAAAGTAGAAGAGTCAAGCGCGGATAGACCGTGCAACGGCTCAGGGAGGACGAAGTGGGTCCAGAAAACGTTGCATGACAACGAAATTACCGACGCTAAAAAAAATGCCCCGTAACCCCAGATTTATTCCGGAGTTATGGGGCATAGACGAGAGATACAACAACTTGAGTTTTATAATTTGGCCCCCCATACCCCCTATCCCTGATGAGGTATGGGGGTCAAATGTGAACTTTTGCTGATGAAGCTCCCCTGAACAAACGAATGTATCACAAAGGAAAGCCCACACACGGGAAAAAAAGAAACTCCACTACACAGAAACCTAACAAAGAATAAAACTCCATCTTCGTAGGGGCAGCCAAAATAACTTAAAGAAGTTGGCGACCGACATTACTCCGGACCCAAGGCATTGACATCAATCGAGGAGGCGGTGCAATACCACGACAGAGCGTAACCGAGGATGCGACCGTGGACAGCCGCGGGAGTGCACAAAGCCAAGTGGTAGTAGGGTACCAGCCAAAAGAGGGGAAGTGTAGCTGTAACCGAGCAACGGGACGAGACCAAGAGGAGAGGAGGAAGGGTAGACCCAAGTATCGTAGGAACTATCGGGAAAGTGTGCGTGTCTGACTAGGCAGCCTCGAGCAAAAAGTAATCGAAGAGAGCAGAGAAATCAACCGTAGCCTGGTGAAAAGTTTTCTCTTACTGCGAACCGTGATCCCAGCCGTCCGTAACATGGATGCGAGGGTGTTGCCGACCGTGCAAATGTTAAGCGAGAACGCAAAACAAGAGCGAAGAGAATAATGGGCCAGGACCTAAGAGATGGGTGCCCAAGTCCGAAACTATAATAGGGGGGGTGCAGCTCACTCAGAGTGCGGGAGGTGGAAGGTGACGATGATTTCCCATGGTGTTGAGATTTGAATCGCTGGAGGTGTAGAGGAGATGGTTCGTGTCAATCAAGAGGTCATTTCTTTCTTTTTTTTTTTTCTTTTTTATCTCAGTTTTGCATTTTATTCGTACAACTACCAGGAAAAACCAGACATGCAACGCTAACTATGACCAAGAAAAACCTACACATCTCTCCCCTCATGGGATCAAAGCCACGCCCCCAAGACCCTATGGTACAGGCCCAACCGCACACCTCGCCCTCAAAAAAGTAAAGTACTCTCAGGAAGCAAGCAGGAAGACGCAGAAAACCCTTCAGAAAGCTCCCCTGAACAAAAGACAGAATAACAAAAGAAAGCCTCGCACACCCGGGAAATGAGGGAAACTCCACTACACAGAAACCTACAAAAGAATAGAAAAGCATCTCCGTAGGGGCAGCCTAAATAACTTAAAGCAGCCGGCGGCCGACATTACGACCGGCGCAAGGTGTTGACATCGATCGAGGAGGCGGTGCAATACCACGACAGAGCGTAACCGAGAATGCGACCGTGTACATCCGCGGGTGGCGCAAGGCCGAACGGTAGTAGGGTACCAGCTAAAAGAGGGGAAGTGTAGCTGTAACCGAGCAACGGGACGAAACCAAGAGGAGAGGAGCAAGGGTAGACCCAAGTATCGTAGGAACTATCAGAAACGTGTGCGTGTCTGACTAGGCAGCCTCGAGCGAAACGTAATGGAAGAGAGCAGAGAAATCGACCGTAGCCTGGTAAAAAGTTTTTTCTTACTGCGAACCGTGATCCCAGCCGTCTGTAACATGGATGCGAGGGTGTTGCCGACCATGCAAATGTTAAGCGAGAACACAAAACAAGAGCGAAGAGAAGGATGGGCCAGGACCTAAGAGACGGGTACCATTGTCCGAATCTATCATAGGGGGGGTGCAGCTCACTCAGAGTGCGGGAGGTGAAAAGTGACGATGATTTCTCATGGTGTTGAGATTTCAATCGCCGGAGGTGTAGAGGAGATGGTTCGTGTCAACCAAGACGTCACTTTTCTTTTTTTTTGTTTTTATCTCCCGTTTATATTTGTTTGCTAAGCCAGCAGCTATCTAGGTACAAAGTCGCTCCAGCTCATCGCCGATGTAGACAAAAAGCCTCCAACTACAGTCCATCCCCTGCCCCCCTCGCTAAAACCATCTGACCCTGCCCGACTAACCTAAACTACTTTGAATAGAGGTAGAAAGCGAAAGCCCGGTACTACTGGTAAAAACTACGAGAGAAACAAAAGCCTGAAAACATCGAACCAAGAACCTCCACAGACGTCAACCCCAAAGAAAAGCCCCAAAACGACAGTGAGAAACCTATGAACTAAACAAAGAAAACTTCACACCCACAGAAATCCCAACCCCATAGACAAAAGGGCGGATGAACCAACCCACAACGATCATACACGAGGGCCAGTAGTGACCGGGGCATATAGCCCAGAAGCGAAGAGTCAAGACGAGGACCAGAGGGGGATCCATGTAACTGAGCCGGCGCGGCGGAGACGTGTGGCGCAAGGAGCGAGACCCGGTAGTCACCGGAACCCGGACCAGAAAGGATGCATGACCCCACCCCCCGAGGGGCGAAGTCAGAGGCGGAAGGCTGAAATCCCCTAGGAACAAGACAGAGTCAAGACCATCATAGGGGCACAGAGCCGAAGGAGGAGAGCAGTAGGGTGCCAGCCAAAGAACGGGGTGTAGCTGTAACTGAGCAACGGGACGAGACCGGGTTGCGAGGAAGGAGGGGTAGACCCAACACCGAGAAGTACGAAGCAAAGGACCACCAAGGGATCACAATTTTTCGACAATGCGACCGTACCGACCATAGCGCTCAGGAGATAGTGCAATACCAGAGAACAGAGCCACCGGGGCCACTACTTCACCGATAACCCGAAGCTGCGCTATGCCTAAGACGAGACGAAGGGGTTGCCGACCGTGCAAGTGCTAAGCGAGGACAACGAAGCAGGTGCGGAGAGAGAGGGGGGAGAGCATGAAACCCCTAGACGAAGGCACCCAGATACCTAAGCCATCAGAAGGGAATCAGAGGGAGGAGCGAGGAGACCGGAGCATCACCCTCCTAGGCAGCGAGGCCATCAGAAGAGGGGAGAGGGGGGGGACCAACCAACGATGATTTCTCATGGTGTTGAGATTTCAATCGCTGGAGGTGTAGAGGAGATGGTTCGTGTATAGAGGAGATGGTTGGTGTCAACCAAGAGGCCATTCTTTTTTTTTTCTTTCATTTTTTTATCTCAGTTTTGCATTTTATTCGTACAACTACCGGGAAAAACCAGACATGCAGCGCTAGCTATGGCCAAGAAAAACCTATGCATCTCTCCCCTCATGGGATCAAAGCCACGCCCCCAAGACCCTATAGGACGGGCCCAACCGCACATCTCGCCCTCAAAAAAGTAAAGTACTCTCAGCGAGCAAGCAGGAAGACGCAGAAAACCCTTCAGAAAGCTCCCCTGAACAAACGAAAGGATAACAAAGGAAAGCCTCGCACACGCGGGAAATGAGGGAAACTCCACTACTCAGAAACCTAGAAAAGAATAGAACAACATCTCCGTAGGGGCAGCCTAATTAACTTAAAGAAGTCGGCGGCCGACTTTACTCCGGGCCCAAGGCGTTGACATCGATCCAGGAGGCGGTGCAATACCACGACAGAGTGTAACCGAGGATGCGACCGTGGACAGCCGCGGGGGCGCAAGGCCGAGTGGTAGTAGGGTACCTGTAACATTCCCTACTTGCGAGAGGTGGTGCAATAGGTGACGATCAATCCATATAGTAGATGAGAACTTTCTTAGGCCATTCCTACGTTGCATACGGACAACGCTGCTCTCATACTATGTCGATCATAAAGAAGGAATATAAAGAATATCAGTCAAGATAGTAGATAGGAAAGTACTTAGATGACTGCGTGAGGAGCTAGCTACAAGTCCTTTTTTTTTTTTTTTTTTTTTTTTTCTCCCGTTTATATTTGTTTGCTAAGCCGGCAGCTATCTAGGTACAAAGTCACCTCAGCTCACGCTATGTAGACAAAAAACCTCCAACTACAGTCCATCCCCCATCCCCCTCGCTAAAACTATCTGACCCTGCCCGACTAACCTAAACTACTTTGAATAGAGGTAGAAAGCGAAAGCCCGGTACTACTGGTAAAAACTACGAGAGAAACAAAGGCCTGAAAGCATCGAACCAAAAACCTCCACAGACGTCAACCCCAAAGAAAAGCCCCAAAGCGACAGTGAGAAACCTATGAACCAAACAAAGAAAACTTCAAGCCCGTCTAGAAATCCCAACCCATTGACAAAAAGGGCGGATGAACCAACCCACTCTAGCATACACAAGGGCCGTAATGACCGGGGTGTAAAGCCCAGCCGGAGAGTCGAGGCGAGGACCAGAGGGAGATCCATATAACTAAGCCAGCGCGGCGGAGACGTGTGGCGCCAGGAGCGAGACCCGGTGGTCACCGGAACCCGGACCAGAAGAGTTGCATAGCCTGACCCCCTGAGGGGAAGGGCCAGAGGCGGAAGGCTGAAATCCCCTAGGAATAAGACAAAGTCAAGACCATCATAAGGGCACAGAGCCGAGAGAGGGGAGCAGTAGGGTGCCAGCCAAAGAAAGTGGTGTAGCTGTAATCGAGCAACGGGACGAAACCGGGCGGCGAGGAAGGAGGGGTAGACCCAACACCGAGAAGTACGAGGCAAAGGACCACCAAGGGATCACAGTTTTTCGACAATGCGACCGTGCCGACCGTAGCGCTCAGGAGATAGTGCAATACCAGAGAGCAGAGCCACCGGGGCCACTACTTCACCGATAACCCGAAGCTGCGCTATGCCTAAGACGAGGCGAAGGGGTTGCCGACCGTGCAAATGCTAAGCGAGGGCAACGAAGCAAGTGCGGAGAAAGAGGGGGGAGAGCATGAAATCCTATAGACAAAGGCACCCAGATACCTAAGCCATCAGAAGGGAGTCAGAGGGAGGAGCGAGGAGACTGGAGCATCACCCTCCTAGGCAGCGAGGCCATCAGAAGAGGGGAGAGAGGGGGACCAACCCACGATGATTTCCCATGGTGTTGAGATTTCAATCGCCGAAGGTGTAGAGGAGATGGTTCGTGGCTAGCTACAAGTCCCAAGCCTCGCCTTTTTATATCGGCGC
Source organism: Tuber borchii (assembly GCA_003070745.1). Lineage (NCBI taxonomy): Eukaryota > Fungi > Ascomycota > Pezizomycetes > Pezizales > Tuberaceae > Tuber > Tuber borchii. The sequence continues at coordinate 12,031 of NESQ01000708.1, forward strand.
CTCCTCACATACCTAACCCTGGTGACTCATATGCATGAGTCACGCGCTCCTATGACTCTAAGCGAGTCATAGTGTGAAATCCATCAGCTGACCCTTATGAGTCAACTGCGCACTATACCAAACCAATCATCGCGCTCCTAACTAGTCATGTGCCCAAAGGGGTCACATGCGCAAGACCCATGACTCACAATTATGAGTCATGTGCGAAATACATATCAAGTGACCACCCAGTGTGGTCACGCGCAAACATAAACATATAACAATACTAACTATGGCTTCGCAAGTGCGAGTCATGTGAGAGGAAACACAAACCTACTATTCCTAACCGTGAATAGTGTGAAACCAATTTCTTCACTAGTCACCGTTTGTGACAGTACCAGCCAAAAGAGGGGAAGTGTAGCTGTAACCGAGCAACGGGACGAAACCAAGAGGAGAGGAGGAAGGGTAGACCCAAGTATCGTAGGAACTATCGGAAACGTCTGCGTGTCTGACTAGGCAGCCTCGAGCGAAACGTAATCGAAGAGAGCAGAGAAATCGACCGTAGCCTGATGAAATGTTTTCTCTTACTGCGAACTGTGATCCCAGCCGTCTATAACATGGACGCGAGGGTGTTGCCGACCGTGCAAATGTTAAGCGAAAACGCAAAACAAGAGCGAAGGGAAGGATGGGCCAGGACCTAAGAGACGGGTGCCCATGTCCGAATCTATCGTAGGGGGGGTGCAGCTCACTCAGAGTGCGGGAGGTGAAAAGTGACGATGATTTCTCATGGTGTTGAGATTTCAATCGCCGGAGGTATAGAGGAGATGGTTCGTGTCAACCAAGAGGCCAATTTTTTTTTTTTTCTTTTGTTTTTACTTTTTTTTATCTCATGTATTCTTTGTTAAGGTACAAGAACTCGCAAGCAGCGCTAGCTATGGCGTAAAGAAAACCTTAATTCCAAAACAAACAACAAAGTAAAAACTCAAACATTCTGCCCCAAATCGTGTCAAGTACTCGACACATAACTAACAAACGGAATATTTTCAGCAAGAACAATCATCGCCTAACTAGCTAACTCGAAAAACCAAACAAACCAATTTTTCACGAAATCTATCAACCCTATGGTCGAACAAGGTAAGAAAAGCCAAACTAAATAACTCAAATAGAACCCCAGGTTATAGGGGAAGAAGAAAAATCCATCAAACTTGAAAGTACGGTGCCATAGGAGGCCATTGACGGGGGGAAATTGGTGCACATCTCGTTGATAAAGGAGGCGAGTCCGAGTCAGAGCTGGGCGGAGGACCAAAGTGGGGAGTCTTCCCCAACCGAGAGCACACCTTGGAGGTGGAGGGCCCTGGACACCGCTTTGGCTTGGCAACGAAGGATGGCATGACTGAAGGTCTCATACTCTTCACCACACAGGGGGCAGAGGGGGACTAGGTCAGGTTGGGACCAGGAGGGGTGGGCGGCCAGGTAGCTCTTCTGGGCCCTCATTTGATGGATACGTCCGGCCATAAACTTGCCGAGGCCTATAAAAGGATGCGGTTTCGTACTGAGGGAAAAGCTGTAATATTCCTGCGGAGGGGTGTGTAGTTTCCACGAGTCGAGCAGCATGGCTTGGGCTTTCCGCTGTAGGACGCGATAGGAGGCCCTTATAAGGGGGTCTGAGGGGAGGTCCGGCAGGTCCGGCAGTAGAGAGGCCCCCAAGAGAGACAGCGTAAGGGAGTCTCCTAAGAGGGGGAGGATGAGGTGTGCGAGGGCATCGACCGGCAGGTGAGTCCTGACGGGGGGCTTCGGCTCCGGGGTGGACCAGAGAAGAGGCCTGACGTTTGGGTCGAGGCCAACACAGAGTGATCTTAAGTCCTCCTTCTCCCGAATCGGGAGGGCGGAGGGAAAGGAGGGAGGGAGGCGAGCCGCAGCCGGGTTAATAGTGGAGGGTGAACAGCAGAGGCGGAGGGCTGCCATATGGCGTTTGTGAGCAAATAACACAAATAAGGGGGGGAGGGCGGCTTCGGCCGCCAGTATGGAAATCAGAGTAGACCTAAAGCAATTCGTAACCCATCTCTGGACGTGATGCCAGTGTACGTCCATCATGTGTAGGAGCCCCTTGGTAGGAACAAAGAGATCAGCCCCATACAAAAGGATGGGGAAAATGAGCGAGTAGGCCAGCTTGTGGCAGAGATGGGGGGAGACCCCAGCACCAAACCCCGAAAGCCTCCTGACCGCCGCGAAAGCGGACTGGGAGAGGGCAAGACGTCTGGAAAAATGAGCTGTGGAAGATATATTTGGGAGAAACCAGTATCCCAGCCAATGAAGCTGACCTGCAGGGAAGAAAACTTGACCATCTAGGGCAATTGGGGGGGGAGAGGGTTCGCCCACAGGGTCCCTTTGCTTGGGGGTGCGCCAGTGGATGAGCTCCATTTTGGGAATGGAAAAACCGACCTTAACCGCCATGGCCTTCGCCCTCATGACCCCGAAGGTTCTCTGAAGTAGCCTGACATTGGTGCGGTATAAAGGAGAAGCAACAGTTATAGAAAAATTATCAACATAAGACAAAATAATTCCCCTCGGAATGTCAACATGTAAACAAGAAACATAAATTACAAACAACAATGGAGAAATAGGAGACCCTTGCAGGGTTCCAACAGTAACAGAAGAAAAAATCTTAGGAGACCCTTGAAACAACAAACAGCACCTCCTGTCAGTTAAAAAGGAAAAAACCCAAGAAATTAAATAACAGTTTACCCTCTTCCTTCGAAGGAGGGAGCAGAGGAGAGAGGCATCAACGTTGTCGAAACCGCCTTTGATGTCCAGGAAGAGGGAAGAAACTTTCCTACGAGACCTTTGGAGGGTGCGAACAGAATGAACCATTGCGGCGCAGGCGTCGAAGGAGGAGAGGGTAGGGAGGGAGCCACATTGGTTGGGCGACAAGAGACCCTGAAAACGGGCCACGGCGGAGAGGCGAGAGGCAACAATTCTCTCGAGGATCTTGGAAACGGTTTCCAGTAGAACAATGATGCGGAAGGAAGCAGGGGAGTCGTAGGAGGCCTTGCCGGGCTTATCCAAGACGACACCATGGGCCCGTTTGAGGGAGACAGGATGGTGGCCGTACGCTAAAAGCGGGGACAGGAGGGCTGTGAGGATGTGGGGGTGGCTTTTATGGAGGGCCTTCCACACAGCGTAGGGGATAATGTCGGGGCCAGGAGTGGAGGACGGAGAACATTTCGATAGAGCCGAGGAGACTTCCTCTGAAGTTAGGAGAGGGGCATCGTCAAAGGCGAAAAGTCTAGCGGGTAACGAAGGGGCTGGTTTTTCAGGAAAGAAATGGGTCAGGAGGGAGGAGTTGATGTCCGTCGGGGTGACGGCTTCCGGGAAGGAAGGGAAACGAGAGACCGGCCGACCTAGGGAAAACTTTTTGACCGTCCAGATGGAGCGGGGGGTGGCGTCAGCCAGGAGGGACCTCCAATGGGAGTTCTTAGCGCCTTTGATAGCCTTAAAATACCCATTTTTTGAGAGCCTGGTAGCTAGTCTGTCTTGCGGGGAGAGAGAAGTCCTCGCCTTGCGAGATGCAGAGTGATATTCCCGCCGTAGGAGGGACAAAAGGGGGGACCACCAGGGCTTGGACCTGTTTGAGGGACGAGAGAGCAGAGTGTGGCTGATTAGCAGAGAGGTTACCGAGCGAAGCGATAAATCAAACCAGGACTTGAGAGCAGCACAAGGGGGATCAGCAGTGAGCGGGGGAATTCTAAGGTCAGTAAGGTGGGGGGAAAGGGCGTCCCAGTCTGTCAAAGCCCAGTTGGGAGCCGGGATGGGGGTGTGCAGCCTCGGATGCTGTAAAAGAATGGAAATAGAAACATGATCTGAGCCTGTAGAAGGCAGGGAAGTGTCCCAGCCCTGAACAAAGGAGCGAAGTAAAGGAGACGCAAACGCAAAATCAATAACAGAAGCTCTGGAGGAACCTCCAAAAGGAAACCTCGTGAAAACACCCAGGGTGTTTAACAGGGAAAACCCTAACTCGGAAGCTCTCTGAAAAAATGGAAATGATAGGGCCAGCTCCGCCGAGGAGTGGCAGCGGGAGGGATCTGCGAGGGGATGGTGCAAGTTAAAATCTCCAACCACTAGGAGGGGAGTTGAAAGAACAGGAAAGGCCAAGAGGGGCGGGATGGCAACCGTACCCCAGTTCTTGGACGGAGGATTATACAAATTCAAAATACGAAACGAAGGAAAACCCACACCAAACAAGTCTTTAGCAAACACATCAAGCGAAAACACATCGGACCTACCCGTGGAAACGGGGAGGACAGAGACTTCTTGCTGAAAAGCCAACGAAACGTAAAAAGCAACCTTGGGTTTGGGGGAGGAAAAAACAGGAAAAAAACTCTCAAAACCTTGAAAGCTGGGAAGACAACCTTTCCAAAAAGGAGGGTCTTGAAGGGCCACAACGGATGGGTAGTTAGAAGCTTCATTAAAAGAATTAAACAAAGAAAGAAGCACATTCCAGCTCCCTAAGCAGTTGTGTTGAACAAGATGTAAGGAACGAGGGGGGGCCGGCCCCCTCGGGCAGTCACTGGAGCTGTGAGATATTTACTGGCGCGAGGTCGAGGTGTCTCTAGGGGCGGGGGAGGGGCTAGGGACCACATCGGGGAGTGGTCGGCCAGTCCTAGAGGAGGAGCGGAGGGGCGGCACGAAGGGGAGGGGTCTCGGGGTAACCAAGGGGTCGGCTCCGGACGGAGCAGGGCATGGTTCGGGGGTACTTGGAGCCGGAGCAGGGGGGGGAAAGAAGACCCAGACGTATCCATCGTGTCGGAGTCAACTGGCGGAGGCATCGGGGAGGGGCTGGCGGGGGGGCGCTCGGGACAGTCTCTGTCCCTGGCTGAGTGAGGGCCATGGCAGTTAGGACATCTGGCCGGGGAAGCAACACAGCATCCAAGAACGGGCCGGACATTCCCTTCCTTGGGACAAGTGGGGTTGGAGCAGCGATGGTCCGCTTTCGAATTGGGACCGCCACACAGCTGACAGACAGTAGACTCCTTACAGAGGGGTTTTAGATGGCCGAACTTCCAGCAGTTGTAGCACTGGCTTTTGGCGTTGGTAGAATAGGCTCTCTTGACTTCACGATTGTCGCCAAAGAGGAGGATGCGGGGAGGGTCAGTCATCCGCCATGCCAGGTCCGCGGGGACGTGGACGACCACAGAAAAGGCCTTCTTCCCATCAGTCCTAGAGGCACGGTCAGCATTCAAAAAGCGGGAGCGGGTTATGACAAGATTCTTGGCATTGTCAACGCCGGCAAGAAGGAGTGGATGGAGTTCTTCATCCGTATCGGGATGCGCGTCCATGGGTATACCATGGATGGCGAATTGGACATCAGTGGGGGCGTAACGGAAATGCTCCCATGGATTGTCGTTCACGGGAAAAGATTGATTGAGTCTGGCTGCAAAGGCATCAAAGAAGGGAGCATAGCTCGAGGCGGGGACCAAGGGATCAGCAACTGTGAGGGAGACAGCCCCCTTTGGGCTAACCGAGACCCTGAAAGACTTAGGCAGTTCAGAGCCGGCTTTCCAGAGGACAGAGGCAGCGATGTCGGGAAAACGAACACGAATAGAGGATTCCTTGGGGTGGGGGCAGTGAGACGAACGGGGGGCGAAAAACCTTCTGGCGGCACTTGGGAGGGGGGCAGGACCCTTCTGGGAGGCGTCATGCGCAGCGGCCGCGACCTTATTCGCAGAGGTGCCAGAGGGAGAGGTTTTGCCCTTCGCTTTGGCTTTGGCCTTGTTAGACCTAACCGCGGCGTCGAACTCCGAGGTACCACCGTGGATAACCTGGGCGTATGATTTTGCCTGTGGGGAGGCATGGGGAGGGGGGGGGCAGAGCCTGTGGGTGGGGGCACATAGGACGGGCCGGCGGGGCCAGAGTGAGAGGGAGGAGGAGGAGGGGGGGCAGGGGGCGACTCCCTTTCTGGGGTGCTCCTGCCGCGGGGGGGGTGGCCAATCTATGTGACAGGTCACGAATGGCGTTTCGGATTTCCCGGAGTTGCTCATTCAGGGAGGAGTTGGCGACCTGGGACTGCAGGTCGTGGACTATGGTGCGGAGCTCCTCCAATTGGGAGCCGAGTGAATTAACTGCGTGGAGGGAGGCACATACCAGGGGGATGAAAGAACTTTCGGCAATCGAAAAATTATCGCACTCCTGGGGGACAATGAGGGGAGCTGCTCAGGAGTGAAGCTGATTAGGGAACGGGTGCGAGAGAAAAGCGAGGCTAGGAAAAGAGCCTCAGGAGAGATCTCAGTGGTAGAGGGGGTAGCAGACGGGGGCCCGGAGTGGGGCTGAAAGAGCGAGATGGGGGGACCAAGAGGATCCATGGTGACGAAAGAGGCCGAGGGCCCGAATGATGTTGGAGAAAGGTGTGGGTGGGAATCGTGCACTAGAAACTGTGGTGTTGTAAAACTTATGGTCAGGAAAATAGGGGCGCAGAGCGTGACAACCAAGAGGCCTTTTTTCTTTTTCTTTTTTTTTTTTTATCTCATGTATTCTTAGTTAAGGTACAAGAACTCGCATGCAGCGCTAGCTATGGCGTAAAGAAAACCTTAATCCCAAAACAAACAACCAAAGTA
>NESQ01000709.1:0-18447 GCA_003070745.1 Tuber borchii
ACGGCAAACACAATGGACTATCATGGACAGCATGCTACGACGATGGGTGCTTGTGCACCTTCGTGAAAAGCAAGGACAAGGGTGGTACCCACAAGAACCAAAACGGGAAGGACGGACCTCGAAGGAAGAACACAAGAAGATACATTGGGAGCAATGTTTTCGGAACGACTGCCAGTCTCATAAGAATGAGAAAATCAAAGCCGGCTACTACCCAAGGTCGGAAGGCAGAAAAGAACCCCTTACAAAAAGGGATGAAAAAAGCGAGGAAGGCAAGAGAAATCGTGAGGGCACGGTTGGCCGGGGAGGGGAGCGAAAATTCCGAAACAATTACCGTTTCGGACCCGGAAAGTTTGCGAAGGCAGGTAGATGAACTGGTGGACGAACGAGACCACCTCCAGGAACGACTAAAGGACCAAAGATCGTTGATCGAAGATCAACAACACAAAATATCGGAACAACAACGAGCCTTAGAGATTGGCAACCTCACCCTCAAAGTTGTACGCAAACGATGGAGAGACTCCGAGGACATTATTCGGAGAATGCGAAGGGAAGCGAGACGGCTGGGAAGCCGGGTGACGGATTTAGGACTTTGAGCATCGTGGGACCGATGCTAGGGGGAGAGGGAGCTAATGTCATAAACGGTGACTAGCAGACGAGGTTTTCACATGACTCATACTTATGAGTCATAGGGTTTGGTATTTTCACATGACTACGCAATAGCGTGTTATTCTTTTGTTATGATTGGTTTATTGTTTTGACATGACTCACGATTGTGGTCATATGATTATGACTTTCGCATATGACTCATAGTTATGAATCATGGATTTTACGCATGTGACCCGAATTGCACACATGATGGGTTTATTGTGTTTTGATTGGATAATTGTTATTGCGCAGTGACTCAGAAGAGTCAGCTGATGAATTTCACACTATGACTCACTACGAGTCATAGAGACATGTAACGCGAAGGATGAGTCATGGGTTGTGGGAAGAATGGTTATAAAAGAGAGCCCTTATGGCCTCTTGGTTGAGACACGAACCATCTCCTCTACACCTCCGGCGATTGAAATCTCAACACCACGAGAAATCATCGTCAACATCCTTTTCTCAACGCACTCTCAGTGAGCCGCACCCCCCCCTATGATAGATTCGGACTTGGGCACCCGTTTCTTAGGGACCGTCCCATCCACCTTTTCGCTTTTGTTTTGCGTCTTCGCTTAGCATTTGCACGGTCGGCAACACCCTCGCGTCCATGTTACAGACGGCTGGGATTACGGTTCGCAGTAAGAGAAAACTTTTCACCAGGCCACGGTCGATTTCTCTGTTCTCTTCGATTACGTTTCGTTCGAGGCTGCCTTGTCAGACACGCACACGTCTCCGATAGTTCCTACGATGCTTGGGTCTACCCCTCCTCTCCTCCGCTCGGTTCGTCCCGTGGCTCGGTTACAGCCAAACGTCCTCTCATTAGCTGGCACCCTTACTGCCACTTCCCCTGGGTCTCTCCCTTCCCCGTGGCTCGGCTCGGCCACAGCCCTCGGTTACGCTCGGTCATGGTATTGCACTGCCTCCTTGGACGATGTCAACGCCTTGGGTTACGGAGTAATGTGACGGACTTGCTTGGTTTTAGCGCCTTTTGTCCCCCCGTTCTGTGTTCTGTAGTTTTTGGCTGAATTTTCACGGTCGGGTTTCTGTTAGAGTACTCTGGGATATTAATGTGGTTTCTTTTGTTTTATGTCAAGGGGGAGTTTTCGGGTCCGGTTTTCCTGTTGTCTCCTGCTTGTCGTGTTGGTGATTTATTTCTGTTGTCTACTTAGCCGATAGGGGTTTTTTGTCTTCGCGGCGGGATCGTGCGGTTGGTTCCACACCAGAGGGACTTGGGATGATGGTTTTTTCCGGTGGTCCGAGGAGGATTTCTTTTCACAGAGGGTTTTTGCTTTACCATAGCCACCACTACATGTAGTCGTTGTCCCCTAGGTAGTTGAATACAATCGCACATGATACAAAAAAAAAAAAAAAAAAAAAAAAAAAGGCCTCTTGGTTGAGAGTTCTTCACACAACCATCTAAGTTATTTTCCTACAATATACTTTATCTTTACAATATCGAGTTGAGGACATAGTGTCTCTCACGAGCTTAGCGATATAACGTACGAGACAGGAGTCTGTATACTCAGCTGTCATTATTCATACACACTATAGATAGCGCGATCGTTATCAAAGAAGGGGTTACCTGCTGCAAGTATCGCCCGGAGGGAAGAGGATTGTAACACTCTGGTATGTGGGGAAACGTCACTGGGAATGGGCGTTTTCTGAGGAGGGCCTGCTGGCCTGCTGGCCTTTCTGCCTCGGTCGCCTTCCCCATCGTCATCATCATCATTAGAGTCGCCAGCGTCTGGGTTTCCAGCAGTATTATGTGGCGGAGGCGGGGGTGGTGGTGGGTTTAATCCTTCTCTTCCTTTAACTCTTTTTCCTTTGTCTTGAGGAGTTGCTGCTGAGTTTTTTGTTTTGTTGGCAACATCATGTGTTTCCAAAGGTTTTGACCGACCTCGGTTGAAGGGTCCAGGTTCAGCAGCTGCCACAACTGAAGTAGCTACTAAATAAGCCATTAATTGGACCTCTAATTTTCGGACAAGGTTGTTGATTGCGGCCTGTGATTCCTTAGCCTATTGATTCAAGATTGCTTGTGCTCTCTTGTGATTATCGTTGAATTGGGCGGTAGTAATTTTGTCCTGTTCTTTCAACATTTTTGCTGCTTCGATTTTTTCTTTCTCAAGTTCCTTTTTCCATCTCGCCTCTTGCTGATCGAATCGGCATTTCAGAAAAAACAGTTGTTCAGCCAATTCGAGGTCTCTGCTTTGGGAGTCCTGGTTATCGCCAGCCTGTTGCTCTTGTTGTAGCCTAAAAGCTTCTCGGACTTCTTCTCTTAACCGATCTTGTTCTACTTTCATCGCACTTTGGAGTAGAAGTAGATATGGTCGGTGTTCGGCGAATTTAGCTTCGGTAACTTCCTCGTTTCTGGCTAAGCATCTATCGAATAGTCAGAGGTTGGTATCTGCTGCCTGAATCTCTTCTATGAAGTTACTTAAAGCAAGATGTGTTTCATCCTCGCTTTGCTGGATTTCTCCCAGCATGAACCGAAAGGCCTCTGCTAATTGGGTTCTGAATTCCACATAGGGGTTGGGGTGAATTCTGGAAGGTCTTCGTGAACTCGGACTTGATGTTGCAAGGAAATGTGAACCTGTCCTACTCAGGGCAAAAGACCCTGTAGTAGGCGTATTTGAGTTATTGGTGGGTGGTACTGATCCTGTCGGTGTGGAACTGTTGTCACTAGTATCCATTGGATCAGTAGGTGGTGGAATAGGGGAGTCTGGTTGTCGTTGATAAGACATGATGGAAGGTATGCAATATTGAGGGGAAGTAGCACTCGATAATTGCAGAGGGTATGCTAATGTTTTACTATAGTAAACGCTTTACTATAGCTTCGGTAGATTCGGAAGTAGTAATTTTGTTTCTTATCGTGAATGTTCCAAATCGTTTGAGATACTAAGTTCCAGAGATTCCTTTCGTAGTTTGGACAACATACTAGAAAGAAGTTGTGTGGGATAGCTCGTTTGCACTTCTTGCAAGAAGGGCACTGGAAGAAGCAGTTGCAATCATAATATTCCCTCGGCATATGAGAGGTTAAGGTATCGTGGAGGAGCCTTGGTGACTAGAGGGTAATAATATAGGGTTACAGGGTAACTAACTCCAAGGAATAGAGAAAGCTAGGCCGGATCGTATTTGAAATAATCAAGGGGAAGTCAGGAAGGCTCTGGAGATGATGGTTTGATAAAGGTAAAGTAATAAAATAGAAGTTCTCGAATTTTTAAACTTAATAACTTGTTATATTGTTAAGGTCTCTTCTCCGTTGCTTGATTCTTCTCAAACTCCGGGGAATAGCCCTTACTACTTATACTAAATTCTCGCTACGTTCTGTATCCTAAGAATCATGAATATTTCTAAGATTTCAGCTTCGTCAAAGAAAGTGCGAACACTCTTTGACCCTGAATAATTGCCCCACTTAAACTCAGAGAACTTCTGACATCTATTTCATCTGAGGGTGTCCCTACTCCACCAGTAGATAGTCCTCGATCTCTTTGTCCTAATAGACTAAGATCATATATGTGGTCACAATGCCAACATACCAATAGTCTTTATTGTGAACTATCGAGTGATCAGTTCGAATAGCCAGATAATAACACATAATGCAGAATATGCATATGCACCAAATAAGGAATAAAGTACTCACACATTATCTTTCCAATCAGTAATCATCTTCATGGAATGTGAGTTCTTCCGGTATCCCGAGTAGTCAACATAGATGCCTCCAGTTGCTCCTACCACGGTGAGCTGAGGTTGGACATACACTCCTCCATTATAGTGGCGCAGCCTCTACTAATAATACTGGCGAGCTATTCTGATGTGTGTGACACATGGATCATCACCTTCCAGATCTGCCCTTGCTCAGTCCTTCTCTCTTCCGATCCAGGCTTGTGCTGTTGGGTGTACCCAATATCGTGTCTATTTATCAGGCTAGACTTGTATCTTCTAAACGGAGATCGTCTAGGAAGACTCTGGGGTGTAATCCAAAGACTATTTGCAAAGTAATTAATTGATAAAAAGTGGAAGAGGAGAATAACATTTTTCTAAGATAATATCTTTTTATATTAATAAGATCTCTTCTCTGATACTTGATGATGTTTGTAATGCTAGGGAGGTACTTCCATATTTATATTCCACGTCTGACTGTTCGTGGCTACATGTGCTAATTCATACTATCTAAGTCTCTGCTAACTAATTTCCTTCTAACAGGAAAGTGCGAACACCTTCTGAACATCAGCAAAAAAAAAATCTGTCTTTTATGCTCTAGGGTGAGCCATGTCATTGAGTTTTACATTTTGGCTAATCGTGAGTGACCCCAGTTAATCATGATACTTCCAATTGTGTCCCCTAATAATCAGATACAAATCTTAATTTTAGCAAAATATGAGCTATTTTTATCAATATATCATAGACATTTTACATTACAAAGTTGTATATTATGAACTCAAATTTCTCAACTTTGGTATGTAAAAGGTCCGTGAGTTCTTAATAAAAGTTGCTCATATTTTCCAGAAAACACAATTAATATCATCTTCTTTAGTCAAATAAACAGAACTTTTAATATTGCGATGATAGGACTCACAATGTGCCAAAACGTAAAACTCAACGACATGAGTCACAGGAGGCAGGCTGTTTTTTTGCTAATGAACATGATAAGCTTCTGGTCCTTTGCTTTTACATTATGAAGACATATACTATTATATTACCGAGAGGGTCTGTCAATGCCGTAAGTACTAGGTGAGTGTAGAGTACACGCAGTCTGACCAGCTAGCGCAATAATATTCTTCACTGAACTATGCAAGAAGTGGCCAACTCCTAAGGTCGTTAGGCCATTTAATGCTACGAGTCTTTAGACTGCATATGCATCAGGCTTTGGTATAATTGTTACTCGTAATCGTCCCAATAGCTATTAACACTTAATATCTCTACTTTACTAACTGGTTCTCAGTAGGACCGTGAGTTTCCATCATGTGCATTTGGATCCCCTATCTCATAGGAGTGATTCCGCTTTTGCATCTACTCTTTTGTTTCCCTCACAGCTTTGCCTTTGAGGGCCTATAGGTTTATGCGACGTAGACCGATTTGGTCTGAATGACTGGCATAATTTTCATTAGGTTGTTCTTTCATATATCCTGTGAACGGCATCCGGTCGAATGGACGGCCACGATGTATATGGTGTTATAGTGAGCAGTTACTTGAGAAGAATTCCTGAGGACTAGCGCAACTGCGACAAGTACCTTACACAATGTAGTGTCCCAACGTCAGGGCCACAGGGATATGAGTAAAATGCAGTCACCAATTTTGAGGGTCTATGGGCAGGGGTCTGTACACTCTAGAGGTCCGTGCGCATAAATCCAGTACTGTAATATGTATACATATTCCAGAACGGTATACAGGAGCAGAGCGCTTTTTGATTTCTTTTGTTAGTTTAGCAGTTGATGATTATTTGATTTGATTACTTTAATTACAGCCTTGGCACTGCCCTGTAACTGGTCAGCTATGCTATATTTAGTTTGATTTACTTTGCTTTATATTTGGAATACGAGGTGCAGGAATATGATCATGTAGTGCATTGGCACTGAGGCTGTATTATGAGTCTTAGGTTTCAGGCAGGATTATAGGATTCCAGTCAAGGTGCACTTATCTGGTAATGATAGTGATTGCAGGAAGCTATCGCTATGGGAATTTGTATTTAAACACCTCTCCTGATGTTCAGGAGAACGGCAGACTTCAATAGACGCTTAGTTTATGAATATACTTCAAGTTGGTAGAACGGTGATCCTTAGTACCCTCTAAGCACTTAGCCTTTTACATTATACCTTCATGCCTCTTGAAGCCTTCCTTTGAGCCAGCGCTAGCATGCCTACTACCGATCTCTATTGATTCATCGAAACAGGAGTAAACCTGTTATATTTTTTTCACCTCAGCAGGTGAATTCTAGGTCTTCAAGCTTGAGCACCGCCAGGTAGGATTGATTACCCTTCCTGATATTGATAGCTAGTTAGAAGCAGGAGCAGCATGGAAAGGAAGTCCCAGCTCAGATATAACAATCAGAATTTCAGAATTCAGGAGTAGAAGCACTACGAGGTCCAGTAAGACCTACGACCAGCCTCCAGCACAACAGCCTACACCAGGCCTATTAGAACCAACCCCAGGACTGCATCAGCAAAAATAATTCTCCCTCATATATTACCTACATATCACCCTGTACCTGCTAGTAATACCACCTCCCCTGGTCCCTACTATCCCTCATACATTTACTGCATTTCCTAAAGACCCAAGAGGCTTTCTGAAAGCCTAAAATATGCCTTCGGTGCGATTTATCATCCTCTTTTGCAGGTGGCCCCTAGCTTGCTCCACTAGCGAGAAGATCTCGCTTAAATGACCCCTGTTTTTTTTTGTATTTCCATCCAGGCCATTTTGGCTGTTGTGCATCCACTTTATACCTGTGCGCCATCAGCAAAATGTTTTCGCTGGTCCTGAAGTAACCTGGTTACCCCCGGTCCCCTTGAACCTCTTGGTCCACCACCCAGCACCGAGGTCCAGCCGTTTTACTCGGACCCTGGGTCTGCGGTCCTGGTCCACGCTTCCCCTGTCCCAGCGATCTCTGGTCCACACTTCCCTCGTCCCGGTGATCTCTGGTCCACCCTTCCCTTGTCCTGGCTATCCCATGTCCTTGCTTTGACTCTTCTATACTCTCTCGCACCTCCCTCACATACCCCTTCTACTCCCCGGCCTCTGCCTGCCTCAGCCCAGACCCATCCAGGTCCATCGCCCTCGTCCCCCAGTTTACGCGTTTTTGATTTCAATCACCTTCTGTTACTTGCTCCCCCCTCCCATGTAACCTGATCCTTTCGCTTCCCCTCCACGTATTCCTCAGACCCTCTTTGCGCATTCCGTGTCGCCCCTGGCTCTTGCTCACGATCTTCTATCCATCCTGTTTACCTGCGGTCTGCCTCTCGATTCGTCTCGGCAATATCCTGATTGTCTTGGTTCTGCCTCTGCCCTCTACTGGTTCTTCCGTAGTTGTCTAACCGCGGACCAGCTCTTCCCTAGTCCGTGTTCCGTCCACCCCTATTTTCACCAGTTTCACACAGCCTTGGCTCTGAGGCCCTCTGGGTTCCCTGGGTTCCGCGATCATCATTCTGCTGCACCATATACGCGTCGTACTTAACCCGGTGATTGCATCAGCACACTCTGCTGTTCTATAGATATATAACCTATATAAACAAATACTCATTACCAACGAAATCCCCCCTGCTGGATCTAACCAATACAAAAAGTGTAGTCTATGTCACTGTGCTCACCATCAACGCCAATTATAACAAGCATATTAGATACAGTGAAAAACAGGAAAAGCCATCGATCTACAAAATACTGGCGCGGCCGAATTGAAGCTGAACACTTGGGGGTTGCAACTCCCAAAGTGTCCGGCTTCAATTCGGCCGCGCTCGCAGTTCCCCTTCGGACCACCATTCTGCTCCCAACCCCTATCCACCACCGGACTATCGTTTGCCTCGGACTACCGTTCGCCTCCGGACTACCGTTCGCCTCCGGACTACCATTCACCTCTGGACTACCAGACAGGGTCTGCAGACCATGCTTAGGTATTGTCGTCGCTCTCAATGAGGTCACGCACGTCATCCCCCATCTCATCCTCATACCCAGCAGTCTCGATTCGTTCTGTCTCGTGCTGTGACCGGATCTTTTGCACGTGCCTGTCTATCTTTCGGATTGTCGCGTTCTTCCACGCCTCGGCCATCTAACCCCAGATTGAGTTAGCATAATTGACCGGAAGGGCGTATTTCCAGGGGAGTCCAGGGGAGTGGCTGTTCGCGGAACTACCTTTTGATATGTTTGATAGTACCTCTTGTAGTAGTCTGTTAACCTATTAGCTGCCTTGTTCTCCCTAAGAAATCACTTACTGACCACCAAACACTGTCTGTGAGAAATCCCCCACCGCTAAGGACTTGTGCCCTGTATCTTCGTAGTCCATTAGGGCGCAGCGAAGAGCAGTGCACACGAGAAGAACTGTGGGCCAACGCAGAGGGCTGAAGTACTTCTGCGTATACGGCTTGCAGCCCAGACTGCGCTCGTTGGCGAAAAAGTAGGCACGCACCAGTTTTACTATCTCCTCTACCGTAAACCAGCTAGTCCGAGGACCAGCTCCGAGATCCACCGTTTGGCTAAGAAACGAATCATCCTTGAGAAGGTTATTCACCAACGTCCGGCACTCAACTGGGTCCGCGATCGGCAACTTATACCACTCCACCACCATTTTCCGTGCTTCTGAAACTAGATAGCCACGACAAGCCGATACACGACGTTTCAGCTTATGCAACTTTTAGCCGCTGAATTGTGATTCTCATTCTTGGTTGGGTTAGGGGACTTACCATCTCTAATGAGATTGCATCAGGAAGAAGCGATGGTGCCTGTTCCGCGGGCCACTGATCCCCTGGGCGGTAGTATTCTTCTTTTTCCCGCTTTCTCTGATCCAATGCCAGTGCCCAAGCCCTCTCGATCATATTCTCCATTACAGCCGCGGAAGGCCATGGTTGGCCTGTATAGACTTCTGCTTGTAAATAAAGTTTTGCAGCATCGTAAACAAGAATATTCTCTGGGGGGATAAACTCTCTTTTCCAGAACTTGCGTGGTAGCTTGCCCTCCGATGTGGCACTCGCGGAGTCCGATGGAGTCTGCGGTTCAGATGTTGAGGATGTATATCCGAGAGAGCAGGGCTGTTGCCAAGCCAGCTCAGTCCGCAGCCTCTTGTGGAGGTCGTTCTGCGTTCCAGATTGCTGCCCCAAGCCTGTAGACCGCCGGTTCTCAGTTGGTGAATGTCTTCTAATAAGGGGTCTCTCGTGGCTGTTTGCAGGAACCTCGGGGTTTGTGTGAGTCCGCTTGCGAGGGCGTGTTTCCACCACATCGGACTCAGAGGAGAGGTCTACGTCCACTACCACGCTCGGGTTCGGAATGACGAGAGGGATGCTCGGGTGAATAGGCACGCCTAGTCCGTTCCTGTCGCCTGCCAACACGCTGAGAACCAGAAGAGCGAGAAGCTCGAGTTTGGGTTTGATTAGTCTGGGTATCCTCTCCTGCACGTGGCATGCCTTTGGTTGTCCGGATAGGGGTATGATGTGAAGATTGAAGTGCAAAGTGCGAGGTATGGGCCGGAAGATATAGGCAGGTTGTGGGGTCCGTGGGTGACAGAACTCGACAAGGTATTCGGGTGCCTTTGCCTCCTCAAACAAATACGCGACATGTAGATAATATTGTAGTAGGCCCTTTCCAATGGAAGTCTCAAGATCAATTTCGCTCAAGAGCGATCTTATGGTGGAAAAGTGCGCTGGGTTCGCTAGAGCTGACTCGAAAGCTAGAGCTGAAAGCATTAGCGCATGGTCCCCAACTCGGACTCGGCCAAGGATATTTCAAGTCCTGAGGAAAGTACAAAAACGCGGTCTGTGACACGGGTCTGCGTCGCCTAGCACCTCAAGCAGCATGAAATCGCTTCTCGGTGTAGGGTGTCCTGTGCTTGCCTAATTCTCAGTTAACTTCAAGCTAAGTCCGCGGATGTAGAATCAGAATTTTGTTATAGCTACAGAGACAGCAGTCGAAAAGAAGAGAAAGATAGGAATCTCGCGGAGCTAATAGGACCGCCATTAACATCTAATCGAATGCAAACCCTTGACCCTGAGACCGATAAAATGCAAACCCAAAGACAAATGGAAAAAAGCTCTACTGGAAAAAAACTCTACCGCTACGCACTGACCTCGTAAACTCTAAATCTAATACTCTATGAGACGCGGACCCAAGACAAAAGAAACAAACCACCGCCTATGCTGCAGACCGAAAATAAATGCTAACCCAGTAGAAAACTAGAAAAACGACGAAATGAAACAAACCAATACGCTCCCGCGGATGGAAGCCAGGCAACAAGAGCCTTCAAACACGGACCCCAAAACAAGAGGAAACCACCATCTATAGCGTGCTGTACATAGGAAAGAAATGCTCACAACCCAAGTAGAAAAGAGAAAAACAAAAGAAAAAACCGAATACCGGAGATAAGAGCCTTTGGCCGGGAAATCCAGAATTCATATTAGTAGCGGTAAGTCGGGAGAGGGTTGCAAGGACCAGCCCCGGGGGGACTGGGAGTGCCATCATCACTGCCCTGAATTCCAAACCGGATTCTAAACGGATCGGAAGCACCATCACCACCACCCTGATTGCCAGAAGGACCGGGAGCGCTATCATCACTTCCCTGGGCTCCAGAAGGATCAGGAGTACCATCATCACCACCCTGAGTGCCAGAAGCACCGGGAACAGCAGCACTGGCTTGTGTAGCAGACTGTGCCTCAAGCTCACGGATTCTAGTTGCCCTAGCGTCCATTAACTCCATATAGGAGAATTTCTGCCCAATCAATCCGTGCATGATCCGTGGCTCAAACTTTCCACGGCTCTGGTGAAGTTCTTCGGCCCTATCATCTACCCCTGCCTCACAATGTAGGATCCATGCCTTTGGGGTCCGCCTTTGGCCGATACGGTGAATCCGTGCAACTGCTTGACGTTGCTCATTCAGGTTCCAGAACTTTTGCAAGATTATGACATGGTTCGCTGCAACTAGGTTCAGCCCAGTGCCACCGAGGGCTGGAGTGAGGATCAGCGCCGCCGGTCTATCGACTGAAGCAAACTCTTGTAGTAGCCTATCCCGGTCTCTCGACACAATCCCAGAGTGATACAAGATGGAGTGAATACCGGCATGAAAGGTCCGGAGGAACCAATTGACATAAGATGCTTGACCTGGCAGCGGGGCAAAAATTACCACCTTATTCGGTACCCCTCCTTCAGGTCTGCCCAACAACTGCGGAACGAAAACATCCGAAAGCCATCTGAACACAGGCCCGTCGTGGAAGTTATTGCGATCCCAATTTTGGCGATAGGGGACTCCTCCATCTGCAAGTTCCGAGTCATCTGAGCTCACATCGTTGTCCGGAAGGTCCATGGTGAGGCACGCAAGATGCCACTCATTCAGAACGGTCTGGATAGCATTCCACTTGTCACCCTTGGCATCCTCAATCCAATCATCCATTGCGGATACCTCATCGTCAGTGTATTGCAGGCGTACATCGTGCTGAACGAGCTCGGGAATGCGGACTAGGGGCTCCCCGTTTGAGTCTTTAGTCTCCCCCCAGCGCCGGATGGTCCACGGCCACACAATATCCTTGATCCGCTCATATGCCTCCTCCAACGTAATATCTTCGCGCTTCGCCTCTGCTACTACTGAGTTAAGTGGACGAGGACCGTGGTTTTCCATCTCATCCTCATCTGTGACCTGAGCGAACAGCCACTCGGTCTGCACAACCCAATCACCCACTGTATGGTGCATTGGGGTACCTGTGAGCTGGATCCTGCAGGGAACATCAATTTTCATTAGGGAGTCGAAGGTCTGTGTTGCTCGGGATTTCGCCATATGGGATT
Organism: Tuber borchii; assembly: GCA_003070745.1. Lineage (NCBI taxonomy): Eukaryota > Fungi > Ascomycota > Pezizomycetes > Pezizales > Tuberaceae > Tuber > Tuber borchii. The sequence goes on from NESQ01000709.1 coordinate 12,115, forward strand.
CATCGAAGATCCCAACCCCCCACTGGCAGCCCTCCAGGCGTTCAGGATTGCGACAGCGGGCTCGGTAGGCACTATAGGATATCAGATGGATGGCTCTGCCGCGCCTGGGGTCGTCAGGACTGAGGTTGAGTTCGTTGTGACTAAGCCGGCGTTGAGAATAGAGGTTGATTAGGTCGAGCCCAGTCCTTGGAATCAAACTCTGGACTGCTCGCTCCCAGGCAGGGATAAGGTTGGCGGGGACGATGATGATGGAGGGTCGTCTATATATCTCACTCTTGGTGCTAAAGATCCGCTGAACTTGTTCCAATTGCGCCACCGTTTTCCCATCTAGGCATGGCAAGGGTCTGCCTGCTCCAGCCTGATTAACGATATACTTGAGGTAGAGTAGCGTGGCGAGCGCGCAATGAGTCTTCCCCAATCCCATATCATCCGCGATCAGTGCCACAGGGGGACGGTCCGCGAGGATACGCTCCACAATAAACCAGACACCCCAGACCTGATGGGGAAGGAACCGTCCATGGGGGATTCCCGGGATTCTGAGCATGCGGGGTCCCAATATCACCTTCGACTGGGGTGAGGAGTTCTGCTCCCAACATTCTCACGGCATCTTCAAAGCATTGGTGCTCAAAGTCATTGTTGAGCTGGTCACCACAGAGTCCGAGAAGCGCTCCATCACTAGTGGAAGTAGGATCCGCGGCCGCAGTTGCCATTGCATCATCGTCAGCATCCAAGGCGTTGTTTTCCCTAATATGTCGGGAGATCGACCTATCGGTTCCATTGCGGACTATCGTGTCAAGTAGGGAAGATGGTATTTCCGGAGGCACCCTATCTGCAAATTGTGGAAAAGTAAATTAGCTGGTAAATTCTCAAAGTTTGACAATACATTGGACCATCACATACTTGAGCGACGATACAACTCACTATCATTATCATCATTACCATCATCGCCATCATCACCATCACCATCGCCATCATTACCATCATCATCACCATCATCATCACCATCATCATCATCATCATCACCATCATCATCATCACCTTGGTTCGGGCCCCCATCACCCGCGTTGTCCCCAGTCTCCGTTGCCCTCTCCTTACCTTTACTCCTGTTAGCCTGGACGAACCCGAAGACTGAGAAGGCCCTTCCCATTATCTTCTGGCTCCGAGTTCCCAGGGCGATTGTCCCTTCCCGGCTCCGGCTCATCCTCGTCCTCACCGGTAGCGTCCGGCATAATCTCTTCCTCGACCCCGTGATCCTCATCGTTCTCTGCAGCTATGGCTACCACTAAAAGACCGGCGTAGGATTCCACGTTAGGGCGGTTGCCTTGGGCCATCATCAATGCCGCATTCCATGATCCTTGGTCCGAGATACCCAATTCCACTCTTCCACCCTGCTCTACGCCGGGAAAGAGATCCAAGTACTCATCATTCCGTAATGTAATAGTCGTCTTGAGCAGCATGGGCTTTGTTCTAAGTTGTGGGGCTTTTTCGCGGGCCCAAAGTACAAGGTCGGGAAACTCGTGGACGTTAGCGTAGGTTGTAGAGTGGATTCGGTTACTGTCAGGACCGCGGAAGGAAACGCTGAAAGAGCTGAACCGCAACTCTGGCAGCTCCACCTGTCTCTGCCGCTTTGCAGGTGGTCTAGATGGGCTCCTAGGAACCTCACCATCATCATCAAACCTTGCCCGCTTCCTGGTAGCCAATGCACTCCTGTTGGCCAAGGGGCTGCTGGTATTTAAGGGGCTGCTGGTACCCAAGGAGCTGGTACCCGGGAGGTTTCTGGGGGTGCCCTGGGTCCTGGTAGTCTCGGGGCTTCTGGAGGTGATGCGGGGCCTGGTAGTCTCGGGGCTTCTGGGGGTGCTGCGGGGCCTGGTAGTCGCGGGCCTTCCGGGGGTGCTGCGGGTGCTGGTAGTCGCGGGGACAGTGGTTCTCACTGGGGTCGCTGAGGTCGCGGCCACTGTACGGCGTTTGGCGCGTTTGGCAATAGTTTGGGCGGCAGCGGCTCGGGCGGTTCAGCCCTCTCTGCTTCAGCCCTCTCTCTTTCTTTTTTCATATCATCGCGGACCTTCTTCGCCTGCTGAATCATGAATTGTGTAGCGCACGCCCGACGATCCGCCGGACTCGCAAAGTTTGCCAGAGCCCATTGATTTGGAAAGTCGGTATACATTCGAAGGAGCCCAGACTCCCAATCCGCAGTCTTCGCCTCAGCTGCAAGAGCCGCTGGTCCGACGATGAGGTCCGGATGCTGCTGACGAAGCCAGGTCCTTTTGAAGTCCGAAACAAATTTTGATATTCCTTGTTGCCTGTACTGGGATAACCAAGTTTCACACAAATAACAGCTGCCGCGGGGGGTGCCATTCTCAGAATGTCTGTGTTCTGCCCCACAATATTAAGTTAGTAACTGCGGTGGTAGCAAATAGTAAGAGTTTTGCTTACCTAATTATATATCTAATTTGGCTGGAGAGTCTTGGTGCGCAGGGTTACTAGGTCAGCTAAGTCAATTGTTCTATGTTGAGAATGTTAAATGGTCTGAAGATGGTAAGGATCGAAGCTTGGAGTCTGGAAACATTGGATTTGCGTACCTATTTGGGACTGCGTAGTACCTATGTGTATATATATCTGATACCGGTTCTGATATTTGCGGTCTAGGGTAAGGTCGGAGGAAAGAATTCGATTTAGAAAGACCGTAACTCAAAGCAGGGCTGCGATAGGGTATAGGACTGAAATGAAAGGTTCAGGTATTGGCGTGTTGAGTAGACTGTGTTCTAATATAAACTGTTGTGTACTGGAAACTTAGTGGTGTATGATCTTCTAGCTAGGAGGCGAAAGCCGTTCTCTATATATCCCTTCCAGGAACTCTTTCAAGATTCAGAGTTCACGATACTGAGCTTTCAAGTCTCACCCATCCCCAGGGAACAGTGCGTTTCGCGTACTTGAACAAACATCTGTTTCAAGATAAGCTGTTGTTTTCAAGATGAATATCTGGAACAGTACGCTCAGTACACTTGAACAAACGTTCGTTTTCAAGTACACTCTATTACCGACGGGGTGGGTTGTCGCAGGGTCTGTACGGCAGGGTCCGTACGGCAAGATCCGTGTGGGGTGCACTACCGAGCACCTGAGGTAGGTCCGCCTTGGCACATCCCTCCAGCACACCGCGTGCGTGCTGTACTAGTACTAGTACAAAGAACCAGGAGAGATGTTCTGTTACAAGTCAGCTATAATTAACCAGCACAACAGCCCCTGCCCTATACAACAAATATATCACTTGTACAAACACTGTACTCTTTGTGCTCCTATCACATCGATCGCATCACGGCGGTAGCAATATTCCAACGCGATGACGTCGAATCCCACCTGCCCGGACTGCGGAAGGCCCTTCAAGACACGTAAGGGCCTATCAATCCACCGTAACCAGTGCGCGAAAAGGCAGACACAGACAAAGAAGAAACAGAGGCCGTACCCAAGCGGTCTGCTGAGCGAAAGAGAGGGTGCTAGCAATTGGCATCCCGAAGATGACAATTCTTGGGTGGACCGTAAGTTTTATTCTAGATCAAGTACTCCCCCGGCCCAAACTAACATCATTGAGAAGTCACTGGATGGCAGCCACCCACAGATCTCGAAAGTAGAGACTTAGATAGCGCTCAGGAACCGAGAAGCCCGGAACCGGAGGACCCAGACCTAACCTGTTTGCCTGACCCCAGCAAAACGCAGTATCACCCGTGTGAAGCCGGTAGATCCTATGGCACTGCAGGTGGGATTTACCGCAGATACCTAGACGCGGACTGGAACCCATGGCACCCATTTCGAAGTGCAAAAGACTTTGAGCTTGGATGGTGGATGCTGCGGTCGGGCTTAACAAAAGGATCGATCGATGAGTATTTACAGCGCGGACTGGATGATGACAGGTGCACATCATTTCAGACTGCAGATGAACTGTGGTCTTTGTTTGAGCGCGTAGAACACGGTTTTGGGCCCCGAAGCTGGTCCGCGTTCCCATGTGGGTCCGGAACATTGTACTCTCGCAACATCCTGCACTGTATCCGACTACTTCTCAGCCATTTGCCTTTCGCAGACCATATGGTCTTCGGTCCCGAGCGCATCTTCGATAGTACCGGTCGAAGAGTATATAATGAGATTCATACCGCAGACTGGTGGTGGGAGGCCCAAGACTTGGTGCCCAGAGGTGGAACAGTGGTTCCCCTCCTTTTCGCTTCCGACAAAACCCACCTTACAAACTTCTCCGGAGACAAGGCTGCTTGGCCGGTCTATATGTCAATTGGCAACATTAGTAAAGATTTACGACGGCAGGGCTCTAAACGCGCATGGGTACTAGTTGCTCTCTTACCGATTCCTCAAAAGAACCCGAAGAACGGCGAGATTCATAGGTCTTGGCATGGAGCGATTGAGCGTATTCTGAAGCCGATAGCAGAGCTGGATATAGCCGGCCCAGGGTACGAGTGGGATTGCGCTGATGGCCAGGTCCGCCGATGCTATCCGATCCTAGCAGCCTGGATTGCTGACTACCAAGAACACGTCATCCTAGCAAGAATAATCAACGGGCTTTGCCCAATTTGCGAGATTCCGCGGACTGAGATGGGGCATGAGCCGAGTAGTAGAGTTGGGGGGTTTAGAGACCGCGATCCAAAGTCCTATCAGCAAGCGCTAGAACGAGGAAACACCGAAGATGTAGAGTACTTAGCGTCCATTGGTCTGCGGGCGGAGGAAAATCCTTTTTGGAGGTTTCCTTTATGCAATGTGTACCGGCTCTGGCAACCTGACGCTCTTCACCTCCTGCATCTAGGAATTCTTAAGACGATGATGGATTGGTTGGTGGGATATCTGCGGCAGCGGAGGATTCTAGGCCGGTTCAATGACCGTTTTAAGTCGATCCCGCCATACCCGGGCTTTCAATCGTTTAAGCGAAGCTACGAAGAGGTCAGTTCATGGCAGGGGAAAGAGATTAGGACTATGATGCGATTCTTACTAGCTGTGCTGGGCCCAATATTGATCGATGGGGTCCGATCTAGCCAATCAGAGGATGCACGGGTCCTAGCATGTGTTAGATCCATCATCGAATTTCTCCTGGTTCTTGGGCAGCGCAGCCACTCTGATTATACACTCGGTCTGCTGGATAACAGGCTCGCAATATTCTACCAGAGCAAGTCCGTGTTTCGTCGGCAAAGGAGCACCAAAGCAAGGACGAAGAACTTCGAGAAAAGGTGGGCCGCAATGGAGGCTCAGGGTACCGAAGAGGGATGGTCGAGGGCACGGATGAAGGCGGAGAAGGAAAAACTGGAGACTGCAATCTATCATTTCCAGTTTCCAAAAATGCACATGCTGAGTCATGCCTCAGATAGCATCCGCCGAATGGGATCACCGGACAACTTCTCTACTGATATATCGGAACTCCTGCATATAGAAAACGTCAAAGAAGCATACCGCGCTTCCAATCGAGTACAATATGAGGAGCAAATGCTCTGGTACAATGATAGACATACCGGGATCGCTTACATGGTCCAGACCTTAGAGCACCTTGCTTTAAGCGGAATGTATGATCATGATACCGCCAGGGTCCTCGGTATGCAGACTCGGAATGAGAGATTGCGCTCTACCAGGGCGGCGAGACTCCGGGAGAGAGGTCCAGCGATAGGCCAGCAGGCCTTTAGAACCAGCAGCAGACCTAGCCGGAACCCAGCACCCGCGATTAGCCCCCAAATTCAAGTCCCGGAGCGGAAGCAGCGAGTAGATCAGGTAATTCAGAAGACTAGACTTGCTGGGAAGGCAAGAGGCATCAAGCGCTCTCGTTAAGCGAGGCTGCGGACCGGTTTTCTATTCCTGACCTACCGGTGCTCTTCCGCGATTATGTTGAAGAACTCTGGGGGCAGCGTGTGGCAGAGAAGTCCTCGCCGGAGAGAAACTTACACGAATCCACAATGATTGAAATTTACAATTCAGTGGCGAACTACTTCCAGCCATTTCAACGCCCGTTGGAGATCGAGAGGAGGCTGTTGCGATGTACCAAAGAGGCAGGACAGAATGAGCCGCTGAGCCACGATATTTGGGTCCGGGAAAGTCAAGAGAGGGACAAGGATTCATTCCAAGGGAGGAAGCCATGCAAACCGCTACTATACTTTTCTTTCAGCCCATCTAAGGCGGTGATTGCGCAGACCCCACAACGAAACAAATCCCCAGTGACAGAAACTCTGGAGCTAGTTATGCTAGTAGGAAATGAAGTATGCGACGGAATCAGGCACGCCGAATCGCTTCCTTGGGTTTTGTGGAGGTTGTGCTCAATGAACGGGATCGGTATGTCGCGGAGTGGAGCCAATTGAG
>NESQ01000071.1:0-296080 GCA_003070745.1 Tuber borchii
TAATCCTCACAGCATGGCGCACCTCCTGCCTGGGTAATTGGGCTGCGGGGCGTGGGGTGGTAACCGGAATGAAATACTTCAAGTTTTATCATAGATTGGGTTGGATAAATTTCAGCCTCAGCCCTGCCAATACGCCCTTCCCTCACGGCAAGTCCCACTTGGTAGATCATTAGTCTGTCCTCTAACGGTCTTGGTGTAGGGGAGGCCCACATTCCCCTCGCATTGCCAAGTCAAGAATTTCCCTACTGATATAGATGACTATTCTACATTTGGACCCATCCCATAGCTAACAATTCCATCCAAGGTTTTCTTTCTTCTATACTCCGGGTGATAGAAGGCATCTTAGATCTTACCCGACATTAGATCGGGTAAAGGAACCACACTTTCGGAAGTGTAAGATGATCACCCAAAATATACTACCAATAGGAAGCCGCGGCTGCAGCAGTTTCCCATGCTGGTGGGATCAAGCTGTGCTATGAGGCAATACTCTCACTTGAGTGGCTATGAGTAGTGAGGTGCATATTGCGCTAGACAGCCACACCAAATCCCTGGTACTGTATCAATAACAAGTCATGCTCCCCATCATACCGGTGATACCAGTAGTGTAATAACTCTCATGCTTTATCCGAGTACCATACTGTACGCCCCCCTTGGCCTACGACACAATACTGCTGAAAGTCAACGGGCTTATAAAAAGGACTCCTTAACCGCTCTGAGCTCCCGGCTAATTATATAAGGTGTGCAGTTTCTAGCCTGAGCCCAATGTCACTTGTACAGTTCTACTCGCCAAAGAAAAAGTATGATATTCGGAAAAAGGCTCTACCTTAGCCCTTGATTTCTTAATAGATTCTCGGTTTTGCATTATTGCAATGGGAGAGCAAGTTCCGACCACGCATGTGCCCTCAGAGCACTAGGTAACAACCGTTCTGGGTGATAGTGCTCTTAGGTTTTAGAACTTCAATGAGTATGGGTAATACGCAACACCACTAGGCTCGCCGAAAGCTATTAATCCACTGCTATAGATGTCCGAATTTCACGGAAAATTATTGTGCCGTAGCGCAGAGAGCGACACCTGATTAACCATTCTTACAACCCACTAGGAAACACCCCATGCCATAACAGAAGAACTTGATAAACAAACCAATCCCAAATGAAATACGGAATTAAACGCCAGAAACCCCTAGGTCATACTGTAGCGTTGAGGTGTTCCACGTCGTGGTGGTGTGGGCACTAGAGTCTGATCTGAGATCAAAGAAGGAAAATTCATCTGTAATTTTCCATTTTTCTATTGTGTGTATGTGAATACCCATTTAACTTGGGGTGAATTGAGTTAACTATCCCTGCGATCAAATTAGGCGGTATGATAGCTCGTTACCACAGAAGCCTTTCAGCGGGACTGTATGGGTGGGCTTGTTTTTGTCCTAGCTAATGAAAGGGTCTGCTCTCGCAACGGGGCAAGAAAGAAAGGAAAGAAAAAGAGAAAGTAAGGAAAGAGGAAAAGGCCTGAACCGAGAAAACAGCATCGTCAAGTAAACAAATCTCATTTCCTAATGTACATGGGTCTAAAAGAATCGAAAGTGCCGTGGGTTAAGAGGTATAATGTTATGTAAAGAGGGTCGGCTAGAGAAAGGAGCCGGGAAAAAAAAAAGAGAATACATGGATGTTTGATTTTTTTGCCGTCATATTGGGGAAGAAATGATTGTATGGTATCTCTGTAATCTGAGCTTAGGTTACAATCGTGCCGAACTACCACAGCGAGAACTTCCTTCATTCCCGTATCAGCTGCATCAGTGCCCCCAGCCCAATTGGTGGTATGCTGATCGTGAGCTAAAATCAGAAGAGCTGGTGGTCTGTGAGAACTGCATCAGAATATGTGTTCAAGAAGGACTCACCTCAACAAGCAACCTCCAAACCACCTCCCTTTTTTTCGATGCCATAGTAGAAAATTCGAGGAAACGTTTTGCCAGATCTTGTAACTACAAGCACACCCCTAGGAAACCACACAGCTAATAGAGGCTCATCCCAGAGCTCCTCATGAAGTCACCCCAATGAGAAAAGCCCAGGGGTAGTCTCTCACATGGACGGAGGCAGAGGGTTGTAGGCCATCCCGCCTGATCCATTCGAGTTCTATACCTCCTCACGTCGCCGAGATAATGAGCGATCACACCCCCTCCTATCTCCACTAGCCCGGTATCTGGTCTATTTCTTCCTATGTATTCGAAGAGAAGTGCAACAGGGGAGGATGAGGTGATGTTGAAGCGGTTCCAGCGGGTAGTTGGGCTTGGGGGCCATGGGCCAGAGGCCCAAATATAAACGGTGCACTGGGTTTCGGTGTAATAGTTGTACCGTTGGCCTGGTTGAACTGGCATAGCTCTGAACTGGGAATCTGCCATGGGTGGAATTGGATTTTGTGAGATATTGAGAAGCAATTGCTCTGGGGTGTTCATCTCAGGATGGTAGCTCGCATAATGTGCATGAATTTCTTGTGAAGAAAACGCTTCGATAAATGGACGCAAATTTGTCGCATCGTATTCGTTTCCTCTCCCCGACACATCCACGTCGGATTCTTCTTCCTGGAGGGTGTTATGGTCAGAGGCATTTTGGATAGACGGAGGAGATAGAGGAGCTGGGGGAGACGTAACATATTCATCTAGGAGACTTCCCGACTGGCTTGTGATCTTGTTCTCAGGTCCCTTTCCCTTATTAGGCTTGATGATTCTGTCGGATAGGTCGGCTTCATCATCAGCAAGCGGGCAAACGGGCTGATTGTGAGAACCAGTGGCTTGAGGAAGTGGATCTATGGCGGCCGCAAGATGCTTAAGTCCTGACTCATGAGGTCCTTTCATTGTGAAAAAGAACTTTCTAGGCTCCTCGGAATCGTTTCTACCTTCCGGGGGTTTGGTCATTTCCTCCCCTCCTTTCTCACCATTTCCTGATCCAGTATCTCCTGCCCTTGTAGGTTCACCCACTTCGCCGTTCGCCCTCTTCGTCCGCATAATTTCCTTTTGGCGGCGTCGAGTGGGGGAAGGGCTTTGCAAAAAGGAGTTGCTAGTTGCTCCCACTGTGGGAGAGCGGTTCACGAGGGCGGTCTGGCGAGTTATATGTCTTCTTGGATAGCGAGGGCTTTGGGGAACTGGGGTGGGTTCTTGTAGAGAACTTCCGCTGGAATCGGCCTTCTCTTTGGTTTTAGCAGCGGCGGATCTGGTTCTAGATTTGGTGGACATCTCTTCTCTCTGAGTTCCCCCTTGCTCGAAGTTTTCAGTTGGAGGCGTTTCCGAGGCCACTCTGTTCGGCACCCCAGTGAGTTCGGTCTCTAAAATCTGAGAATGAGGAGCAATGGTATCCGGCATTTCCGGATGGGAGGTTTTTGATGGTAGTAAAGATGAGGATGGAAGGACGGATTCCTTGGTTTGATCTCTCGATGCAATGCTCTTGAGAGGGATTCGTAGGATGAGTTTTGGATAATTTTTTGCTGTAGGCTCCTCCCTCCCAGAGGTAGGAAGCTCTTGATCGCTGTTTGAGACCTCGATGGTTTTGCTGTCTTCCATAGAAATGATGATTGGGGGGGTTTTTTTGAAAGGATTTTTGTTGGGGGCCGGGGCTTGGGAAGGTATGGGTAGGTTTGGAGAGAGAGAGTCGTAGAGGGGTCTCAAAGGGAGAGAGTGTGTGGAATGTAGAAGCAAAGATGACGGATCGGAAGAGAGGCGGAGGTGAATCACTTTTGGGAGATGGCTGAGGGAAAGGTGAGGGGAGGGCTTCCAAATGAACCTCAGGTTCCAGGGGAGGAAGCGTAATCGGGATCTATTGCTGGCGACGGTAAGTGCGTATGCGGGAGGAAATGATAAAGGTAGAGAGATGGGTCTGGGGCAGACCCGCTGGCCACCACTATGATACGAGGATATTTAGGAGCATCATTTGCCGTTAGACTACTCAAATCAAGTAGACATATTCATATCTTGTCACTCGAAAATTTGCCAACCATTTCGGTTTAGCCAATTTGAAGTAAGTATCATTAGCTAATAGGAGTGGTAGTTTACGCTTGGCCTAGTAGGTGATACAGGAGTGAAATCGTTGGCAACGTTACACCCGTTCAGCAAGAGTACTTCCTTGTTGTGAGCAAGCAACTAACTTTATACGAAAAAATGCAAATGGCTCCCGAAGATAGAATAGTACTGTGCTTGAGTATTGAATCAAAATCTCTATATAATTTCCTTTAGGCTAGAGCTAACATTGAGAAATAAACTGCCGTATCAACTTGATTAGCGACAACACACCACATCACAACTAGTCTCAATTTAATTAAGATCTTAATGATAGGTAATACAGATAGTAGAAATAGTTCGAGAGAGAAAAAAAATCCAATAAAAACTAGAGTTCGGTATATAGCTTCTTGGCATCCAAAACTTCAGCTACCCTCATTGGCATTGATTCCTATAGCCTTTTCAAAAGAACCCAACTTAATATCCTTGGCCTAAGCCATGTTAACAGCTTCCGCTAAGTGTCTCCTAGCAGCACTCGGGCCATCTTTGGTCCTACAAATAACAGTGCTCAATAGGGCTTACATCAGGTGAAATGAGAGACCATTCCATAACTTATTGTATTCGCTGCAATGTGCATTGTTGCATTCTAGGATACTGAAAAACAAGATCCCCAATTGTACCCTTCACCTCCTGCCAAGGGCTCAGGTATATCAAATCATTCTCTGGAGCCCTATATGCACTTGTCTGCCTACCATTTACTCAGGGGTTGGGATCGAAGGGCTCTATTCCTCATCTAGCCAGACACAGGCTCGGACCATTAACTTATATTACGGTCTTCAAAATCGTACGTCTGTTGACTGAGTGGATTGAAAGTCATTTTTCCATCCGCCGTGAGAAGTGTTTATCTATCTAAACCGTGGCTTAGTGCCACTGTCTAGGTTTCTTTGATAAGAATAGAAGAGCATATGTGGTAGTATGTGGTTGTAACGAATAAACCCTAAATCCAGAAAAGGACTTTTTTAAAACACAACCTCATAAAACTTGACCCCCTCGAGAGCTGGTAAGGTCCACTTTCCACCAACTCCGCTCCTCGCCTTCCAACTCTCAATCTCCAACCAAACAGCCTCAGCGTTAGCTCCCTCAAGCGCATTCCTTAGATCCGTCCTCTGCAATAGCCTCTCCCCGCCAACGATCTTACAAACATCATCAACAATCTCATCACTGACCCTACAAAATTCCACAACAGCGGCCACCATCTCGCAAAGCGCGTCCCAAACTTTATACCCAGGACTATAAGTCCCCATATCCCCGGTCTTACTCGCCCTCTCTTTCTCCCACCTCCTCAAACAATTCACAAAAACTCTCTTAATCCCCGGCCACGCGTCCACAATCCTGCTGGAGATGAACTCCCCGCACTCCCGCGCGAGCGTGGTTATCGCCTCCGCCGCGGAGATTGTGATGTGCAGCTCGTCCTCGAATAGGCGGTTCAGCACGGCGGGCCAGATGTCGTTCACCAGTGGGAGGAATGCGTCTTCGCTCTTGGAGAGGAGTGGGGACGCGGTAGATATCAGGTGGAGGAGCCTCAGACGGAGGGGGTAGGAAGGGTGCGTTAGGTAGTGTTGGCTCAGGCGGGTGATCCTTTGGACTAGGTCGTATGTTTTTGTGGGTCCTGCTACTTGGGTTCCTGGCGGGGGCGGTGCGGGTTGGTCTTCACTCTCCTCATCTTTGCCTTCACCCATAATAGTAGGGTCCTCGTTTTTGCCATTTTCTTTCCCTTTGCCCCAAGGCCTTTCCGGGAATTTTCCGGCGGCCATGTCCGTCTCTTCTTGCGCTGCTTTCTTTTTCGTTTCTTGCTCTTTGCGGAGGTTTGAGCTGATCTCCTGGATTAGGTCTTCTCCCGTCAGTAATTTTCTTCGCTTGCTCTGCGGCCGGGATGAGGAGGAGGAATCGTCGTTGTTTGCTGTGATGGCGAGTAAATCGCCGCCTTTCCTACTCTCTTCTACGACCTGAGCGAGGACACCTAGGAGTGCCTCGCAGAGCGCTTCGTATCCGTGGAAGGCATCTAGCGCGGCGAAGATACTGACGACTATGTCGTCGAGGTAGGGTATCAAGCTTGGCCCTGCAAGCCTCAGCATCATTCCGAGGACAACAGGTGCTTGGGGGGATAGGTCGAATGTATTCAGCTTCAGTGCCACGGCGTTGACCATATAGTCAACGTTTTCTAGAATGAGCTCTTTAGCAGATGGGTATCTACATGAGCGAGAGACGTTGTTTAGTGTGACTATTGCGTGGGATTGAACTGCCCTTGAAGGGGAACCCAGGAGGTGGACTATAGGGTATAAGGCATCCACTAGCTCTTCTCTAAAGGATTCTTTCTGCGCTTGTGCGGTGAGGGAGATTGCCTCGAGGGCGAGACACTGGAGTGTTGGTGACATGAGATCGGCTTCTTCGTCTGCACCCAGTTCTGTAGCGTCGCTGAGAACGGATAATGACACAGCGAATAATTCCTCCGTGACATGTTGCTGTAGTGGGCCCGATGGAGAAAAGTCCAGGTCGAGGAATATGTCCATTTCGTCGGAATTTGCCAGCGATCCTCGGAGTAACTCCACAGCGACCCATAAAGAGGTAGATCTATCCTTAGTTGGAGCATTTACTCTCGAACCCTCACGGATGTGTCGTTGTGCAAGCCGCAGCGCGTTTTCGGAGGAGCGCCCTAGCAAACTCAAAAGCTTCTTCACGCTGCCGATTGTATCTCGTTGACTTCTGTGCCCGAGTACAACGTCCGGGTAGACGCTAAGTATTCCGATAGCCTTATTCCGCGAAACCAGCGCGTCAAATGGCAATGGCTCCTCCACCGCTTGGATAGCCTCCTGCTTCCCGGTGGCCCCGGTGTAAGCTGTGAAAAGGCTATCCCGGATATTGATCGCCAGCGTTTCCTGTAGTATCTCGCTGCCCATGCCTAACTCTGTCAGAATTTTAAAACCGGTAGAAATTCGACTGATAAGCCTGGTCTTCATAATCTCTTCGCTTCCAGCCATGACCCTCGGTAAAGAAATTGCCCAGCCATGAACACAGCTTTGTATCGTCTCCTTAACTCTCTCGCTCATCGCTGCAACACGTAGAGTGTTCTCAGAAATACTCCGAAGACTATCATCTTCATCCCCGGCAAGTACGATCATTGTTTCGATGATAGCCGTGAGGGCTTCGGCGAGAGACTTTGCGCAATTCTCGAGCAGGTCCCGACATAACTCGAATACGGATTTACGAACATGGCTATGCGAGTGGCCGCGGAGGCGGAGAATGTTGTCGAGCGCGGATTTGGTTTGTGTTGCGGTAGCGGTGAGCCAGGAGGTCGTTCGGTGGACCTTCAAGTCCTCGCTCTCCCCCTTCCCCCCCCCTTTCCTTTGTTTTCTTCTTCGGTAGGGAGGTTCACTACGTTTGCATCTCCGAGAACCTCACAGATCACATGGTTCAGCACCTTGACACAGCGGGCGAGGACCTCATATGGGCGTTTTGTGGTAGGCCCTAGGCCAATGACCTTCGCCAGCCCACTGACGACGCCAGGATAAAAGCTAGCAAAGATATCCGAATCCGTGACGCAAGAGAACAACAGCGCCTCCAAACACTCCAAAGAAACCATCTGTAATTGTGGAGAAGTCGTGGAAATTGCCACCTCAAGCACAGCGGTGACGCTGTGACCCAGCGCCGGTAACGACTCTACATCTCCCAAAACTCCCTTCTCTGCCCTCTTCACGCATTCAAACAGTGCTAGCAAACACTTCATACCCTCGATCTTCGTCTCCTCGCTTCTATTAGCATTGACAGGAGCCCCGGGCGTGCCCACTATTACAAAGGTGATCATGATGAGCATCTGCTTCGCTTGCTCCGCTGGCATGTTAAGTCGCCAGCAGGTGTTCAGCAGAATGCGCACACATCCCAAAGCCTTCTCCAACGCGCCGTCGTTCACGGTTTGGTGCTGCCGGAATATGTGCGAGAGGGGGTAGAAGACGTAGTCCCCCAGCGCACGGTGGAAGACTTCGCCATGGCGCCCGGAGGTACTGGTTAGTGTTTGAAGGAGCTGGGTTAGAGATGTAGATAGTCCTCTAGGGTCAGGAGTCGGTTTTAAGATTGTCTCGCTGACTTTTATGCAGTGGGGTTTTAGCTGGGTGCTTTCGTCAGTTGGTCCGGGTGAGGGGCTGTTTGGAAGTGAATGGATACCTCTTTGAAGACTTGTCGTTGGGTTTCTTCCGACATGGCGGTGGTGAGGCTCAAAGTGTGCAGTAATTAGCGCGCTCTGATCTAAGTTTGGGGAAAACTGCCTGCTATGCTAATATTTGCCAAGCCCCAGGCGAACGTTGAAAAACAGTGGCGTCGCCTCACTGAGGACTCCCCCGGTTAACCAAGGAGTTTTAAGCCCGCCAAGTCAACCTTGGGGAATAGGTCATAGTAGGAGCTACTGCCTTTTGGGGCGGACTGTTAACTGGAGTAGACCTCCTCATTAGATCCGATATTAAACAAAGCGAAAAAAAGATACGTCAGTTATGGAGAACCTCGGCCACCCACCCCTTGAAGATCACCTCGCTAGACACACGCTCTGGCCCAAGAGAGAAAAGCTTTATGGCCATGGATACGAGATATCAGCGGTTATCGTGTTCACCAGATGGGAAGCTCATTGCAACAGCGTGTAAAGCCAGCACTATAGACCACGCAGTTATAAGGCTTTTTGAAACGGACACCTGGCACGAAATAAAACCTCCCCTGAAATCAGATTCCCTCACAGTTCATGGAATGGCATTCAACCCTGATGGGAGCCGACTGTTGAGCGTGGGCAGGGATCGTGCGTGGACCGTGTTTGAAAAGCGAGGGGTGGGATGGAAAGTACTAGAGATGAGGGAAAGGGCCATATCTTTTGGGCGAAGTGGTGAAGGGGGAGTGCAGGCTTGCGATAGGCCGAGAGGATAGGGGATTGTATATCTATCGTGTGAAAGTGGGTGATTGGACGAATCTGGAGCTGCTCATCAATCGGCGTCACGCTCGCGAAAGTTGATATCAAAGATGTCAAGTGAGACCATACGGTTGTCAAATCGGACGTTTCTAACATCAAGGCGGACCTTATCACCACACAAACCAATCTTACCAATCAGATTGACCTCAATCGCAGAAATGCCCGCGATAGAGAGTTCAAAACGAGGCCTCACATGTTTGAAGCACCTTGCTGCGGATGACGAATCCGACGAATTTTGTGATGGGCAGGGGCCATATCGGCGCCGCGCTATACCTTTATTGCATCATCTAGCTATACTTATGACGGTAGAGGAGGATTTCAAGGCTGCCGAGCGGGTTTGTGAAAACACTTTCGAGATTCTGGGGGACAACATGGCGGTTTTTAGGGGCATGGGCGTTGGAGAGAAGGAAGGGGTGCTGGAGGTCAAGATGACGCAGATTGCTATGGAGGGAGCACCTAGTGGACCAGAAGCTGCTGTTGGAATGACTGCTAACAAGCTTGATCTTTACGGCCGGCTATTTGAAGTAACAAATGTAGTCGGAGCAGATCTACCCACAAGCACATTTCAAAGTGTACCAGCGGGGAGTGCCCCTTCTACCCGACTAAGCACCGCAAATAGGAAATCACGTCTCCCGGGTGGAAGAAGTCATGAGAAGGAGTTTGCAGCCTCTGTGACTAATTTATCACAAGACAAATCTAGTTTTAGGCAGTCCGGGAGTGATGGAAACAGTTCACTGACCAAGCGGCC
The DNA here is from genome assembly GCA_003070745.1 of Tuber borchii. NCBI lineage: Eukaryota > Fungi > Ascomycota > Pezizomycetes > Pezizales > Tuberaceae > Tuber > Tuber borchii. The sequence continues at coordinate 9,734 of NESQ01000071.1, forward strand.
CAAGTCGGACCACCAATCTCTCCATCAGCCAACCGGAACACCTAATCGAAATGCCCCGAAAATCCAAATCACAGAGCATAGTTCAACACGATCCGCAAACGCTTCAAAAAAGCAAAATCGGCCCAAGAGTGTATCAGGCGGTACTATTAGACGAATGAAGTCTTTTGGGAGCTTACATTCCTTGGGGCATTCGGCAAAGCAAACTCCCGAAGCCTCAACACCGCCACTGCCTAGCAGCACCGAGGCCTCCTCTGTAAGTGCTGAGAGAAGTCCTGTCGGAAGTGTTAAAGGACACGAACATCACCACCATTCACACTTATTCCACCTGCTTAAAATGAAACTACAAAAACACAAACTACCAGAAATGGGGAGCGGCAGTGGCAGTGTAGTCGCTGCCGGGCAATTTGCAGTCTCAAGCACATCATTCGTACCCGGCAAAATTAGGACACCCGCTGATGGGACAACTGATGAGACAGCTGATGGGACAGCCGATGCCGTCTTGGATAGATCTGGCCTTCCTAGGGCCGACGATATTCCAAATAACCTTGAGCAGAGTAAACTACCGCACCCAATCTCTGCTGTTGGAAGTAGAATCACAGATGAGCTCAGGGGCAAAGGCGCAGAACCTAGAAACATCAAAAGACCAGCCTCATTGCCGGAACCCAGGTTAAAAGAAGAGGACGAGAGAAAGAACGTAGTGGATACGCTCAGAGCGGTTTGGATATTCGTCGGAGGCCTCTATAGGATGGCAGGATATTTGCAAGATGCTGCAATGGCTGTTGAAGAAACAGCTGGTTTGGTGGGCACTAAGTGCGATGGCGAAGCCGACATGTTGACGCAAGCAAGTTTTTCGTTTCCTTTTAGCCTATCCAGTTACTGACAAACGGTGACGAATTTAGAGGGCACTATTGGCATTAGAGGAAGGCAAAACAGAACTTTCTGCGGAGTTTTTTGACGAAGCCTTATTCGTGGACGTCAGCCACCCGCTAGCTACGGTTGGATTGACTAATATCCTTTTGGACATTTCCATCGAGCCAAACCCTTCCACTCTCACTGTTTTGGGGGGTGCTCTTGAGACCACATAGAAAAGCGAAGGCGACACTCACCCTGAGAAACCGTGCAATGGGACTTCAACAACTAACGAACTCCCCTCGAGGCTGGAACGTCCCAGAAGCCTGGTTTGCTCTAGTTGAATCGTACGAGCTCGCCGGCGAATTGGAGCAGGCCAAATCTGCTCTGTGGAAATGTGTCACGCTGGGGGACTGTAGGGGTGTTTGGGGTTGCAGGTCTATTCGGCCGAGAATTGTGTAATAGCTTATATCCCTTAAGCTCCTTTACTTATTTCACCTCTCTTGGGCCAAAGAGTACGGTAGAGAAGGTCTTCACTTTTTTTTGTATTTTTCTTTTTCTTTTTCGGCGTGAGGGGGATCATAACTTTCGATGATTGAAGGTTCCGCATGGGTCGTTTCCCAGGGGTGTAGTTACAAGATCTGGCAAAATGTTTCTCTTTTTTTCTCTCTCGAGTTTTCTACTATGGCATCAAAAAAAGGGAGGTGGTTTGGAGGTTGCTTGTTGAGGTGAGCCCTTCTTGAACACATATTCTGATGCAGTTCTCACAGATCACCAATTCTTCTGATTTTAGCCCACGATTAGCATACCACAAATTGGGATGGGGGGCACTGATGCGGCTGATACGGGAATGAAGGAAGTTCTGACTGTGGTAGTTCGGCACGATTGTAACCTAAGCTCAGATTACAGAGATACCATACAATCATTTCTTCCCCACTATGACAGCAAAAAAAAATCAAACATCCATGTATTCTCTCCTTTTTTCCCCGCTCCTTTCTCTAGCCCACCCTGGTTACATAACATTATCTCTTAACCTAAGGCACTTTCTACTCTTTCAGACCCATGCGCCGTAGGAAATGAGATTCTTTTACTTGACGATGTGTTTTTCTCGGTTCAGGCCTTTTCCTCTTTCCTTACTTTCTCTTTTCCTTTCCTTTCTTTCCTACCCCATCAGGAAAGCAGACCCTCTCATTAGCTAGGACAAAAACAAGCCCACCCATACAGTCCCGCTGAAAGGCTTCTGTATCATACCGCCTAATTTAATCGTAGCGATAGTTAACCCAACTCACCCCAAGTTAAATGGGTATTCACATACACACAATAGAAAAAAAATGAAAAATTCTAGATGAATTAATCAATCCCGAATTGTACATCTTTGAACATGAACTCTATGTAACCAGTATGATATCCTACTGAACGTTGACCGGTGCTGTGCGCTACGAACGGTAGGATACAATATAATAAAGCAAGAATAGCGACAAAAAATCTGTAGAACGGCCGTGCCCCCCAGTTACGTCATGTATTATCATTCGTTGTAAGTTAAAGCAGGGAAGCCGTGGCCATGGACCACAGACAAGTGCCAGTACTCGTAACAGTACGTGATCAGTGGTATGATACGATACAGTAAGCCAAGTCAGGAAGGAAGAAACGTCATGGAAAGAGCCGATAAGATAAGATACGATATGGGGAAGTGGGGGGAATTAGTCCAACCTGCGGTAAATTAAAAATTAAAAAAAATCTGAAAACAGAGAACGAGCTTCTGGGGAGTTTGATTAGAGCGTTTTTTTAGTGTGCTCAAGCCAATTGAATGAAAACAACCGTGTTTTAGATTATTCATTTCTAGATTCTCCATCGGTTTTTTTTACCGCTGGCAGTAAACTATGATGCTAGCTGCTACCGGTATCCGGGGGTTATTTATGCAGGTGGTAGTCGTAGGGGGGGGGGGGACAACCTGTAGTCAAAGATCACTCACCAGAGGCAGGAGCATGCACAGCACCGCACGGTACAGTGCAGTGCTATACACCCCATTTCTATTCCAGGGTTCGGTGGTGGATGGATTAGTTATGATACCGTACCGGGCTTGAGAGATTTAATTAATTAACCCGCTCTAAAGTCCTAAAATCTATGCTAGAGCAATATAAGTTAATAGGAAGGAACCAATCGTAATGTGAGTAGTGCAAGTCAAGTTCAAGTCAAGTATTAGAAGGAGTTGGAAGCGCAAAAGTTAATCCTACATACCCATCCATACTCGAATACAGTCCAGCGCCAAAAGTTCTAGCGGTTTTTGCGTCCGCTATAGTGTGTGGGGTTTTGTCATGAGTGCCAGAACTTGTAGCACAGGGCTGTACTGTACTCGAGTATGATATCATACAAAATTCACAAGTTATCGTAACCTTCTGGAGCCCATATAAAACTTGACCTCCTTCGGTCTGCCTTCCTCCCCTCCCCCTCAATTCTAAGCAATCGATAATCTAGCTTGTCAAATATGATGCCAGACAACCAACCACGTTATACTAGTATCTAATCCCCAGAGACTAGCATCCCTAACTCTGTAATTGCCCCAAATCGGCCTCCGTAGCGTACCTCCCTGCCGAGGGGGTGGGAGTTTTCCCCAGAAACAAGGGCGGGTGGGTTTGACGGGATAAAGGTTATACAAGGGTATCTTACATTAACATGGGATGTATTGTTGGCGATTTTTTGTACGTGATTGGCTGGGCATGGGCGATCTACAGTATACTCCAGGGAATATGTTCGTAAGGTGTGCGCTCGCTTTATTTATCAAGATGAGCCTTATGGTTTCAATAAGCACTGGGGTACTGGGGTGTTCAACCAGTCCATAACAGGTGGAGAGTAAGGGTCACATTCCAACTCAGGTCGGGTTGGGACATACTATAGAATATTGTATACATCCGAAGGCTTTTCTCAACACCCCACACCAAGCTTCCCTCGCCCAGAATAAAAATATAAAAAACACCAAGCCCCAAGCAGCATTTATTTATTTTAGAACAAAGAGAAGAAAATAGTAGTAGAAAAGAAAGAGAGACAGAAGGAAACAGCCATGACGTAAACCCAACGATTTAGTCAGTGTTGATGATGGTCTTGAAAGTCTCGGTCTTTCCTGGTCGTTCCTTGACCTTCTCCTCCTTGGCACAGCCCAACTTCTGCTCCGAAAAGGCCTGGGTGTATGGGTTGTTTCGGAGAAATACCTGTCTGTCTTTGAGAGGGTTCTTCTTGAGGACGCCGGCCTTTCCTCCCTTCTTCTGTCTTGATCCTCCCTTAGCGGGCCTAACGACGGCCTGGACTTCGGCAGAGTTGATGAGACGGCCGATGTCGGCATTAGAGACAATGTTCGAGGGGAGGAGGAGTCCTTCCTCAACTCTGAGGGTGTTACGGTGGTGCCATAGACGGTATTCAGAGCGTTGAAGGCAGACTCAGTCCAGACGACAAAACTTCCGAGATAACCACCAGGAGCAAGCTGGAGGAGGTTGAGAGAGGTCACTGGGGCAGTCTCGACCCCAGGGATATTTCGGAAGGACTTAACAGCGGATTGGGCATTCTCGTCGGCAGAGTTAATAATGACGAGAGGTCCACGACGCTGGCGGTGACAGCGCCCTCTCAGCTTGCCCTTACCAGCACGAATCTTGCGTGACTTGGAGGCCCTGGTGACATCCTGGTAAGCTCCAACAGACTTGAGGAGCTCAACGGCAGCACGAGTCTTGTTCATGGTGGTGAAGGCGGAGTCCGCAATTACCAGGAGAAGCTCGGGTACAGTAGAGATACAGTGGCCACGAGCCTGGACAAGAGGAGCAGCGGCAGAAGCAGTCAAGGCGGAGGCAGTAGCTGGATTGACTTTTCAAGAAATTCCTAGCTGGCGCAGTGGTTAACATGTCAAGAGCACGAGAGAAGATGATCACAGGTCGGACAAAAGACGTAATATCAATTACTGTTCATTTTAAGAACAAACAGAACAACGCCTCCAAATCTAATCCCCCCACCATCTATGATGCGAGCCCTATGTGATTATAGCTCACAGAAGAAAAAAAAAAGAAAAAAAGAAAACGTGATGCGGGCCCTATGCAATTCTAGCCCATTGAAAAAATGAAAAAGAAAAAAAAGTAGAAACGAATGGTTGGGAGGACGGTTTTCTTGGATCTGGGAACACTGAATTCCCTTACCCCCCCCCCACAAGCTGTAACTTAAATTAGTGACCCGAATAAGAACAAGAAAGGATAAATATATCTCACCTCACAAACAGACTTTTCCCAGCATAAGACAATCAGCGTAATTGGCCGCACCGCCCCTAACCACCCCCGGTCTGCTTGTCCGAAGGAAACGAAAACGGAGAACGCCCAACCATTCTGCGGTTGATATTAATTTCGTTGGCAACAGTGGTTCGTGTGTTGATAAGGTCCGCTTTGATCTCGGAAACGTCCGATTTTACATCTGCCATATCCGACCTGATGCCTCCGATATCAACTCTCGCCAGCATAACGTTGCTATGAGTTTCTTGTATCGCTTTTTCGCTCTGTCTCATCTGGGACCTCGTGAGGAGTTCCATCCCAGCCACCAGTCCGCCACAAATTAGAGTCGCCCCGGCTACCACCCATTCCCCAGCGTTGACTTGGCGGGCTTGAAACCTTGGTTAGCCTGTGACCAAAGAAATATCAAATAATAGTTATACTTACGATGCAGGCGAGGCATGATAGTTGTTGGGATTCTTGGTGATCAAGTAGATGACGACGAGGAAAATCGTGGACGAGGAAAATTGTGGATGATGAAAATTAGGGACGAGGAAAAGTAAGGAGGAAATTTGAGGATGAAGTACACTTGGGGAACCCTTAGCGAGGCGACGCCAGCGAGGATGGCACTAGATGGTCTGTGCTTTAGGTTCGTAGTTCTAGGCCTTTCTTTTTTTTCCTGTCAAATCCGTTGATTCTCTTGGCATGGTGCACTAAGACACAATCTTTACATATAAGCGCGAAGTTACTATGATACATAAAAGCCCAAAGTACCCAAGGAACAAAATCAATTTGACCAATCTTTAGCAAACTTCGGGATTTCTCTTCGGGCAAAGGTCGTGAGCTATAGGATTTGTGGCTCTGGGCACAGAACCACCCTTATTATGCTAGACTGTGATTTTATCCATTTAGTGGAGGTCGGGACCCATTCTATCGGGCCCGGAGGGCAATATGTCCAACCCTGTATGGATATGATACCATCATCTACTAAGCCTCAGGGAAGCAACTTAAATTATTGTTTTCCAACTCCATCAAAAACCCCAGGCTCTCCCAACGTTAGTTACGGTACCACAGAAGGAGCCTCGGGATATTGGAGCGTCTACTAGTAGGTCTCAGATTACTTTTTAATTGCCGCAACCTCATCTAGGGAACTGTCTCACTTCCAAGTCGGCCGTCAGGAGTACCCGTGCGATAAGGTGATTCTGTGAGACAGCGTCACGAGTGATTTCTTGTGATAAAAAGTTCCGAGTCCTAATTGTGGCTGATGCTTGTTGATACTATCATACCACCAATCTCTTTTCATGAATTGCATATGAGGTGTCAAGAGAGTCGAAAGAGTTGAAAAATTGGGAAGGGGTTGCACCCTGGCCATTTCCTCCCCTCAGCCCTTACACAGAGCCAACCCTGTGGCACTATTTCGAACAATAAAACTCTTAGATAACATTTGGCAGAAATTTGGGCTTCGCAGAAATTGTCATGGCATTAAACTCATCTTACCCCTTTTACAGATACTTTTAGTAACCACCCACTATTCACGACTGACTCTTCCTGAGGAATGCAGTAAACTGATAGGGCGACCAATCACGGAACGGCAGTTTGGTGATGGCCGTCCTCGCGGACTACCCGTAATGATCTGACGTTTGTGAACCCAGCTGCTATTGCATATCAGCCAAAAATTAGCCGGAGCCTCAAGATTTTGCTAGTATGCAATAGCAGTTGTGTTCACAAACGTCAGAACATTACGAGTAATTCAGTCACTTCAGTGCCAGAAGGTCGGTGTCAAATTCAGGATTACATCTGCTTGTTTCCAAATCAGAGGTGGCAAACCAATTCTTTGCTCTCTTTCAACCCTTGCCCAGGGCCAGTTTTGAATAGCGCTTTCATAATATCACTTAGTGGGCCGTGTGCTGCCCCGAAAATATCTTGTTTATGATGTGAGAACAACGGGATCTAGAAAAAAGATCCTTCCTTGACCGGTAATATTTTCCTGGAATTTTACATTGAGACTTTACCCTCAGATCTCTTGGACGTAGTAGCACACTGAGCGATAAAAGTGCCCCTCCAACATCTTTCCCAATAAAAACTCTTGTATCATACTGAAGGGGTGTTCGGCACGCACAAAAGTGCTGCGATATTTACTTTCTCAAAACATTCCTTGTTGTGAGTGTTTCTATGATACCAGGAGCTATCACAGTTTAGTTCTGAAGAGAGAAAGAATTAGATCCTAATACTGTCCATCACACGATTATCACTGAATAACACCCAAATAAATCAGGGTTCGGTAGCCGCAGTATCCATAGGCTTTGTATGAAATACAGAAAACCAATTTTTACCCTCAATTTGTGGGGCTTAGAAACTGTTTCCAGAGGGTTTTGACTTTTATTCTGCCGATCACCGAGCAGGAATATTCCCAAGGCGCCCCAATGACCCTCACCAAAATTTAATCGTATGTACTATTTTCACCTTTTTTTTTTCCACGACGATTTTTGATTGGCACGTGCTAAACGGACCCTTACTTTCATTTTCCGCTACCCCGCCGATCGCGCACCTCACCCCTAGGTATACGGATCCCTCCGCCCAATAGCAGGACTAATTTTCCCTACAGCCTTATTGAGGAGGGTTAGATCTTCGATCTCTCAGCCCCAGAGTGCAAGATTTGTTGTTTTTCCTTCCTTGGGTGACGCATTGTTCGACAATAGCATATTGCGAGGGGGAATTGAACTCCTTGGCCTATCGCTGATTGCACGAGAATTTGATTGGTTCTCGAACACTTTAACCATTAACCACTACGCCAGCTAAGCGTTTCATGCGAAATTATCGTGGGAACGGATGCTTACCCTGCTGGCAGGTGGGTTTTGATTTTTTTCGCCCGAGGTTTTGAGTGGCGATATTATTATTAAAATTAATGTTGCATACACTGTAAGAGCAGATACATTCTTGAGAGAGAATGGAAATCATAAATATCGATAGCTGGCAGTAGCTGACGATAGGATCCCTTATGAAAAGGAACAATCAGGTTTGCTAAGGCAGTGACAAAAAAAGTAGATTTGGCGGTAGGCATGACAGAATTTAGAGGGGCGGCTCAGGACTCCAAATGTACGGCCGAAAGCCGTTAGGGTCTCGTGTATTGAGAAGTTCATAACAGAAGATTACTATAATACACAATATTCATGACTTGTGGTGATCTCATTTGGGGTATTGGGTCCCACTTGCAAGCTGGGCTTCACGAGTTAAGGTAATTTATACCAAACTCTAAGCCCCAAGTATAGCCGCCTTAAGCTATCACTCCCTATGAAATGTCTTAAGCTTGGATCCACAGATCCAAAATAACTCTCCTTACCCCAAGTCCACGTACGTAGAAAATCCGTTCTTTGTTTATAATCATTCCTCCTCGTATCGAAGCAAGCAAGCGGCAGCAACCGTGAGTTTCTTCTGATGCCGGGGGCCCTCCATCTGTCTTGTGGTCTCTTCGCGGGCCCCATTCTAGAATTTTACAATATTCGGTACAAGTACTCATTATAGGTGGCACGGCATAATAGGTTAGGCATAATTTTTATGGTCTTTGGGTCCTGGACAATATCTACTTTCCTCGTCTTCCCCATCCCCATGATGGATAAGTATTTCCTCACTCGTATGATCGAACTGCAAAAATCTCCTCGACCCACACTAATCTCAATTGGCCTCCAAACAAAGCCTTTCATTTTCTCTTTTTCCCCTCCAACAGCGTCAAAGCCCACACCGTTTTACCAATTCTACTTCAATAAACAGCCTGGGTTTTTGGTTTTATATTCCACTTTGGATATCCATCACAGGATTATTTGTTCTCCTCTGAGAAGTATTCAAAGACCAGGCATCGTCTAGGCGGGTATACCCGCCCGGGGGAAGGGAGAGTCTTCTGGCATCCCCACTAAACTCTTTACAGAGTGTGCCTTGGCCTAGCGACCAATAAAATGAGCTAGCTAAATCCACCTGTTGGGTTGGCTCGGTTTATGATTCCTTGAGTTGGGCTAACTTGGGTGGGGCTAAAATTTCGTTGGGGTTGGGTCAAGTCTGGTCCACCCATTTTCGGCGAGGGTTTGCCTATTGGAAGACCTGCGTGTTATGGTACTACATACCAAATTGTATCAGCCCTTTTCTAGCAGTGAAGCCAGGTTGTGGATGGTTCCCCTGGCATCTAAAGAACAGCCTATGGTATTGAAATTATTTCTGCTCCCTTCGTCACCCTGCCGTACCGCATCATGTTTGATAGGTCCCTTGGCCTGAGGGCGTTCACATTGATCAATGGTACTCACTTCTCAGAAAATCCTAGGCATATCTAACTAAAATCGTCTCCTGTAGTCCCAGAGCACATTAAGACCGAGCCATCGTTTTGAAAGAAGAAAAAAAAGCCCCTTTAGCCTATTCATCCCCCTCGGAGTCGATAGGCAGAGGAACATCTATCTCTATTTTCAAATACCAGGAGCAATGACCTGAGAAGGCTTTCGCTCTATTTTCCCTCTATTAACAACAGTAAACAAGCTAAGGCCTAGTTGGTGGGAGTGGTGGGGCGATAGACGAGTGAGTTGAATGAATGCATTGCATATATAGCAAGAGGAGCGGCGGCTCCTGCAATCTAAGTTACCTAATGCTATTAGAAATGATCATGTTAGAACAGTATGCTCTGTCCCAGTCACCAGGTAGCTCGCCCGGTCGGGATAACTGAGCACACCACTTGCCTACCGGGGCATCCAGGTACCAAAGTAATTTTTTACCTCACATAGTTACCAAGCCGCTTACTCCACCGCTAGGAGGCGGTATTCGTCTAGGAAAGAGGTCGCGTGGGGCTTTTGTGCTGAGAGGGGCGGAGCAACGTAGAAAATTGCTGATAAGATTGGGGAATTAATGGGGCATATGTCATTGAAGTCCTAGTGGGAAAGCCTAAATTGGCACTAGAACATATCAGAAGTCAAGTTGCTCGTTTCGCGGGGAGGACGGCTACTTGACCAAGTGGACTTCTTTACGGCAGGGGCGAAAAATATAGACTACGATCTAACTTACCTATGACTGGAATGGGAGCGAGCCAGTCGGGGATGTTAGGCTCGCTAGCCTTGGTTGCACAACTTCACACTCCCGAAGGGTAACTTAGGTGCTAACAGAATTTTTGTACGGAGTTCTCTCCGGTTTAATCTATGTACAATGGGGGGCTGTTACTCTGGGTATCTTCTTGGCCTCAGACACTGGCAGGTAGAGTTGAATTCCGCTCACCCCTATGATACGGCTAGGTATCCTGACGTTCTGGTGGCCGAACTACAAGTTAGACCTCAAATTACTACACTTCACAAATATGTCACGCGCGCTCTAGGTCTATTGTGCCTGCTTATTATGCCTTATTAGCACGCAGCAGTAAGCTTCCCACTATTTAGCACGAGTGCCGTACTGTTCCCCAAGATGAAGCTATATCTGCAATGTACTGTATAGAGAGCGACACACTCATCTGGGCTGAAATGCGCCAACAACCGTCCATAACTCGATGAGCTACCAATCCAAACCAAGGAATACCACCCTTTAGTTATGACCTCACTTGCCGTCGATCAAGATAGGATCGTTATAATTGGATGTTTGACAAGCCTTTGAGATATCCCTCTCTCCCAGTTGGGCACTAGGGAACTTCCACCACTCCTATGCCTCTATTTGAATTTTCCGATACTATCCCTTCGTCTGTATTTGTGGCCTTTTAGTTCCCTAGAATATTCCGAGATTAGGAATACCGGTAGTTCAAGTGTCGTAACCGCGGAGATGTTTTCTGCTGGTCAGGTCACTGCAAGAGCTCCTTGATCATACTACCTTTGGTAAAGATCTAAGGCTAACCTATGCCATTAACCGCGCTAAAAAGTTGCGAAATCCGTACACAGATTAGGGGATAAGTTGTGCTTAATTTCACGCTCTCACTACTCGACTACTCGGTAGTCCATACTCAGTGGTATGCGGCTCAGTGCTATGGCCACCTAGCCGTTACTATCATAGCAACACGTCTGCCATCTGCCGGGGTTTGCGAACGGGATGGGGTATAAAACGTGGGGGATCTACCTAGTGGATCGCTCGGGTCACAGCAAGTCCTTAACTCTGATAGGACGCCCGAGAAGGCTGTTGAGTGTTTTTTTTTTTTAATGCGGTGAGGTGGTGTGTTTCAAACCTTAAATTAAAAGATCCCTATTAGTCAGCCTTCCCGAGAGAGGGGTTTGCTGCTTGCGGGGTATTGGGAAATTGTAAAGGCCTCGAATGACGTAGGGCGGAAATAAAGAGAAAGTTCCAAAGCATCTCGAGTATATTCCTTCCCTAAGGCCCCAGTAGGAAATAACTGCCATGGCGACCCTCACTGGAGCTTATGAGACACAAAGGCGTATGTGCTACTCGAGTAGGATGGACGTGCGCGCCCATGAGCGACCACAAAACATAGAGTAGTCATCGCGCACGCTTAATTTCCTCACCGCCGCGTAGGCAGGTGATATCCATCACATGATGGAGGAAACAAAGGTGAAGCGTGGCATTTACGTGATCCCTTCTCGTAGCCTCATACTTGCTAAAACGAGTGATGATTTGTGAACGGACCTAACCAGCAGCCGTTGAATTTCTTTTTATCCCATCTCTATGGACGCTAAAGGTTCGCCAGAGTATGGGGGCACCTACGCTTGAGCAATTACCTGTATACCTTTGTCCACTCCTAGGTCTCCCTTCCGACGCTGGAAGCCTCACCCGACTCAACGCTCTTAGTCCACTGCTCACCGCCCTTTCTGCCATTGATCCCGCGGAGCACTGTCTCCCGGCAGATGGCAAGGTTTTATTGAGAATCCGACCAGAATTTTTTATCGGGCAGTACTCGAGTGCTCGAGTACTGGCCGGCCATGTCACGTTTCTGCCGCGGCCGGACGACCGTGCACGTTGAATATGTCCTTTCCTGTTGTAACGTAACGCTATGCACGTATATAGGCCACGTGAGAAAAGTAAATTTCATTTAGGAAAAAGGGACAAACTCTTACGCAAGGGAAGCTAAGCGAAGTAAGATACTCAAGATATCACTCGCTCATTATTCACTATACTAATAACAGTCAAGACAAGATCTTTCTTTTTTTTCTTCCACCCTCGTTTACAGCTTTTTGCTAAAGCCTACTTCCTCGGAGGCCACTACCAATAGAATTCTAATCTCGGGCCCCGGGAAAAAAAAAACCCCTCGAATGGAGAGCATTTGTTTTATGTAATAGAGTGCCCGTGATGTTTCAATACATAAGTGCTTTGTGGGACCAGGTATGATATTGCATATACATGAGTACTCAGTCATCTCGTATATACTCGAGTACAGTCGGTTGCTTGCTTGTGGTTTCTTTCCCTTCTAGTCTACGAGAGGCTAGAATCTGTTAACGCACGGATGTCACGGCGAAGGATGAAGCTCATCCAGGCAAATGCGATGAGGTGGATTGTGGGTGTTTCACCACATTCCGGTAACCCGTAATCATTCGTGCTAATCTAAAAATATGCTTTCCACCCCGCTCTTCCCCGCTTAAGTCCCGCTTAAGCCCCGAAAACGATTGGAATGAAAAAAGATGCTACCAAGGAAAAAAAAAAAAAAAAAAAAAAGTAAAACAGAAGGGGCAATTCTCCTAAACCCTGCTTGTGGAGATCAGTAGATCCCGTCGCTTCACCCGTCACTCGGTCATACCCTCGGCCATCTCCGTCCCATTTGCGTTTTTAGGAAACTCCATGCCGTCGAACAACGTCTCCCAGCCAGGCAACTTGTAGCACATTCTGTGAACACACCGCCCGGCCTCCGGAAAGAAGCAGGCACGCTCCCAATCGATCACCCCCATGACGGCGTCCATGTTTGGGTGCAAGACGATGTTCGAGAGGGCCCAGTCGAAATGTGAAAACACCGGAGTGCTATCCGGGTCTATCTGCTTGATCAGATATTCGAAAAAGACATCTTCTCTGTCGTAAGCTTCGAGGAAAGCCTTTGTGGACGGGAACGGGCCAGGGTAGGGTAACTGATTGTGCATGAGTACCCCCTCCGGCACGAGGCTTCGAACTCCAGAGCTTGGGTGAGGGATTCTGATAAGTTCTTTGATGTAGCTTTGTACCTGAAGCTTTATTGCTTCCCGCTGCTTTGGGTTAACCTTTTCCCAGGTTTCTTTGTCGTCCACTGTTACCCCTCGGAAGCGCTCGAAAACGGTGAATCTAGAAATGGTAGCTTTATGTTAGCTATTGCTCTTATGGAGGCTATCTTCTCACTCCTAGCATAGACGTACCCATTGCCAGAATGGACCACCTTTGGAACGGGTATAGAGGTATACTCCTGCACAAGCTTCAAGGCTAGAATCTCGTTCTCGTCTCGCTGTTTGACGGCGGAATATATGGGCACGTAACCATTGTGACCTCTCTCATGGTGAGATAATTGTTTCTTAATGATATAGTTATCCAAGACGTAAACTCTTCTGTCGAGTATCGGGTGCACTAACTTCTCGTCGAGGCATCGAGAGAGCCATTGCTCGTCCATATTCCGAGAAAGAGAATATATCAAGGTAGGAAATTGAAGGTTGTATAGGGATAGTAGAAAATCAGGAAGTTGAACATTGAAGAGGTAAAAAGGGATAACCAAGTACCATACATATACTAAAAATTGTTCAAGTAAGGGAGAGTACGACTACTGCTGAATAATTGATGAGTTGTCAGCATCGTCAGAATAAACGCGAGAAGCGCGCGCAGCCGCGTTAACTTAAGGGCCTTAGGGACTACTGTGAGTGAGTTTTGTTGAGGCGAGGTCCTGAAAACCGGTTTCATATGCGAGAATTTCAATTGCCACATGTCATCAGAGACATATTAGATGTCACCAGTGCTATGGTTTTGGACGGAAGCAGCCTCCACGGCTTGGGTACAAGTGCCTATGTGACCCACTAGATATGAGTATATAGACACTTTCAAGGAGGTGGTGGTTTTGTCTGCAGATTATCGAAAAGGCTGAAATGGAGTTAGGAAAAGTAAAAATAAGGGTAAAAAGTAAAAATAAAAAAAATAAAAAAGCAAAAGTGGGAAGGGGAAAACGCTAGAAAAGCTTCACATACCCCAACTTGACTGTCCAATTACTGATAGAGGACAAATAGAATTCCCACCATAAAATAACACCCGCCGGATTTCCCCACGGTTGCTTGAATGCTAGTGTCCTGGAAAGCACCCATGATCCAGAGTTGCAGGGAAAAAAAAGGTAGTCCTGTTTGTGGCACTAACCTAAGGCTGTCATAATGCGTGGAATCAGTTGCTTTGCAAAGGGATTTCAAGATGTCGCAGTAGCTCATGCACAACGGCGATCGGTGTCATGGTTTCAATTCGCCGGTTTTGGTGGCACCGTGCTCCAGTAGCGACGAGAAGTGCTCTCTCCTTATAAAAATGCCTCCTGGTTGGTGCATCCTCGTTTTAGGACTATTACCGTTATATAATGCTCTTTTTCTCGCTCCTGAACAGCTGTTCAAGAAGTTTTCAATTTTGATGTTAGCGTCCATTGCAAGTGAGCTATGATAGTGCAAAAAACCTCTTTGCCAGGAGGCCGGCCCATCATCCCTTCGTCTGTATTTGTCGCTTTTTAGTTCCCTAGAATATTCCGAGATTAGGAATAGTTCAAGTGTTGTAAACGCGGAGATGTTTTCTACTGGCCAGGTCACAGCAAGAGCTCGTTGATTATACTACCTTTGGTAAAGATCTGAGGCTAACCTATGCCATTAACCACGCTAAAAAGCTGCGAAATCTGCACACAGATTAGGGGATAAGCCGGAAAGGCTTGGTCGAATTACCGTATATTCTGATGAAATTCGCTAACCCCGTCCCAGGATGTGTTACCTCCGGTCCAGTAAGATATCGTATTTCTCCAGATTTGGGCCTAGACAATGGATTGTAGTTGGCTACTTCAAGTTGGTCTGAAGTGGCCAATGAGAAATGCCATCTGAAGCCTAATTCGGCTCTTACTGGGCCGGAAAAAACACATCTTGGGACGGGTTAGCGAATTTCATCAGAAGACACAGTATATGGCGTCAGTGCTTTCTCGGAAATCACCTTTTGAACACCTAACCCTTGCCAAGACCGTCTTCTGTTCTGTAATATAACTTTCCACACCTGCTCCCCATTCTCCCCATTCTCCTTCTTATCCCACCCGAACTGTTAGAATATTGAGAAGGTACGAAAATGAAGGATTAACAGTGCTCAAACATAAATAGGACGATGATAACCAGGATTTGAAGTTGAATATTTTTTTTGAGGCTCTGCGTGGCTCAATTTTAAAGAGTGAGGGGATAGGCGTAATTGATGGTTGAGATTGTGGCTGCAGTAAGTACCCCTTTTTCCACTGTCTCCGTCTTAGGGGAAGAGAAGGGGAAATAAAAGTGGTGAGGTGGATGCATGAGGCTTGGTTCCATTGATTCTCAATTCCTATACTTTATACCACACATCTCTCCATTCTGTATGCTTCCGGACTAAAGAGCGACACCGGAGGGCAGAGAGTGGTATTATAGGTCGCTGTCGTTGCTTCCTGCCGACTGCCTGTCTTTCTGCTGCTGCTGCTGTTTTCTTCACCGGTACTCACTGGCTTGGACCAAGGTAACAGGTTTTTTATAACAGTATATTCCCATAAGACCAGAAATCAATCAAGACGTCACAACGATGGCCATAAGAGGTGAGCGAATACTTGATCCTGCCATGAAGCTTAGCCTGTTTTACATTACACGGAAAGCTCGCTCATCCCCTATCGCCTCCTTCTAGTTGATAAGATCTTGCTTGGTTTCTGCCTTTTTTGTACGTATAGGGTGTAACGTCACAAAACACTTGCTACCTTAACTCGTTGCCGTATCATGTTCCCGCCTTCATTGGAGTTCTTAAGTGTTCGTATGAATTTGTATAAAAATGATATCCCAACATGAATCCTTAGGCCCTTGTACCGCGGGGTGTCAAAATAACGCGAACACTTGTACCTCTCAACCAAGTATGATACCCCAGCAATAATGATTCGGGCAACCTCAGCAACAAAAAAGTAAAATACATTTAGCCTTGCTTCTAGAGCAAAAGGATGCTGTTGTAGGAGTGGAAAATGGCCATATCACTTGAGCCTGGAGGCTATCGACGGAAATACTTTCAGTGATTTTCAGCTGGGGTACTTGGTTAGGAGGTACACTGGCAAGTGTTCGCGTTATTTTGACACCCCGTGGTATCGTGTGCCATGTCTATGCAAGGGGCCCAAAAATAAGTCACCCGGAGTAGCTTCGGATTTTAGTTTCTTCCGGATCAAATTTGCATAATAACCTGAAGTTATTGCCGCGCTCTCGACGCTTTTAGTGATAACCTACTCAGGCATCCAAAATCAATACCGATGGGTAATTCATTAGCTTACATAATACGTACAAAAAATAGTTGGGCTTGGCCAAAATGCCGGTAGCCTGGAAAAGGACCATGCACTAGTAATTTGAAATCTCACTATCTCCACGAATATTGCTCCTATTGGGATAAGAAAACTAGAGAGAAGTATCTTCCGAGAACCTCTATGAAGCCACACTCGAGCAAGTCATGGATTCCCCCAATTGCTGATCGTTCAGACAGGTCATAAGGCGCCCCAAGGGTCAAGCAAGTAAGGCCGGGGGGGATCGTCAAGAGGCCGGGATTGCTCGGCCTAACTTAAACCTGACTCATAATTTTCTGATGTTTGTGAACATGGCTACTATTACATACTCTGCCACCAAAATCTTGATTTCTGGGGTGGATTTGTTGAATTATTGAGGCTCTGGCAGACTTTTTGCTCGTACTGTACGCAACAGCAGTTGTGTTGCAAACGTCAGAAAATTACGGGCGTTAAGTGCGAAAAACTCTCGTTACACAATGACTAGTAGATCAGAGGTACCGATTGAGCCGGGATATCATGGCCTCAAGTAGTAATGAAGCTCTGAGGTTGCAAAACTCTGCTACCAACCGTGCCCGACAAAGGCAAAGACTGGGGGAGAATAAACGTGACTTCCCCATATTCCAACTGATCCAACATCGAATCTCCAAATAATGCTCATCACAGCACCTAACCGTGATTCCGATCGGCCTCTGGAATAAATTATAAACAAGTCCACATGTACACATATCAGATATCATTTGTTTGGTCTTCTCCCCTCCCCCCCCCTCCAACCTTTTCTCGTTTGCACTTTTTCAGCCAACTTGCAAGTCATAATTGCGCTTAATCCTTCCCGACGGATCAAACGCTCAATTGCCAATTTCTCACCACGAGTCATTGATTCCCAAGTTCCGCCCAATCCCGGAATGGGAAAACATTACGTCGTTGCAGCCCCCGCCCTCCATCTTACAAAGGAGCCAATACCCAAATCTGGTGTTTAATACTAGTAATACAAGTAACTACAGCTGCCATAAATAGTAACAGAAACATCCTCCCGTACACCGGTAGCACAATTATCGTTACCTGTTACTCGCGGCGAGAATAAGTCCTGAGACAAAGGGCGCAACGACAATCCCCGCAAAATTCAACTATCATGAAAGCCACGATGGCTATTACAATCGCAAGCACAACTGTAACGCCTATTAATACTAAAGCCTCTATATCAGAGTCCCTCTCTCTAGGAGCCTGGAGTTTGGTAATCGGACCTTTCATTTTGACTATAGCATCAACTTGGGTCATGGTGGTATTTCGATGGTTTGAATGTTGTGGGGAATTGTGGTTGAGCTCGTTGTCTCAGGACCCATTCTCGCCGCGAGCACAGAGTCACGAGATCCAGAGAAAATAAGATTCGTGAGTTTTTCTTATATCGCACGGCGGGTTCTCGATGCTGCCAAGATTTTGGACATCTTATCCTAAGTGAGCGGTATAAAGCGGAAAGGAAGGTAAAAAGATACGAGGCGGAGTGCACGAGTACAGTAATCCGAGGGGAAACCGTGATGGACAATTGGTCTGGTGATTCCTTTGTGCCCGCACAATCCCCTTACTTCCGTCCGGGCCGGTGGTTCTTTTTATTATACAATGTTTAATCAACATAAGATACGAGTGAGACTTAGAATCGGGGATCCTGAGTAATATCTACAGATCCCTAGAGGCGGGGAAGGGGGAGTAGCCTCTCTTGAGAAGAAAAGGGAGATGTATATAAACCCTTAGTACCATCTATGAAATGTTTCCACCATCATACGAGTATTCGAGCTCTATCAATCCTCTCTCGCTACTTTCATCATCACCAAGATCACTCGCTTTTTCTGCACGAAAAACAAAGACATCCGCCACACAGCACACCACATCACTCCAATAGGGACAAGACGAGAAAATAAATAAAAATGCAATTCCTAAAGTCAATCCTCCTCCTAGCGGCCACCGCATCCCTCACCCTTGCACAAACTACGGGTATAGCTAAATACGACAACACCTACGACAACGCCAACCTCTCGACGCTCTCGGTAGCCTGCAGCGATGGTTCGAATGGGCTCTACACGAAGGGCTACCATACCCTTGGAAGCGTTCCCGGATTCCCCAACTTGGGGGGATCTGGCACCGTCGCGGGATGGAACTCACCGAATTGCGGAGCCTGCTACCAGTTGACGTATACGCCTCCTCCACCCGCCGCTCCCAAGGTCCTCAATATCGTCGCTGTGGACGTGGCGGCCCCCGGTACGTTTGTCCTTTCGCAGGCTGCCCTGGATACCCTGACGGGTGGGCAAGCAGTCATGCTCGGGAGCGTGAGCGTGTCTTGGACTCCGGTAGCAGCAAGTCAGTGTGGGTTTTAGGAAGTGTGAGCTTCCGTTGTTGGTAGGCTATGGGGGGGGGACAAGAGACATAGGGACGACTGGATGGTGCATTCTGTATTTTATGCAGACGTTTTGGGGATAGCTTGGGGATTGATTAGTTGATATGTTTTTGAGGCTTAAGATGGAACATCTCGGTTGGAACTGGACAAAGCATTGCATAAGATAATTTCATCCTAGTTTCACTCACCTCGTAAATACCGCTTTATCGTGATGTTGTCCAAGTATTGCTGGCAAAGGTAGAAAAGAAAAAGTGTTGGGGAACCGAAACGCAGGAGTCGGTTTTCGAAATCAGAGCGAGATCCCCTACACTAGCCAGCGTTATTGCTTTTGAATCAAGGAACTGAGGTACATATTGCATATTGTATGCAATGCACATCAACCAACACCTTGCCGTCCTGCATTACCATTTTTCTCTCAAACCATCCGTAGATACTGTGACCTACATGAAAGCTAGCTGACTACCCAGCATGAGGGTCCCAGCTGAGGAGAAGAGATTCCACCGCGTCTCAATCTAAAGCTCAGCGGCGCTTATAGCGCCACCAGGATATAAGATAATAATAAAAATAAGAAAAGATAAAAAACAGCTAGAAACCCAAAATAACGTCTGGGGGTGCCTTCGAAGATAGTAGTTCTATTGAGGTGAAGCAAGCGCATTTCTTATTTTCAACAAAAACAGTAACCAGTAGCTCTCGGGCCCACGCTCGGATGATAATATTTCCCTCCAAAACAATCATTCCCAGTCTTCAACACCCAAGTATCCTCTCTAACCAGCAGTTTTGCCTGATGAGCTAAAAGCGGTCACGGCCCCCCCTCGCCGCTTTCACCCAACCTCAGCGCATCAGGAAATGCTCTCTTCAATCTATCGAAACCCCTTGCCAAGCCTGCACAAAGACCACTGTAGGGTAAATTTCGGAGCTAAAGAGCTGTCAGGAACATCTGCCACCGGCTAACGCCTCCCGCAAAAGCCCATCCGAGTGACCACTTATGAGCGCCCTCCTTCCGACCAAATGTTAATCTGACAAGAGGATTGCTCCATAGAAGGGCACAATGCAAAACCCGAAAGGCCACCCTGAGGAAATTAGTGGGGGTTCCTTTCTTTTCAGTAATGCCTCGGTCCATACCCGCGCCCCCAGGGCCGTACTACACAGCCCAGCAGCGCTTGTGGCAAAGCATCACATCTTGGCGCTTACGTTGCTCCAGGTATGCCATTTCGTATCATGCCATTCTTCTTGTAAACCAATGGCAGACACTCTTGCGAAATTGCAATCTTTTTGATAATGCGTTTATGGCGTATTGTGTGTTTAGCTTAGGCAGCCTCGGCACTGTGGGCAGAGCGGAGGCAGCGAGTCCTTGTGCTTAAGCTTTTTCTAGCAGTGCAGCGAGAGGCAAGCACCAGCCAGCCAGAGGAGGGCCACTCGGATGATCTGCGTGGCCACGGTGTTCGCGGCGAGATTGAGTTGTACGGCAGTGCGCATGTCTGTATAGCGAACAACTAGTGGTTGGGCGAGTCAAGTATGAGAAGATTGGCTCCTGTACAAGTATTTCACAAGTTGTGGGTTGCCTTGTCATTGTTTCACTAGACTCGTCACACGGATGCTACATTACCAAGCAGGTACCTTAGCTAAAGCTTTCAATTGTGACCTGGGAGCATTTATTGATCCTATTTGGCTATTCCCTCTTATATCATCTAAGTTGGCTAGCGCCATGGCGCCCTAGCGCAGGCCATAGATATGAAGCTGAAGTATGAAAACCCCGTGTTTGGAGAGCCCTGGAGTCTGAAATGCTATTCCGTGAAATCTCCGAGGGGCGGGAGGCTCGTGGAAAGTTCTAGCAATTGAAACCCCCCTAAATAACCCAAGAAAATACCCTGACAGAAGCGATTGAAAATTCCTGTCAATCGTGTATTTTCATTGGCATTTTTTTCCTTTCGCAGCCAGGCACCAAATTCGGTCGGCGGGTCCTCTAATTGGAGTACCGGATCATGAAAAGCGGAAAGGCTTAGCGTCGAGGGTTCATGGCGGGCTGCTCATAACCGTCTCATCCAAGGAAGTAGGCTCTGCCCCAAGCCTCGATCTGCTCGACCATATTTTGGCACCAGTTAAACTAGATTTCCCGGTGATTGACCGCTCGCCAATCGGCGGCTCTGGGGTGCCGTAGAGTTGCTTATAAAGCATCTTCAGAGAGGGTCCGCAGGCTGTGATGATACCAAGACAAGCTTCCATTTGTGCGCAAATCATAGGGTTCACCATATACCCTGACCATGTGAGTATTAGCACAAAACAGGGAGAAGATGTAGGGGAAGCAATACAAGTAGAATCAAAGCTGGTCCCATGCTTTTCTAATAACCTTGCCATGAAGTACGCTCTCAAAATTCCACAGATACAAGCCCTGCTCCGATCAGCAACTCATTCATATTCAACAGAAAAGGCAGGACCTACAATATCCCCACCCCAAACAGGCTAGAAATCACCACCTTCTTCCTCGTCGACATCCTCAACTTCCACACTAGGCGCACGGGCACTAGCAAACACGCAACATCAAAGGAGGCACTGAGCACAACCATAGCCGTAGAATTAATCTGCATGCTGTCAACAACCTTTGGCTGGAAGCACTGTGCCCTAATAATAGCCATGAGGTCCCACATCCGCATCTCCCTCGGAGCACACATCAGCACGGGAGGTAGGACGCTGGCGGGGTACCAGAGGAAGTTAAGAACGTGCAGGACTTTGATAGTGATTTGAGTGCCGGGCTCACCATTCCCGGCGAGCTTGTGCAGGAAGAGGAGGATCGAGAAGCGTATTAGCAGGAAGGTTGTTGGCGCGACTATTACGATGAGGTACTGGACCTGTGGTCGATAATTGTATGTCAACATCTTTTTCCATCACATATGTGCTGCGACCCAGGACATGTGCGGAAATGAATGCAAGGGAGAACAGAATCATAAATACGAATATACTGACCTTGAACCAGATGAGAATCTGCCCGGCAGTAAGGTTGTATAGATGCTCCGCTAAACCGGCGCTTTCAATTCCTGTTTTTGCCCAAAACGGCGTCTAGAATTAGCCTCGCGCTTTATACACAGAATTCAATTACGAGTATCATAACTCCCTAGAGACGTACCCCATATGATCAATGCAGTATATGCGGTATATGCTATCTGCGCCCTCAAAAAAGGAATCCGACATTCATCAGCAAAAAAACAGATCCCCTCCCAATCTTGAGCAAGAAAGCTTCAGAAAGAAAGATAATATATCCAAAGCGATAGACTTGTTTTTTTTCTGCTCACTTACCAGAGCTGGAATAATGGCCCAATCGTCCCACCCTAGCTTCTTCAGTATCCGCAGCCGGGAATATATCCTCAATCCAACTACAGTAGTTGCGATTATCCACGGGGCCAGAGCGAACCCTTTCAGTAGCGAATCCCTCGTATCCGGAATATATCCCGGATCAAGTGCGGCAGGATGGATGAAGCCCGCTGGTGCGAAAACAAGATCACTGGGCGCCCGTGCGGCGCTATCAGGGACACTCGTGGATTCGGCAAATCGTGGAATGACCCCCATTGCGCAACAGAATAAAATATCACTTGGTGAGGTTGCAACTCCGCCTTCGCACAATAGTTATCGCGATATTGGTTGTATGGTTGCTATTAGTACTCGAGTAGCAGGAGTGGTAGTGGTAGCAGTAGCGGTAGTCGTAGTTGGAGATACTGTGTGTGTGTACAGTACAGCAAAATACTAAAACAGAAAAGCAGTTTTCCACCCGTTCATTCCCAGTAATGTCTTAAGGTTTAAACGGTCGATATACCTTATAAACCGTTTAAGAGAAACGAAAACATCTGGGCTGAGTCCCACCATGTGGAAGATCAATGATCCCATCATAATTAAGAAAGCTCACATGCCACGATCTCAAAAGGCGGAGTCAAAGGTTCATGCAGGTAAGACGACGAAGGACTAATTTCGCCTCTTTTATCCAAACGATCCGCACAACCACACTAACTCTTGCAGGAAAGAAAAGAAAAATAAGACAAAAACCCCACCATAAGGCTACTAATCAGTTTCTCCTTCTGCCTCCTACTTTTTCGCTCGGCTATCGTAGGTCAAATAAGTCTGGGTGAACTCACGGCGAGACTTGAACCCGATCCGATTTTAAGAAAAGTTTGATGTCACAGTAGTCTGCCCAAGTTTCCGCGTCACTACCTCCGCTCGAGTTGAATACGTAGGGTATAACAAGCAAGCCGGCAAGTAAAATGCTTATCTGCTCCGCATCGTTTCGGGTAGCTCCGCTCCCCGCATAAGTGCGGGCCCCATATCAAAATGCCATGGTATAAGTACCGTATCTTATTGCCTCATTGGCCTTATTGCGGTACCGGTGATCTTATCAGACCCATTCCATGCCTTTGATGTTGGATTCCAATCCGCGTAAGCTGATACCGTACGATGTTGATAACTGGCTTAAACCAACGAGATAGGAGACACATTGTGATGGAAGTGGCAGCTATCTATGTGTCGCCGCGTTAGGGCTGAGAAGATCGGTAGAAAAATGGATGCTATTCCGGAATAATCACATTGTAGTTTGTAGGCATGTACCGGTATGGTAAGGAAGGAGGGAATGTGATTATAAGCAGTTGTTAGGATAGGGAGCGACTCGATGGTCTGGAACATTGATGAAAGCTGAAAGATTCACCCTTTCCGCAAAAAAATGGCAAAGGAGGTGAGGGCCAGGGAAAGTGACAGTGGTACCGGGATGGTAGGCGGCATTATATAAGAAGGCAGTGCTTTTCGGCATCGCCAGGATCACCCTTTTCCCGCCCGCCGGCGAAATTCAAATACCGGTAGCCGCCCCCACTCATCGCCATGTCACGCACGAGCTGGGTTGGATACGCAATGCAGTTACCTTGGGGATCACCGTATCTGTGAAACAAAATACACTCGTGATCAGAGATAAGTCAGAAAGGGGGAGTCCAGATGCTTAGACCTTTAGTGGGGAGTAATTCTGGGTTGCCTAGGGAGAAATAGGTGTGGTATGGTAGGTGGGCAGGCAGGTAGAGAGAAGGGGAGGGGGAGGGAGAGATCTGGTTGTGTTACATATCACGCGTTATCGCGGGAGTATTGGGCCAGGCAAGAGAGGAAAGCATCGTGAAGCATAAAAAAGACAGATGATTATTGATGTTGAATTGGCTCGTTTTTATCGGAGCGCTATCGCTCACTCAACACTGGCGACAACATCGTTATCACGCTAATTCAGCTTCCTGATTGCCGCATTGAAAAGGACTTAGACTATGGGGGAAAGGAACGAAAGAGAGAAAGGAAGGAAGAACGAAGAAAGAGAGAAAGAAAGAAAGCCGTCAAGAGAGGTAGCAAAACACGTGTATCACGGAAGACTTTTCTCAGTTAAAAGAAAAAACGCCGGTATCCCAATCTCACCCGCCCATGCCGCGCGCAATGAGAGATGAAAAACAAAAGAATTGAAGAAGGGTAAGTAATATCCTTCTTTTGTGGACAAAACTGGCAAGAAAAAAAATGAGGGTGGAGAAAGTTATATTTTAGACTGGAGGAAATAACGAGAACTCCCCGCGATTGTGGAAAGCGGAAAAACGAGAGAAAAACAAATTTCAAAAGACTCAGGTATCCCATAGAATAAACAAAGCCATTAAAGCGACAGAAACCCAAAGAGACCGAGATCCCGGTATCTACAGATGAAGTAGAATAGAAGGAATAGAAGGAGAGACATCATATCGTAATGCGTACTGAGACTTATTTCATGATCACCACCGCAAAGAGAGAACAAAAAATAAAAACCAAAAGAACACATCCAGCCATACTTTCCCACCATCCATCGACTCTGCCCGCCTGCAGCCCTATTTTATCTACTGAAATATGACTGATTCGTGCCATACAAAGTACACCCTATTAAACCCCACCGATGAAAACGGACTCAGATGACATGGAAAATGGGCGAAAGAATAAGCAGGGAGGAGAGATATCTGATAGTAGGGCCTGAGGAAAAAATTAGGAAACGAAGAAGGGGAGGTAGAAAAGCAATAAAGGCTCAAAAGAATTTCTGCACTTTACAAAAAAAGGTGACCTAGGACGGCATCGACTGAACGGACCCTATGGATGGCATAGGCGGCATAGGCGGCATAGGTGCCATGGGTTGCATAGGCCGCATAGGTTGCATAGAAGATATCGTATCAATTTCCTCTTCATCCTCCTCTCCTGCTTCGCACTTTGTTGTCGACTCGGCATACTTCTTCTCCCATGCGGCTATCCAGAGTTGAGCATTGGCTTCGGCCTCATCAGCCCCGAAGCCCATCTTTTTGGCCTTGGCTCGGAACTTGCTAAGCTTAACCATACGTCGGACCTTCTCCTTGTTGTTGAGACGATATTTGCGGGCAGCCTGTCGATGTCTAGATTCGAAGCTCTCCTTGTTGCTCTGAGCTGGATCCGCCGCACCTTCAAATTAGCACGAAATCAATCCCACATTCTCATCCACAAAATAACTCACTCCCCCAGTAGCCGATGATAGATTATAAATAAAACAATGAATAGAAAAACAGAGAAAAAACGGGGGAACAAAAAATAATACATACCGTATTTGTTTTTCCAAGCTTCGTAATGAGCACTGAGATAATTGAAACTCTCCCGACCGCTCTCACGAGGGGCCTTCTTGACGGGGGTAATCTCAGTCTCCTTTGTTTCGGGAGGGTCGGAACAGAACGCGAACTGTTCTTCTAAAGCCCTGTAAGCGTAATCTTGAAAGCGTTCCTTGTACAGTGACAGGTGGTCCCTGATGCCGCGCTCGCAGGTGAACAGCTTAGTGCATTCAGCGACAGGACATGGATAACTTTTCGGACGAATCTTGGGGGGAACTGGGCTGGAAGGCGAGAATGGCATTATGTACATGCGCGGGTGGTGGACGGTTGTTGAGTGGAAGGTGTGCCCTTAATCATTTCTGGTCGGGCGAGTCTGAGTTTCCCGGCTGCAAGGTAAGTTGTTCTAGGGCAGAGGGTCGGAAACGTAATACTGTTGTTGGTGGGCTGGTGGGCGAGTTAAGGTTACCCGGTCTAGGGGCGTGAGAGGAGGAGGAGCGGATGGGTAACGAACCCAATTTTATGCCTTGAAAAGCGGAGCCTCAGCTATGGTAAGCATAAGCCTTCACGTTTTTTTTCTTTCTTTTCCCATCATTTCAGTACATGTACCGTACAAGTACTAGCACAATGTCTCGTTTAAAACCGATATTTCCTTTTTGAATTTTTCATGCCCACTTTAAGGTCTCACTCCTTTTTTTCCTTTTTGTTATGGTTCCCTTTATGGCCTATATCCCTATTGTGGCTTAGCTTAACCTTGGTCATATTCTGAAGCTTTACTTTTTCAGGTCTCGCGATTCAATGTTTTAATTTCGCCTCTCCACAGCAAATGTGAACTAGACGATATTTCGAAGATCAAAAAACCCTTCGGATATCA
The DNA here is from genome assembly GCA_003070745.1 of Tuber borchii. Lineage (NCBI taxonomy): Eukaryota > Fungi > Ascomycota > Pezizomycetes > Pezizales > Tuberaceae > Tuber > Tuber borchii. Next base: position 36,075 of record NESQ01000071.1, read on the forward strand.
CCGGGGGGGTGCGAAGCCATGTTTTGGGATGTGTTGTATCCCCTGATCACGACCACCCAGTTATCCCAATTTTACGATTCATCATGAAAAATATGACACAAGAAAGGCTTTTCGATAGATCTAGATGTTCACGAGTACCTACTTCTTGCTAGCTCAGTGGTCAATGATAATTTCAACTTGTCCCTTCAGTCAAAAGAGTGGGAGTATAACCTGTGTCAAGTATCAACACTCCTCTTTTTACGCATCTTCTCGAATAAGACTAACTAAATAAACAGAATTAAGCCATCATATCCTACGCAGTGAGTACTTGGGTACATGATGGTCGAGTAGGTGCCTACATACTACTCCTCGATCTCCATAGGAATATCCGGCTACTCTAATATGAACATATCAAAGTAACCAGGAAGATTAGAGTAGAAGGACCCTATCTAAATGCATGAGAGAATAAGGTGACATGGAGTAAAATCAACCACAGGCAAGTCAACAAAGACACAAACAGAAGTCTAAAATGGGTATTAAAAAAACAGCGATTTCGCACATAAGTCCCTCATCTATCGTGTCATCGTAAACTGTAGGCCGTGTCAACCTTGTGTGGAGCTCCTAAAATCACTACACCAAAGTCAATTTTGACTTGACCACTCCACCCGAAAAATTCCTCATGGCTCGGGATTTGGGCTTTGGGACTTGTAATCTTCGGAAAGCCTCTTCAACGTGTCGCGGTTCAATAGGCGTCCTTCCCTCCTCAGCATGAAACAAGAACTTCTCCCGTTTCCTCTTTTTGCTCTTCTCTCGACTTTCCAATAAAACCTGGTCCTCTAATTCCTTTACCTTCAAAGCTTCCTCGGTAAGTGTCTGCACAATCTCGAACGTGAGGAAACCCAGAATATCGACAATATCATCATTGGGTTTCGCATCTGTAACAGTTCCGAACCCAGCCCACTCGCGAAATCTCTTCCCTTTGCGAAATGTGAAGGAAGCCTGGCGGCATTCGGACCAATGTACGTATTCATCCCTAGTCATGCCTCTCGTACGTTCATCTGCATTCTTGAGGCGCTGCAGTGTGGCTGCGTTGGCCTCTACCTCGTCTTCATCTTCATCTTCCTCGCGTTCAGGGACCTGCTCCGAGAAAAAACTAGCCACCTCCCATGGGAGTCCGATCTTTGCCTTCTTCTGCCTCATCTGGACTGGCCCAGCCCCACCTGCGATACCTGCAGCCGCGTCGTCGAGAATGTCGGCAGGATCAGGCGCGCCAGCTCCTCCGGATGGGTCGTTATCTTTAGCGGTTTTCCTAACATCTTTCCAGGATAAATAAGTTCGTAAGCGAGAAACCTTCGCCTTATCATGGCGTATGAGAAAGATGAGATCGTCGGTAGAAATGGAGCGGGACCCGCGACGTGACGCAAGATTGGTGCATTGTTGTAACTATCACGAATTAGAATCTCGAGCCACAAAGTAAGTTTTTAGAGATAATACCATCTCGATAACCTGACCCCGCACAATCTCCTCAATGATTCCCGTGGTTTCTGCAGACGGTTCGCCGGTTTCACCCGAAACGAACATCATCTACCCTCGTTAGCCTTGACAAACACCACGTACAGTGCATCAGATTGGGAAGGGCACAGTACTTGCTGGATTTCAACACGATATTTGAATTTGTCGTTTGACATGTTGGGTGAATGCTAGGTTGCAGCGTTCTCGTGCGATTAAAAGATGGGATATAACGGTCGTATGAGTATCTGCGAGATGGTTTCACATCCTGAGAGCGCCCTGCAAGGTTGGCAGATAATGAAGGTAGGGTAATCCTCCTCAACTTTAGCCTCCTAGGCCAGGCCCTGTTTGATACTCCATTTTTCTCACTCAAATGGATTATTTCTTACTCTCACCCAACACTAGTACAGAAGTACCGTATTATGCTTAATATTATTTTTTCTTGGTATTTTCTTATACCAGTATTTTTTATCAACTGCAAGTAGTAGAGCACAACTATAACAACTTGTATGATAGATTTGTTACTCTAAGATACTTATTAGTACGGCCAGGAGGGTTTTAGGATCCTTTTTTTTTCGGTAAAGGTCTCATATGCGGTACATGTTTTCAAAAATCCCCTCAAACGCCGTAGTGCCCTCAGATGCCACGGAGGTCAAGAACTCGCAGGATCTAAGCACTGGATCTAGGGGACTGAGCATTTGTTAGATATACCGGGGGCTAGTAGGTATAGAACAGCATTACTAACTATTCGGATGCGAGTAAGCAAAGAGAGCTCTACAGTAGGAGGAAGGAAGAATATATCTTCAAGAAATTAATAAACAAATGTTGGAGGCTATTTACTAATAGTAACTGTTATTGATTCCCTAGAGAGTCGATTACTACAATTATCCACCCAAGTTTAGCAGGAATTAAGTAAGTACTAGATTAACCCCTGGCGAACCACTCTCTTGATGCCTAACTCTCTGATCCCTTTATCCCAACAAGGGTGGAGGCCAAAGCACACCGAAGATGGGGGCTTTTTCACCACCAGAACCCTACGGGTCTCCAAAAAATTAACCCGCAAAATTTAATAATATCATATCAGAAAAATACTCCCACCTCTGGAATATATCGCATGTTTCCCCCATTTCTACAAGGGTGTTCATTGCAAGTGTGTATTGCCACAAGTGAGTGAGATATCATAATCTACGATGATCTTTTCCATACAAAAACTCCCGTCTTGGCGGATACCTTAGGATGAAGAAAGTTCCATAGTTTATGATACCACTCTTGCGGAATGGGAGTAAAAAAAACCCCCAGCAATTCATATATGGATTACATTGTGGTGGGGAGATTTTTAAGTTTTTCCCTCTCGTCTCCTATGATAGCGGTGAGAGTAATGATAACCTGAAAACCCCGATTTTAGCCTGTTTTAGTCTCCGCCGTGTTGCCAAACGACCCTTGTTGACCCTGAAGTCTGAGTGATACATAGTAAATCACTCGCCATTGCTCTCAGATGGATAAGTTGATCGAGGTTTCTGTTGGAAATGATCCGTGGCGAGCCGAGCACTCTAAGCAATGAGCAGAATGAAGTGTTTGCACAGGGGCTTGATGGGTACGGATAGTGCGGAAAGAGCTTTACTGAACAATGTCATGAAAACAAGAGAGTAATTAAAGGTCGAATGAGAGTTGTGTTAAGACCAGTTTCAATGTCTTTCTTCACACAAGCGAGCCCACAACCAATGACAACCAAGTCAACCTTATGACTAAAGTTAGGTTTTAGCAAACAACCCATGACATCCAACAACATCCAATAGTTTCTTTAAACTCTTAAAATATAAAGCTTGAATGATATTCTCTCTAGCTCATTAAAAAAAAAGTCCTAACCTGAACCAGTGGATGTTATTGTCATTTCCCCTCTTCCTTTTCTTTCCAATATTGTGTGCATCCCCGATCGGCCCTTTATTAGTAGAGTCTAGTAGTTAACTTATCCGGGGGAGTGTACAGGTGGCGAGCTAGGAGGAGTTTTGCAATATCGTGTCCTAAATAGCTAGTTCACTTCCTTACTGTGCTCGTGAGATGGGAAAGGGTAAAAAGGAATATCTCTTATCCCGCAGATGTAGAATGTCTGCTCTCTAAGCCCCCTACTTCTGAAACTAAATCCAAGCCTTAAACAAAAACCTATGATCACACACATAACTTATCATATATCTCCAAACCTTATTAAACCCACGTCGCTGCATCCCCACCAGAAATAATAGGGAAAAGTAGGGTTTACATAGCTGGGGTGCCGGCCAGTCCTTTTATACTTTCTCAGATACCAACAACCCTTTAATCTACAAAAACTCTTATCCGCCATGGTAACAAAAGCTCACCTTCCACAGCCGTGATAGTCCTCCGGGATATACTTACTAGAGTCTAGATACTGGCTTGACTTTACATAATGCCTCTACAGTCCAGTTGATATGGACCTCAGACCCAGGATAAGTTCAGCACAAGGCGGGCCACGCTGCAGTATCACTCGAGGGGGCTCTGGAGGATTTAGCACTGGGGGAAGATATACCAAATGTGAGAACGAGGTCTCCATAAGAAACGGTGAAAGATGGCCTTGGACTAATGCTATCCAGCACCTATGAGACTTGTACATACCGTATAACACACTTCTAATAGTGAGCTTGCATTCACACTGCAGACACCACGGAAAGACCCTAAGGCACACCCGAGCCCCGTGAGGCCCCGCACCATCAGCAATATTGCCTTTCCTAATCAGCTAGGAAATTCTAGTGTTTGGTCAATTAGATGAGACTACAAGATTGTTTATCCTACGCCTGTGAACTGCTGCAGTACCGTACCGGTCCTAGGCAGGAAGCGCTTGAATATTGAGGATAATTTTGTCTACGAGCACAGATACGCACGGATGATCGGCCACGCATTTTTCCCACTGGCAGGTCCCTGCGCCCGGGTATCGTGCCCTCTTTACTCTTATTATAATCCCTTTCCCATTTCGTGTTTTCTGTGCTAAAATACATCTACCCATACCAATGCCTCCCCCAAAACTGCTCGTGGGGTGCATAATCCCCCACTCGCCCCCTCCCCCAATCCTCGTCGACTCCGTATCACATCACCCACAACACACGAAACTCCATAACTTATTACCCTCCCAACACACCCCAAAAAGAATGAAATCCCTCTCAAAACCCTATCACGGAAAACTCGGAAACTACCCCCAAGCCCCCGATCCCCCAAAAGTCACCTCGAAACCAGCCCCCTCCATTCCAACCCTCAAAGTATCCCCTGCCCTTCCCTGAAAATCTGTGCCTCCCGCGTGCCCCATACCCATACTACCCGCAAGCCACCCGCTCACGAGAGGATCCCACCATGATTAGTGTCCAGATATGCCCACTACACTATCTAGAACAGTAGCAGTATGCTTTGCCATGAAAGCCCTTCCCAAACAAGCCCACTACAAGTTTCGAAGCACTGTATAGCGCTTATGGCTGCGGTAAAGGCGGTAACTCACAATGAAGCCTATCGTGAGTGTCGTGTCAGTGTTCCATTGGTTAAACAGCCATAGCGGGGTTTGCGTGACAAGAGGCAAACCCTTTCAGTGGGGTTGTAACTTTGATTAGGGATGTATTCGGACATTTCCTACTTGAGGCGAGTATGGCACGGCAGACGAGTTCTTCGTTCAAGAGCCCCTGTAGATCTTGTGTGGATATATATTTTGGTGGCGTTTTATGGCGTTGGCGTGGGGCCGGGTTTGTCGTCGGCCCCACTAGGGCCTCTATCCTACTATTGTATGGTTGGGTTTTGTATCAGTGGGGTTTTGTGTGCTCGTTGTTTTAGATGGAGTTTATTGGTGGAGCTGTGGTGTAATCTAGTGGTTTATGGCACTGTGGTGGTATGGTATGTATATTGCGAGTATGATCTTGTCTTTGGGGGAGTGTATTTAGGGACGGGTGCTGTGCTTAGTAACCATAAGGTATAACATTGGGGCACTAATAGTAGCGATAAAAAGAAGACTTCTGGGACACAACACTGATATCGTAGAGATATGAATTGTTTGGTAGGGTTTAGGAAGTAGATTGTAAGTCAGTTAAATTTTGGGGTCTACGGGCGATTTTTCTATAGTCCCTCGTTCCATTCCGCTAGTGGCTATTAAGCGGAGGTAACACTTCAAGGAACGAAATCACTATTACTCTCCTAATCTAGAACTTAACGAGGTATTGTACTAGCCCTCCGTTTCCCTTTTTCACATCTTCACTTCCCTACGGTCGCACGCTCCGTCTCGTGTGGCAGATGGCGCTTGTACTAGGAGTCGTAAAAGCGACTTTTGGACCTACCCTGGTGGCGACCAAAGCGTCTGCCCTCCAAGCTATTTTTGTTAATAAATCCATATAGTAAAGCCAGAATCGCCCAGCTCCAGGGCAAGCAACCGAGTAATACCGAAAGCGCACAGCTCACTGCCTTAGCTATAAGAACATTTCCTATAAGTCGAAAGAGAAGAAAGCCATCCATCTTGAAAGCAAACTCCTCAAACAGCAGTGAGCATACTACCTTCTCTAAAACCTTTGGGGCTTCTACCACAGGGAGGTTGGGATCCATCAAAATTTCCTTTTTTGATTACTTTTCGTTGTGGGCCCAGAAGTCCTCGGTCAAAGTATCACTAAACCAAACTTGTAGCATTCCTCGTATGCGCTCCAACTAGCGAGTGACGACCCATGAAATGCATTCATGCTACTTAGGATTGAGCGCACAGAACATCCACACCCTCGAAAAAGATTATGCCATATACTCCTTCGTAAAATACCCTGACCTCACTATTAAATAAACTCCTCGCTACAAGCCATCGGGCTTGAACCTTTAATCTGACTTATATAGCCAACTTCAAAGCTAAGGCCAAGTACTAGGGACTGGCTGTTAACTGAAAGGTACGGCAATATTACAATGCCCCTAACTAGAGCAACTGCCGCTATCACAAGTTTAAAAGCAGTAATAGAAAACAATATATAAATCTGGGTAGCGCACGGTACAGTGTTTCCGATAGCGGAGTAAAAATCTCCTCACAGCACCCCCTACGCTAATGGGGTCTACAATTCACCACTGCCGGTAGTCAAGCGGACGCAGTGCTCCCACCAGCCTGAATAATGCAGGGAGGTATATGATCCGTAAATCCAGTATATGCTAGTGCGCGGGTACAGTACCCCCGAAGTATAATATCCCAGCACAAGCATAAGTTAACCTCAACCAAAGGAATCGAGACCTAGTTTTGAAAAGCGAGACCCTACCCGAACTTCTCTTGCACCAATCGTCTAGCGTGCCGCGTTCAAAATATTACCGCACTAGTACAAGCGGCAAAGATAGGACTTCAGGATGGGCCCGGACTCCGGTTAGCGTTGTACTATGCAAGGAAGGGAGGACGAAGATCATTGATGGGCCACTCCCTTCCGTAAATCGCGCTCTGCCACGATTTCCAAATATCTTCCTGAGGAGACTAATTATTAGTAAACCCAGCGTTGCAATAATTGTAAGATTAATGATGCTGTACCTGTACGAACCATCGAACAATACCATATCTTACCAGTACACACACGATACAGTCCAGCACATCTGCCCCTCACTATCTACCCAACCGCCCTTGCCTACCGGTAGCCCTTATGAACTCGCACAGATAAGTTACCATGAAGTCTTACAACAATTTACGAGATTGTGCGCAATTATGTATTTGATTACATTCCCCACCTCGGACGCATTCGGTACCCCACAACCCGGCCCCTAATACCTCACCCCGACATCCCACCCTTACTTTTACACATTTTTCTCCCTTTCCACAGCACCATTCCGAGTTACTACAAGTATTGTTACCAAGGCCGCCAGCTAGTACTACGATTTATCTACGATATCCCACCAGGTCTTGTGCCAGTGCGGGCCCACAGAATGGCATATCGCATCATATCGTACCAGGTTTTTTCTGGGTTCCTTGCATCGTCTCCAATATAACTTCGGCCATCAAGTTACGATCTCCCTTCCTGCCGTGGGCCCGCCGGCGGTTTTGAGCGGATTTTTGACACCTTACCCAATGTATGGTTTGTCCTATCTAAAGGATTGGAAAGGTATGCTTCGTGCCCCTAAGAGCTATGAATACAGCTCCGATTCTAAGTGTAAGGCAGGCTATAGTGAAAATCAGCGAGAACTTAAGCATAACAATAATTATAAAAATTTAACCGTCGATTATTTTTTATCTACTCCCCATGGACTATAACATTAATTTACAATTACAGCATATTAGAACCTCTACGCCCTGACTTCAAAAATGCCTGGGAACTGCCCTAGGTTCTCTATCAGATTCCGCCCTGAAGCCCCCAGCACGCTCACGAGTCTTATCAAATCCCTTGCCAGACTCCCCCCTGCGTCCACATCCTTGATTATATCCCCGCAGAGGGCCATGACTTCCTTTGGCTTCTCGAGGGGTATAAATCTGCCCGCAATAGTGAGTACAGGTATCCCCTGTTTACCCTGGAAGAAGTTTGCCATCACGTCGCTCCACGGCTGGTCTACGTGAACAAGCACATCTAGCGGCTGAATGGGAGCGGGAGCAGGAGTTAGGGATTCAGAGCTCTGGCGATGAATGCGCATCACGGCCTGTAAGATACCGTATGCCCATAGCACTAACCCTGCATGGAAGAGGACCAAGGGGAGATAATGGACTACTGTTGGAAGGGTGAGTATATACTACCAACAGTCATAGAATTTTTCCGAGAGCATACCTCTTTTCTCAGCAACACACTTTCTCGCAAGCGTGAAAATTTGGCCGCAGTGCCAAACAGCGAGTCGAGCATCCTCCTGGCCCGCCCACTTTTGGAGCATCGGTAATGCCCTCTTGGCTGAACTCGCGTCCTCCCGCCCAGCCAGCATCAGGATACCTTGTAAGGAGCAGAAAAGTGCGAGAGCATTATAATGAACAAATATAGCACTGACATTATTGTCTCTATGATCGGATATAGGTCCGAGCTCAGCGTGCAACGCCTCTTCGCAATTTTGAAGGATTCTCTGCAGCTCTAACTTCCTTACTTCGACGCTAGGGAACACCGCCCCCACTGCAGTTCTCAGCGGGGTTTGGATTGAGGAGGCATCGTATTCCCGAAACTCATATAAATCTTGCATTTGGCGTTGCTCGAATACGAGTGAGTGCACGACGGCTAGAAGGGCTCCTTTAAGAAGCTGGGAGGAGGAAATCCAGTTGTGGGATAGGACACCTAGACTACAGTCGTGGATAAAGCGACCGGCAAATGTGCAGAAGGACTGGTCGAACCTGAGGTTGAGGCTTGCAGAGTTGTATTTGAGCTCTTGTTTTGCTAGAGAAAACCAAGCCTCCGCGGTCGGGGCATTCCAGAGAGTGTCAGATTGAGGTAACGGGAGACTCAGCTCTGAGAATGCAACAAAGTGAGGTATATGCAGGAGAGCGCTAATCTGGGAATCCCATATCTGGGTACAGTATACAAGCCTAGATGGCCATTGTTAGGATATTTATAGCAGCATTTTTCAGACATGATATCTCTACCTTTTTCGTTGTTCATTTACACTCCATTTCATCCAAGTACTTGCTACAGAGGCCGTCCGCTCGTTCAGAATATCTTCCAAAGATCGATAGGTGCAAAATCGAAAGGCTTCAGCCCGTCTGATCATAGCCGTTAAATTCCCCGCGAAGGCCTCAGCTAACTCCATCTTTCGTTTTGCCCCAGCCCAACTCTGGCCTATATAAGTTATAAGGGAAGCTTGATGCCCCTCATAGTCCCGGATCCTGCTATTGTCGGATTCATACTAACGGATATATATCAGCAAATTTTAATCTAGCCAATCAGAATAATTTCCCTCACCCAATGCCCTAATGAGCGTCTAACACATTCTAAAATCGCGTAGCCAATCCCCTTGATGGATCGGGCTTCCTCTGCCGACATTTTATGTTTCTCCTCATCTCCAGCCAATCCACTGCTCCAGATTGCTCCTACCGCTACCATAACCGCGGTAAGTAGAATAAGTGCCGTATTGGGGTTGAAGGTCCCCCGATGCAACAATGGATACTGAGGGTGAAAATACTTGAAGTAGCATTCAAGTGCGTCTTCGAGGAATTCCTTATCTGGTAATGATGCTAGGTCTTGGTCCCCCGAGTGAGCTTTAGTGAGCATAATCACAATTTTATCCCGAGTTTCACTAGTGATTGCTAATGAGGGCAGTTCGAGTATTGCATCTCTCGTCGAACGTTGACTCCGGATAGGAAGCCGTATGTGTTTTCTAGGGAGTTGGGCATCCGGTTGTGCCCGTACGTAGATCAGATCGGCATTAGTATCGCTGGATGTTGGGTTACGCCATGTAATTGAGGATTCCTCGAAAGCCCGTGAATGGGTACCCAAGGTTTCTTCTGTACTTGATGCCTGGCATGTATCATGCACCGGAGGCGCCTGTGGCCGAGGGTGCTCTGGGATTTTGCCTTTGTTGACAAAACCCTCATCTGGGACTTGCTCTGATGGGGTTTGTTGGGATTCTTTCGGCTCCATTTGCTCAGAATTCAGGTCAAGACCTGGCTGTACCGAATTTGGGCAGTCTGCATCTGTCTCAAAATGAGGGGCCACGTTGAATATCATTGAAGGGAAGTTACTATTCCCAAAGGAATCCATTTGAAGTGGGTGACTCTCCCGGTCAAATATGTTGAGCAGGAAAACATCCAAGTCGGTTGCACTCATCCCCTGGTAGAAGTCGTGCATAGGGGGAGATTCATTGGATGCAAACATATTGCCTGTCCCCCCTAAAGCTGGGTCTACATTTGAGGTAGGAAAAAACGTGCTGGGTTCTGCACTAGTATCCACCATATGTGGCGGGCTCTGAGAGCCATCCGGCTGCAGAAGATCTTGTGTCTCTGAGCTCCCTTCACCCTCAGTCATCCCTTCATCGGTTCCAGCACCCCTCCTAGTACCTTGATTGTAGTTTTTTTGAACCCTAGACCCCCTACTTGTATTCCCAACTGAAAATTTGCATTCAATTCCTTTTCGTAAGCATCGGTCACACGTCTGTTTTCCGGAACACTTTTGCTTCGATGCCGCACAATTCTTGCATGCCGCAAGAGACCGGGGGGCAATCGGGCGCCGTGAAGCCAGTGTATCGGGCCGGGATGGATCTAGGTGGTTTCTTTCATGCCGTGTTAGAAGATCTCGGCGGGAGAATGATTTCATGCAGGTATGGCATTTGAACGGCCGTTTATTAAGATCTAAACGATGTGGTCAATCAAGCGACCTTTGTCGACCCAAGGAGAAAACATACGTGACATTGTGTGCCGTTCCAAGTGCTCCTGACGCGTGAATGTATCCTGGCATATTTCACAGACATATCCTCCCATCCTACCTAATCGTTTTAACACAACTAGAGGACCGATCAATTTTTTCGCGGGGGCAGCTCGGCGGCTTCAGTGTTTTGGAAGGGGGCCAAAATCTTGATAGCTACAGCAGAATGTTAGCCCAACAGAAGACAGGAGAAAAAATGAGACTTTAAGGAAATAGGGATTGAACCTTGACAATCTAACCGATTTTCGGTCTGTTGGCACCCTTAATAAGGACTGTTATTTAATTAGGCTTTCTCCTCTTCCTCCCCCACTTTCTGGGCGCGCAAGACTCGAGAACACTTACGGTATGGTATGCAAACCAGCGTAGCGGGCTGAACAGCGAAACAGGCGTGTGGAGAACCTTGCAGAGCTACGAGTAACTGCCAGGATTCACCTTGCACCCACCCACCCTGCATGCAAAACAACCTATGCGTACAGCATTTGAGCGCCAATGCGAAATACCCCCCTATTGTCGGCTACTTCTTGTCTAGGATGAGTACTTCAGTCTTCCATGAACGCAGTTAGCCCTGAAAACCAGCCAGGGAGGCCCTTCTCTACAGTATCATACTGGTATAGTTCCTCCCCTACCAGAAAATCAAACGGCTTCTTGCCCCTGCTAACCAGTGCGCCGGTATCGTACTATTTGAATCGGTTTTAAATCGTGACACTCAATAGCAGGGCTTCACTGGTAACCTGCCGGTATCTAAGATGAAAAATTTATCCTTAGCAAGGATTGCTATAGTTTGGTGACCACTCCGCAGTCTATGATGTGATACGGCAGCAAACAAGGTGTTCTTGAAAGAAAGAAAAAAATGATGACCTGGGCGCCTCGCCCCAGAGTTGCACAAGAGGGATGAAAACGAAAAAAAAGGTGGGAGGATTATTTATCATACCCGCAGAATCTGGCAAGTGGTGAGGTTTCTGGTGACGAAAGCAATAGCAACGCCTCATCAGATATTCCGGCCTAGGAGGTGACCAAGAATACTCCTCCCAGACCCAGCTATGCCAATTGTCCACAGTAAGTTTCTAAGTTACGGTAACAATACCGTGTGGACTTGTTGAGCTCGAGCATCTCACAGTGGTTAATCTCCCACGTCACTTCTTCGGGTGCTGTGCAGTGCAATTTACGCATCAAGCAATCTCACTGCAAACTCTACCCCAAATACGGAGGAACACCTAGGCTAGAGCCGGATGACTTTGCCAAGAAATATTATTCAACCCCCGTACCGGTAAGATATTCAACCGACACCGATGAGAATTGTGCCTCTCTTGGATTCTCTACAAATCGGCGGTGAATAGATATATTATACCTCCAATTTTCATGGAAAGGTTAGTCTTAATATTACACAGTATAACACTTTGCAAAAGCCTACCGAAGGTTGTCAAGGGAGATCACTTTTTTGTTTGAGGGCAACAGTAACCAGACCAGAAAAAAACTGTGGCAAGATGCCCACAGAGTCCCCGGGCCGTGTGGTTAGATCCCGCTCCAATATAGAATATCTAGTTTAGTCCCCGGGCTGTTACTTGTATTAGGTTAACGCTGTGAATTAGACCTGGGCGTCCACCGTTGATTGCCTTGGCCTACCATACAGGTTGCAGCAAGAAGTTATGAAACAGTGATTTGAGGTTGGTGACAAACCAAATATATCTCCGTCTGTTTCGGTTAATGGGCTCCTGCTTTTGTACAGGCTCCGGGGACCATAAGGGCCGGGGAAAGTCCAGACACGTTAGCCACGATTGCCGTAGTTTCCCCAAAAACCAGTGGTTAGTGGGCCTTTCACAGGATACGGGCTGAGCATCAAGGCAGCCCTGAGCAGATCAACACGCCATCACTAAAGCCAGGCGAACGCCTGCCTATCTCGATTACAGAGATTCTTCACTGCACTGTACTGGACGGTGCTGGGCCGGTGCCCGCACCAGACATCATAATAGCCACTCCTAGCGCCCCCAACGGCCTGAATCCGGCCCCCGTCCCAAATTGGGAGACGGGGACGAGTACTGGCGCAGTCTCACTGAAGTCGGCGCCGGTTGACAACTACTCGTACTCTAGTTGTAGGGCCATCTACTTCAGCACTCCAGTAACCTAAGCTTCCATTTTTGCTTCCGGGATTCTACGGGATCGCGAACCGGGAGTGTGCTTTTCTACAAATATATAATAACTTTAGATTGAACCTTTTTATTATCTTTCCTCATCGCATTAGCTTATTATGTTTGCACATGCCAAGTTTTTCAACCACATATATTAGTAACTAGCTAATGGCATAGTAGAGTGAAGGCACCACCGGTCAGGCATATGGTCTACCTACATGTATATGGCATTGCAATGGGTGGGCCAACGGGGTCCCATCTACCCCACAGTACGTCTAGAAAGCGCTTCTTACGTACCCCCCAGCAAGCTGAGAGGTCGACGAGAATATGGGCCGTCCCCTCCTAAAAATGAAACCGAAACCAAAAATCGCTGCTAGGAGAGCTTGCAGGCACTCACCAAGCACAGTACAATCCTGGAACCCTGTATTAATGTACTCGGGTGAGGGGGGAAATATTGGGACATGCAGGGGGTAGTGGAGTTACTCGAATTAGTAGTTATCTTACTTTTTTGGTTCTTTGATACTCCTGTTAAGGCGATATTCACGGGCCTTTGTCACCCCTGCCCGTCCCAATACTTCCCCCCTGGCACTCGTAGCCTCCCCCTTGTTACCTATCCTCTACAAAAGCAAAACGAACTGACAAATTGACCGCGAAAGCATGTCACTCATGTCTACCCAAGATGCTAAATCAAGAGTTCCTAGCACTCATCCTAGTAGCAGCTAGGCCCAACTAGGTCATGCTAGGCTTCTTGGCCCTAGAGATAGGAGAGGAAGTATGACTAAGACTGGGAGCGCCTTCCTGGCTAACCGAATCTTCTAAGGCGACTAGGTCCATGGATCAATCTAGAGCTTCCTGGACTTCCCGGACCCTTTCCCTTCCCGTTTCTCCACGTACTGTATACTCGCCGAACCACCGAAGGGCCGGATGAGCCGACTGTAAATCTCTTATAATCCACTATCAGATCGTCGGCGGGAATTGTGACATCGACCCATGATATTATAGGTTTAACTTGACAGGTTACCAGAATTGCGAATGTCAGTTGATGAGATCCAATACACTCAGTATTCTCTGGCTTTGCCATTCGAGGAAAGGACTAATCCTTCCCAGGGGTTCTTGTCTGAATACGGAGTTTAGAGGTCTAGCTGGATAGTGGAATACGAGATTTTACAGTAGGGCAGAATTTGTGGTTGCAACAGCCACAGGGCAACTCTGGGTCCGAGCCTGACCTTCCCCTCGTACTGTGGGGAGGCAATGGCCCAATAATAGCTTCAACAGAAGGTGCTACAATAATTGTATTCTAGGCTAGCAGTAGCTCTGCTAGAGAAAACTCTTTACCACAGGCTGATGATTATTTGGCAACCTTAGGAATAGAGGAAACACTATCGCGCGGAGCAACTAGCGGGGCTAGGTGGGAGTCCAAAGCACTCCAAGTTGAAGTCGGATATCTAAGTTGGAAATTCCTATACAAAGACTCTGGTTCCAACCCGGCTGCCTGAGTCGACACGTATGATAGTTTAAATTATTATTTTTTACCATTATGACTTGTAGTGATACTGTGTGCCTCGCTTAGCTCATCAGCCAAACATACTGGCAGTCATCTGCAGTCCTAGATAGTGTCAAGGCCGTCTAACTCGTCCCGAGACGACACCTTTCTCACCTTTAGTTCTCTAGAATTCTGAACACATGATCGGGGGTGACGGCCTGGGAAGGGAACTGTATTTTCTAGTTGCGCGGTCCGCTACGGCTGACACCATATCGCTCTTGTCAACCTTCTTGGACTTACCGGTACCGGCACTGCTTTCATGGGGAAGGCCAATTCCTCGCGTTGTTCAGCGTACCGGTATTGCAATTTGCCACGCTCGGCCTGCCCTACCGGCACTAGTCCTGGACTCGTCTTGTGTAACCGCTCTGGGGGAGTTCTGAGAGAGAAACACCCCGAGCCTTATCTTATTGTCATTAGAAAAAGTCCTGTCAGTTGAGTTCAACTCAGAGTGAGTAGAAAGAGAACGTGGGGCTAGCCCCAAGACACTAACAAGGCCAGAATAGGAATTTCCAGTGGTCTTAGAGCTCCACAACCGCCATTTTCTTTGCTTTTGGATCTCCTAATAACATAAAATGTGCTCTATTTGGTTTAGCAAGAGGCTCGAAACCAGTCCCCATGCTCTCTCTGCTCGACTACTCTCTCTGAGTTGAACTCAACCAGCAGGACTCCTTCTAATGACAATACCAGCACTGTAGTGATCGCACTCACGAACGTCAGCCTACTGCCGGTACGAGTATACCCGGGTGGGGGGCTTAATCAATGAACACCTTCATATTGGTCAAGCTACCATAAATATCCCTCCCGGTAGGCAAGAAATTGTAGAGCGTTCACAGAATCCCTTCTCCCTTACAATCAATAGGCTTAGCTGCACATTAGAAACGACCATTCATTAGAAACATTCACGGACTAACCCTAGTATCCGAGCACTACAGTGTGGTGCCGTACTCGAATATCCTCATGAGACTTTATGGACATATGTTAGCTTATCCCCAACAGTTTACGGGGTCCGGGCGAATCGTCTAGCCATCGAAACCCCACTGTGGTATGTGACCGGACTGTGTGCTATGTTATCGAAAGTTCTCAGCCCTGGAAAAGCAGTGGAAAACGCAGCGGGAGTGAACTGCCTAGCCCTCCGGGGAATATAAGAAGAAAAAAAGCGTTGAATCTTGAATTATTGAAGGGGGACTGCTCTAACGATATAGCATATCGCCTAATTATTGGTTTCTCTAGAACCGTACTATACTGAGGTATGGCTGGTGTTGATGCTGTCCCCAATGAGACCAGATATAGGACAAGACCTGATACCAAATTCTCGGTATTGGTAATACACCATACAGAGGTCGGGTTCGTACCAGAAGAACCATTATTCAAGTAGTTACCTATAATGAGTACTTATTGTGTATGGCATCCACCAAAAGGAGGCATAAACCTCATGACACAAATCTAGTAATAATCAGAAACAATAGCTGCATTCCTAGACTCTACCGGTGGTAAGAAATGACATTCCTCGCATTGCCTAGCCTGTGAATTCGGTCCCTTTGCGACCTAGTGAGCCACTTTTGGGAGCTAGCGGGTAAGCGAGCGGCACAGGCTGATCATATAAACCTCATTACGCCCTTTATCTTCATTTAAGAGCTGGTCGAGCCTCTCGCATGCACAGATATATGGATCACGGTTATAGTTATATTCTGCTAATTGTAGGGCTACAATCGAATCAGCAGCAGGACCTAATTCCTGAGCAAGAATTTGGGACACTAAGCTTACAGTTGAGTTTTTTTGCTTCCCGTAGAGTCCATACCCCGAATTCGTGTAGCATCTTGCACCCTTGTTGCGCGTTCGTACCTAAACTCCTGATATAATTTAGGCCTATCTACGGCATCTTCTTTCTTCGTTCCCAGGGGAAGAACAGCGGCCAGGGCTGCGCAGTCCTGAATTGCCTGCACACATCCTTGTCTTTGATCTGCTGTGCTATCGTTAAAAAATTTCAATTATCCATGGCATGGCCAAAATTTACATGACAGGGTGAGCAGCGCGGCCCGTGAGAGTTACATTCCCCTTCACCCACCTAGGCAGTGCCAACAGATCCAGAATCTGCCAGAACTTAATTTCATTTGCAGGCACCTTTGGAAGTAATGCAATCACAGGTGGGTAGAAGTCTTTGAACATGCCCACTATTTCCGTTTTACTTGCATCCTGGCTCTAATCCTTTCTCTGGTCAGTATGAGAAAACTGGAAACAAGATCGATAGAAACCCAGGGCTAGGAAAAAAAAAAACTTTCATTAGAGCTATCTCCAGTGTCAGGACAGGGCACACGAAGTTGAGGAGAAGACTGTATTGATAGGGGTACGTAACTGCCCTCTTATTCTTCACCATGTATACCTGCAACCTTCCTGTCTTTGCTGTGATTTGCGCTATTACAGGATCCGCGGGGATTCCGTTAACAAGGAGTAGAAAACGGAAGGCAGATTTCCCAATTGGAGCCGCGAGATTATTTTCCCCGGTGACTGCTGGGCGGAGTGTGGACTTTGCAATGGCGTCAGTCCCTTTCAACGGCACTGGCAAGGAAGCTTGCCGTCGGCACTGACGTCTCCGTTATCCATCTCACCATTCTCCTGGATAGGTGTATTCTTTTCGAAATCAACATCCACAGCCCGGCTGCTGGCATCAATGGTTACTGGCGCTCCCCTCTCTTCCTCTACTATCGTTATTTCCTCCAATGTCGAATGCAGATCGGTGAATTAACAGTCATGGCTATTGCCTTTTTTAGTATAATCATCAGTGGTACCAAGCGATAAGGGATCAAACATGAGGGTATCTATCTGCTATTTGAGAAGCATCGATCTCAAACACTAGCGACCCATCCAGCTTATGCTCTGCTATCTATTCTGTTCTTGGGTGCCCCTCATCCCGGGAACGAGCCCGAGCCTCTAGACAACACAGTTCGCTTTAGATACTAAACGTATCGCCGCCCCAGGTTCTTTCAGAAATAGAGATTTTTCAAACAGGTATATTGAGTAAGCTTGCATTTATTCTAGCAGGAGCTGCTGCTACCTGTGGTTAGGGGAATTACTATAACGCTATGGCTAGCCCGACGGAGTAGAATTGCGGCCGTCAGCCCACCGATACCGGTGCCGTTGGTGAGGATTCGAAGGGGCCTGGTTCCCGAATTCTACATCATTATAACTTCGCGGCTTTTGTTCCTCGAGTACAGTATTTTCGGGGAATTATTGACCAGCGCTCTTTTCCAGAAATGGCCCTTGTCAAATCATTTGGGGGAGTGGATCACGAGCAATATTTCACATATAAGTTCCAGTGGGGCTTAGCTTGAAGATAGCCACCAGACGTCGTAATACCTAGCATCGAACCTACAAATAGAGACGTCTTGCGGCTTCGCCTTGGAGAAGGGAGTTGCTTTAATAAATGACTTTTTAGGAGGGGTTTTCTCTGAAGTATCCTTTGTCGGTCGTAGCACCGTTGCTGGTATTCCCCATTGCGGGAGCAGTAGGCTGATTGGGTGGGGCCGATACTATATTTATCACCCGCTATCACTCGCTGGGGTCACGGCACTTGGGATGAGATTAAATGTCGGGAAGTGGCAATCCAATTACAACCCAACCACACAAAAAAGACTCTGAAGATACTAAAACAACGACAAAGCAATTCTTGGTAGCAGAAGAGTCCCAAATACACCCAGTGTAACGGCCTCGCAGTTTTTATTCCGGTGTTTGGCCTGCTGTTGCCGTCGGTCGCCGGTTTCGGATACCTGCTCTCGCCCTAAGTAGATGGTTTATTTATCGCTAGAGTTACTAGATGGTTCATCGACGCTTAAGATCAGATAACGGGGAATACTACGTAGAGCAACTTAGCCTGTATTGCATGAGGATACCTGATCAGGCGCGACTCCCAATCAGAAAGAGGGTGGTGCTCTCAACATCTCGGTATCACAAAGGATCTTGGGAAGGTTCGGGATATTTGTGGGAAAATATAGCCATCCCCCTGCGGCCACGTTTTTCATGAAGCATTTATCTCCCTGCCAAGATCCGAACTCCATCTCTTTTCCCCTCCATTCAGGCAACTCAAACTTACCCATGCTTCACTTCCGGTGCAAGAACCCGGGGAACCCGGATGTGCACACTCACACGCCTACATTCCTACCCTAAAACAGCTATTGAATATTGAGAGTAGTCTCCCTCACCTGCAGCACCGCTTGCGGCTCAACCTCACCTCGAGGGGCAGAACTATAACAATTATTGGTCAGTTGTGTTATTGTTCCGTGTTCCTGGCCTTCATCTGCAAAATCTTACGATGGTAAGTTTTGTTGACCCAGAATGCTGGTTTTCACCACCGGTATCTGGGAAACACCGAAGACCGCGATTCAAAGCAATCAACGGCAGATCTTGGCCATGTCAACGAGTAGGGGCCATGCCAGCCAGTTGAGTGTCAGGGGACCCTTGAGATCTCCTACCAGGTAGTGCTATACATTTCATTAGAAGTAGTGGAATGAATGAATTAATGGATGATGTAGGTGTCACAGGACGGCGAGGTTGGAAGACGGCAATAACGTATCCTGGATTCCTTTGCTATAGTATGTTGTGTCACTGGCAGATTTCAGTAAAGGGGTAGGAGGAGGAGCAGGATTGGTGACCAGGAGCATTGGTCCTTATAGGGGGGATTAATAACTAACCTGCGGAATTATTGGGCCTGATATGTGCATTTGGGAATCCTTGATAACTTGTGGGGCTGATTCTAGTGGAATATTCAATGCTTGATGATGCTGTGTGGTGGGCGGAGGGGGGGTGAAGAGAAATCGGAGTTTTGATACTGTTAGAGGTGAATTAATTGATGGATAAGGGAGTAGCTAGTTGCAGGTATAACAGGACAAAATAATGGCATCATTTAAAATCATCCCCAGGTTGCGATACAAGTGCTATGCTTTCTTGGAACATTGAATGGAAACTACGGAGAATCCAGTACAGATCCAACAAACGAGGAGATGAAAATATACCAGGATGCGGGATCACTGGCCCAGGGTTGAAGCACAAATATGGCACTATCCTATTATATTCGGTGGTAGTAGGTTACAAGACACCAAGTTTGACTCCTGCAAGATCCTGCATGGAGATAGGTCCAGCGATCAACCTTGGACATGCCGAGGAAACTGGCAGCCCGCATGTGATATCCTACCAGAAGTAAACCTACTCCAATAGGTGCTGTAGCATTCAAAAGTAGTTCCTATTTCTCTTCCTACACCCTAAGGTGCACTAATCAGGCCGTTGCTTCAATTACTATTCTACTGTGCCATATGCCCCAGATGATAGGGCAAACAGCGCAATGTCACTGGAGCAGGCTTGAAAGGATTCAAATACAAGTGCCTCCACCAGCGCCTCTGGCAGACTTCTCAAGGGGGGTGCAAACTCTCGCACTTGCATCTATATCTATCTGCTTACAGAGCACTAAGATCCGTGATAGCCGTTCCCTGGGCACTCGAGACCCACTCTATCGGTAGGAGGTCCTACATTCAGCATTTCCCAGAGACCAAACTTCTGCTGATAGCGGGCTACAGTCAGGGCCTGTTTGGCGGGAACGGAAGGCGGGTCAACTGTTCCGTTTCGCAATAGTTTCCCATATAAAAATGGTTGTCCTTCCGTTCTGAAACGGTCAGAAATGGTCACTTTGTATGGGGCAAGGAACGGAACGGTCGTTGCCAAACAGGCCCTAAGCTTGTTCCGGATCGCACCCTCCCGTACCGAACAGCCTCGGCAAGCCCGAAGCCCCACTTCAGTGTAAGGGTTTGCTCGCAGAATCCCCCGAGAACGAGGGGAGGGCGCTCCACGAATAAGAGTACGAGAAGTATGACCAACGAAGTGGAAGCCTACGAGGTTCTATTCATTGCTGTGGGCAATCGAGATTGCACGATAGTCGATTATACTATGCCATGGTCGAACTCAGAGACCGGGGAGCCGATCAAAGAGTGATTTTATCCTCTATATTTACTACTTGTTCACCACTGAAAGTTGATCCTTACCTGTGGATCGTTCAATGGCAAGGTGGCAGCCCCACTGCCCCACTGTCCATCCACGCATACACTAGTGGCACCATTTACTCAATTAAAATGGTCTCGCACCATGAGCACTTTTGCCTAGCTACCGGGCACAGCACCGTAGGGGGATTGAGCGTACAGGTGGGAGGATTGCTGGAGCAGACTTGTGAGGAGTAGCTTCCTTCACCAATTGGTTAACTTTGAAGCTATGGTAATAATATGAATTGCAATGCTTGGTTGTACATTACCATCAGATTTTGTTTTAAAAAATCTCTTGTCTAAAAGAGGATGACGCTTAAAATTCGAAAAAGAGAAGAAGTTATCGAGCAGTTCCAATGGCCTAGCAGCTAAGGAATTGGTCAGTACTAATTTAAAACAGGGAACACCGCCGGTTCGAATCTCGGTTGAGTGGAGGTAGTTGGGCATTAAAAAAGATGCTCGGCGAACCACTTTTTGCTAGTTTGGGTGTTGAGGTCGGTTGAAGCCCTATCGAATTTGGTATACGAGGGGGGATCATAAAACTGGGTATTTCCTTGTATTAGAAATCCTATGCCCAATAGGACCCTATCCCCTAAACCGCTGAAACATTCAGCCCCATTTAAAATGTAGAACACTAGCCTATTTGAGTAACCGTGACAGAAAAAACCTTGTTGATTCCTAGAGGCGTAGTACTCAGAATTACGCAAAATCTGTATTCCTCAGTATGTCCGTGATGGAAACGATGAGGAGCGTGTAGATCTACTCCCGATTACTCAAATAGGCTAGTGTTCTACATTTTAAATGGGGCTGAATGTTTCAGCGGTTTAGGGGATAGTAATGGTAACCTCTTAACTTGGAATCCTACACCAATGCCATAACGCCCTCAAAGCACTGCCGCGAGCCTTTATTTTTCGAATTGTTTAATATTATGTAAACGAGTACGAGGTGCAGAAGGTCACTCAGATACCACCCAATATCCATGATCCATAATGTTATCACGAACCCTACTACAACACATACCGCCACCTATCAAGAAGCCTCTGAACACTCACAGGCGGCAGCAGGAAACTTTCCTCCAAAAGTTACCCGTGAATAGCAGGTTCAGTTCAGCTCACTTCTGTGGCCATTCCACCAAATCCCTTATTCCTCGGGTCTGAAAGACAGGCCCGGATGGATGAATGTTGACAATAATATCACTGTCACTTATGGAAACACTTTCTGGCGGCAATTGGAAAAACTTTTGTGGGCCATGACCGTGGGCAGCAATCTCTACGGTGAGTAAGTGGTGCTCAGTAGGGAGGGAGGGAGGGAGGGAGGGAAGGAAACCGTCTCAATATGTCCTATTATACGCTGGGAGAAATTAACTTGATCTTACTAGAGTGCAATCCTGTGATCCATCCTGTTTAGGAATTAGGGGCTGGGTCTTTGGGTACGGCAGAGCCTATCAGTACAGTATTATACTCTCTAGTCTCGATTTAAACCCGAGTTTAACTCATCATACTTTCCCCACCTTTTCTCCCATCCCATTACTCTCTCAATTGATCAAACATTCCCCAACTTCACTGCATGAGTAGTGGGTTTCTCTGACCCTCTCCGATAGAATAAAGCTCTTCAGTCCCTTTCACTCTCTTGAATTTTCCGATATATAGTTCAACTAGCTCAGTGATTTACTAGCCAACATCTGGAGCCGTGTGATATCGTTACACCTCTATCCCTTCGTTCGTATCATACGCCGAATTTCACGGAAAATTGGTGCGCCGTAGCGCAGAAAGCGACGAATGATTACTAAATGTCGCGTGGGTGGTACTTTCCAGATGTAACTACGGGAGAGGCAAGTTGAGCTGGCGTATATTCTCTCCTGATTACCCAAATAAGTTAGTGCTACACATTCCAATCTAGTCAACTCCCTGTTTGCACCCCCCCGAAACTCTTTGTAATCCTTCCTGGTTACCATTATGCTGATAGCTAACACCTTATTCAGCCGAGTTAAGTGCAGCACTAGCTTCCTTCCGTGAATGCGAACGAAGGGATTCCTGTAGAGGAAGACACACTATCCTAGCGGAAATGACAGTGGACGACTTCGCTATGGCGGAGGTGGGAGTGGAATGCGTCGCAGAGGGCATACGCATGACTTCGCAAGTCGGCAGAAAATGAAGGCTCAACTTTCAACACCAATACCGGCCTGGAAACCGCCAATACGTCGTGATACCTTTGGATCCTGATCTCCCGCACTGGTGCTTCATTGACCGCGTACTGTACACCTCCTTAGGCATCGCCTCCTCCACCGCTAGGGTCATAGCTGTGACCCGTGCTTGCACCTTCTCTATATTCACAGCAACCCCCCTCCCGCGCCACTTTCTCAATGATATCCTCCTCAGCCCAGCCAACACTGATCTTGCCTGGGTGTTTAGACTCTTCCATCATACTCGCCTCATGCCCCCACAGCAAGCTAACCGGACAATAAAACTCATTCACGTACTGGGTCAAAAACTCCATATGAGGTACCCCTCCCGATCAGGAAGGCCTGCGCCTACCGAGAATTCCTTGCTTCAAAGGTACTAACATCCTTCCAGCCATTCCGTTTGATTGGATACCGATCTCTGTCAAAAATCTTTAAACTAAATTACGAAACATGGATGAGAAAAACCCAAAGTTCACCAGGACGACTGTATCAACGAGTATATCATCGCAGAGCTCCATAATGAAGAACTTTTTCTCAGCACCGCATTTATTAAGCAGGCAGCTATCCTTATTCTCCACAAATATCGAAGCAGCCCCTGATTCCGTTTCAAGGCTCTAAATAACACCCATTCTACATTCCATCCCGTTTAAGCGAGACAACAGCCATGATCTATCAAAAGGGTTTCAATCGCTACTGTGGCTTAACATAGAACCTCAGAGTGCGCCCGATTGCTGGGAATTTATGAACAAACATCAGTGCCAAATCCCGTGGTTATATAAAATATTGCAGTTCCCCAGTTACACATCACCCGGCCGCAGGAGTAACCATTGCATTGAAACGGGTAAATAGCTCAAACTCCATTCTCTCATCAGCTTTTGGGCCTCTCATAATCTCACCCATCAAGGCGGGAAATCATCCTCATAAGTAGGCTCTCCAACACCCTTGATATTAACGAGGACTGCCTGGCGAAAGTGCCAGCGTAGGAGGTCATCAGGCGGCCGGAGTGGGTTATCGATGAACGTCTGGTCAAGATGACGACCGGCGATGTGAAAGGGAGAGAGATCAGCTGTGAAGCACACGATCTTGTAGTTATCCTATACAATTATTAGCCACGAAGCCTTGAATATCAAGCCCTACATACATCAGGGTTAATTGCCAATTCATAGGAAGCAAAGAACCGGTGCATCTCGCACGTGAGCATGATCCCATTCTGGACCGAGTTGATGGATCCGTGGGACTCATTGGCGGGGGGAACGGTGATCAAACGACTGAGGTTGCGGTCATTCCACTGCCTCTCGAATGCCAAAGAAAATATATGAGTCGCTTCGAACCCCATCCACCTGCCGACATGAGCATACATCGCCTTATTGCCTGTTATAACGCATTGCCGATCTCGCTGGAACACAGATTCGCGGAACGATTCAACACGAGGCCCAGAGGGCAACGAAACCGCACAAATTAGCGGGACTTCATCGGTGACACTGATGGAACCTATTCGCACTGAGTAGCGGCCAATGACGGAAGCAATGAAGAAACCTACCAGTAGTGACAACAAAGTAATTGCCTGGTCGAAGCTGTTGCCCATCCTTCCTAACCAGCTGTTTGCGGTCGTCATATAGATAGAAAGTATTGGTAAAGAAACAGATAATCTCCAACATGGAATAGAGATAGGCGTTGGTAATACCTTCAGAGGCCCAGAGGCCTCCGATCAGAGTATCACGAGTGTCGGAACCGTAGATGTTGGTATCACGCCACGCTAAGCGATTAGTGGGCGGCGTGGTTTGGACACTATCTTCATCTGTCGTAGACATGCTTTGATGAAAAGGGAGGAGAGTTTGTGCTAAGGTAGAAGGAATGGCTGCGATGGAGAGCTATCCCTTCGTACTCCGAATTTCACGGAAAATTAGTGTGCCGTAGCGCAGAGAACGACGAATTATGCAAGTTGAGCTGGCGTACCTTGGGAATGATGTACTGTCGTTGGTGTCCATAAGCCTGGATTGGCGGTGACTCCATTATTATATGAATAAAGACATGAAGAATGATTAACCATTCTCGCAACACGCTAGGAAACACGCCATGCCATAATGGAAGAACTGAACGAACAAGCCAAACCCAAAAGAAATAAGGAATTAAATGGATACCATTGAAATGTGTAGCACTAACTTGTTTCGTAATTGTGATAGGAAATACCTCACAACAAAATCAGAATCACTCAGTATGGCCACGATGTAAACAAGAAATTCCGCGCATATTCTCTCCCAATTACTCAAATCAGTTAGTGCTTCAGATTCCAATCCTGTATAAAAATATATTATGAAAATAAAAAATATTTAAGGGATAATTAGTCCATCTTTTACAACGTGCGGTGCACCGGTGCCTTCGAGTGATACCTCATGGCGGATGCTTGTGGCTTCGCTATATGAGAGAAGAATGAAGCAACTCACAGGTCTGAAAGCACTCAATGCCACCAGTTGATAGAATTGAATTGGTTAATATTCTTTACCTTCTACTGTACCGGTATAGCCCAAGGAGTAATCCTAATTTACGTACAACTTTTGCAATAAGTCTTGAGGCCGCGTTGACGTTCTCACGAACTCCCACTGCCCCTAGCAACTATCGATTATAGATTACCCCCAAGATGGATGGATGGATGGATGTATGGATTGTGGTTAATTATTTTCTGTAGATGAAGTTTACAGAAAATAAGGTGGCTGTTACTTTATTTATTTTATTTTCCTCCTCTTGCTTGAGCACTTATCGATAAACAGCCTTCTGACAATATCTAATCAATTAAACCTCGTGCCCGTATCCCTTAACTCCAGTATCCATCCCAGTTATATTTGATAGCTTCATCACCCCACGTCACCCACCCCTCTGTCAAATTCCTCCCAAATATCTCACATGCGTTATATTCCAAGGGTAAGTATTGCTCAATAAGTCCTTGCACAAATTAGCAAAAAATCAATAGAGAGCGAGTCTGTAGGCCTGTGAACACGAAATCACCTTTAATGCATGGCTTCCGAGAATGGACATCCGGGACCGCAAGTATAGTCTTTCTCGGGAACGCTTCCACAACTGCATCTCCAACCCCGCCACCACAGCCACCACAGCCACCAGCTCCTCCTCTCTCGGGCCTCCGCTCTTTCGCGGCATGCCGGCTAACTCCATCTCCCTCCACACTTCCCCTCGCCCGCCCAAACACCAACACCTCGTACGGCCTCCTCATCCGACTTTCCATGTCGAAAATCGGTTCTCCGGAGGAAGTAATCTTAACCCATATCCATTCACCAACGAACTCGACGCCCCACTGCGGAAATAGGTTCTCGAGAACGAAGGTGCGGAATTTAGGCTTGTTGGTTATCCAGATTCCCACCAGACCTCCTTTAATCCCGGAGGCGGAGTCAGGAGGTACGAGGGTTTGGGAGAGCGGTATAGACTGAAGTTGCTGGATGTCGAATCTGTTTAGGGTGGTATAAGTTTTGTTCCGGGCTGCGGACCTATTAGGCCATGGGGGATCGAGTAGAACTAGGTGGAATTTTTGTAAGTGGGTGGAGATGGCGGTGAATGCCGGAATGGAGGTTTGGAAGTCTGAGAGGAGGAAAGAGGAGTTCGGAGGGATGTAGAAGTGCTTCCGGGGAGCTGGGTGGAGGATAGTTAGCGTGCGCCAGGCTCCAGACTCCGAGAACACCGGTGCCGAGTATATGTCTGAGATGTCGTCAACATCTTCAATCGCTGGTTCTTGCTCAGGGGCAAGATTCAGAAACTCCAGGGAGGATGAGGGGCCTGGATTCTGAAGTAGTAATACACTCTCATGGAAGTCCAATTCTCCTGTTATCTTGGCCCCGGCTTCTAACGTTATTCTAGGGAGTAGGAATGGTCCACTATAATTCTTGTAAACATGCTCCAGAGCCTCCAATATCGATGTTCGGATTTCGTCTGTACTTTCTACTGAGCTCTGGTTTAGAGAATTATCTTTGGGCTCTGGAAGAACGTACCGAGTTTCCGGCGGTGGGCTAGAGCAGAGGCGCAGTCCTGGGGGACTAGAGATGGACGAGGGTATATCTAAAAGGACAACACACCCTGAAGGTGATTCGTAAAGTATTGGGGAACTCATTAGAGATTTTCAAAAGAACTGAACTTGCATTGACCCGAAACCCAAGCAAAAGGCCAGTACTCGAGTAGAGAATGCGGAGCGCTATTCATGCACCATGTCGTAATAATTAAGCATGAAGCCGAAATGAAGGCCAATTTCTACGCTACCAACCGAACATTCCATACCACCTTAATCTGCTCCCAGCACCCTCGAAAGCCGCGGTTGAGGCACCTTACAGTAACGGCAACAGTACTTGTACCCTCAGCAAAATCCAAACCGTTGCGTACCGGCAGTAAATCCGGCGTGACGGAACAACAAGAACCTTCCTCTCCCTCCATCAACCCTCCCAAAAACCCTCCCCATCATACACGGCAGGCCCCAATACTACCCCCAACCCAACCATGGAGTTCATGTCCAACGTCTCCTCAGGCCTCGACGTGTCGAAACCCTCCCTCTTCGAACTAATATCCGAAACCCAACTTCGTGACCTCCTGGAGCCATCGGTCCGCTACGTGTTGGCCATAATCACGCAGCGACACCCGCGCTATCTGATTCATATCTTTAACAACTTTGATGAGGCGTACGCTCTGCTCATGCTCTTGATTGAGCGACACTATATACGACGATGGGGTGGGAGCTTCACGGAGAATTTCTACGGAATTAAGAGGGAGAGGGTCATTGCGAAAGAATTGCCGAGGGCCTCAAAGGCAGCACCAGATTTACTTGCTTCAAGCACAAAGCTGAGGAGGTTGGATGTTTGGAAGAGTTTGTTTATCATTGTAGGCTTCCTTTGTTTTGTTTTTTTGCGGGGGCAGTTGTCTGGATGAATTGGGGGGGGGACTGGTGCTAATAGGGTTTTTGGGGGCGGATAGGTTGGGGTTCCGTATTTGAAGAGAAAACTAGATGATGCGTATGAGATTCACGCAGGAGGTGCCGCTGCGAACCTATTCGGCGCGGGATATCGCGGAGGGGGTGAGCCGGAAGAGAATGTATGTTGCTACGGTTATATCCTCGCTACTCCACTTTAGATCACAAACTAACATCTACAAAGGCTTCACCTAGAGAGAAGATAATCTTCCAATTGAAACGGTTACTACGAAAGATCTACCCAGCCATCAACGCAGCATACTACTTCTCAACCTTAGCCTTCAATCTAGCCTACCTCTTCGACAAATCCCAATACCACACGCCATTCCACTGGCTGGTCAGGGTCCGCATGAGACGACTGACAGAAGCCGATCACGTAACTTACCCCCCTCTCTCTCTCTCCCCACCATACTAACCAACTTTCTGAAAAAAACAGCGAGCGTTCGAAGCCGCCTCCCGTACTCTTCCACGACCCGGCTCCACACCACTAACTCCCTCATCCCTCCTCTCCGCAACAGCCCTAACCCGCCTCGTCCTCCCGCCGATCCTCGACTCACTAAAGATCCTCCTCCCAACCTCCATATTCTTCCTCAAGTTCCTGGAGTGGTGGCACGCATCCGACTTTGCAAGACAACTCTCCGCCAAGACTGCAGCGTCGATAGAACTCCCGCCACCAGCCATCGTGCCTCCGCCCTCCAAGGATGAGCAGGAGGACGAGGATTACTACTTGCGCAACAGAAGCAGGAATAGCAGAGAGCTGGAAAGGCAGGGGAGGAAGCTAGTCCCCTTACCGGAGGACAGCAAAGTGTGTCCGATTTGCCTAGAGGAGTTAACGAATCCGGCAGCTTTACAGACGGGATACGTGTTCTGCTACCCGTGTATTTTTCGTTGGGTGCAGGACGGGCAGGAGAATCCGGCGAAGGGGTGCTGCCCAATTACGGGGGTTAAGTTGCTGGGTGGGACGGAGGGGCTGAGGAGGATAATGGTGTAGAGTTGAAGGGAGGTGTCGTAGGGTTGCATTCAAGCACAGCATATAGTGTAGAAATGGGTTGATTCAGTTCAGTGGCACGGCTATAATTTTAATTTGGGATATCTTTTTTGGTGACCGGGAATACATTTGTCGGTTGGAGATTAAAATTTGATGACTTTTTGTTGGAGGATGGCGTTTTTTTCTTTCTCTTTTCCTCTTTCCTCGGCATTAAATATCCTGAATTACAATCGTGTTTCACCCTATCAATATATGTGGAATCACAAAATCAAGCACCAATGACCAACTCCATTCCCCACCCCATGCGCTCTTGCAACTCGGCATAAACTATGGAGTACGCCTATCACACCCCCCCCAAAATCGACTCGTAAAGACAAGGATATCGAGTGAGAAAACATGCAATTCTCAAAACTACCAATATCGTACCGTACCCAGATATCTTCAAACCAAGCCCCTCCTGGGCAGCCCGGATGAACTATTCTTCACCGTTTGTCACGGTGGTGACGTTGGAATCACGTATCCGGTTTCGTCTTCGCATGAACTACCAAAAACAGCACACTGCGATTATCGACAAACCCTCCAATTAGCAATCTGAGCCTATCAAGATGTGCTAGGGCAGCTAGTTAGCTAGCATAAAACTCACCATGCGGAAACAACCGACCCCGCAACTATCACCATAACCTGCTCGACAGTCAGCCCCAAGATCAGATATAACAGGCAGTGGATGAGAACTATGCATCATTACCAAGAATACTTTTTATCAGTTAATACTTTTCGGGAGTCCTCACCAAATAGGGCCGTTGCGGGGGGCAAGTGAAAAGCAGGAGCAAATGAAAACAGAGATCTTTGACTACAAAAATCACCGGGTTGCTCTCTCCTTCTCTGAGTACTAGTAGAAGTAATATGTCTTTATTTGCTCCTATTTTTCACCCATCCCCCGTAGCGACAATATTTGCTAAACACCCGTAAAATATCGACTGGCGAAGCCATTCTCGGTAAAAAGATGCATGAGTAAAATAGAACTCACAAACTGCGTCTTCGGTCCCGACTGTACTAATGCGGTTTTCTTTGAGTACATCCTGATCCTGCTCCAGTCAGCGTATTTAGTTTACCCAGGAGATATTGGGGGCGAATAAGGGGGACACAAACGCCTTGATATAATTCCCCAGCCCAGCAAACAAACATGTAAGACTCAGAACCCAAAAGCATATCCCGAGGGGAAGGGAGAGCTTCTTTTCCAGCTCGTTGGGTACGTGCTTGAAGTGGAAGGATATCACGATTGCAATGCTAACGATGCAGAGGTACATTGAGAGGCGGAGCCATGATAGAAAGTCTTGTTCGTGTCGTTAGTTGGTCAGTTAGTTGTTAGTGTAGGAGAGGAGAGGAGGAAGTATAGTACTTCGTTCATTTGCGCAATGATCTCGTGCATCGCTGGCGTTGTTATCAAAGACAAGCGGGGAAATGAATGGGCTGGCGAGGATCAGAGGAGAGTTTGGCTGGAGTCTGGAGGAGAAGGAGGGATTGTTAGTTTTATGGAAATAGGGACCATATCGTTTCCTACCGGTAGGCGGGGAGGAAGGGAGGGAATGGAGGGAACGTACTCATTTACAAGAACAGGTTTCGGACGATATTTGTTCATCGTTGTGGAATTCGTTTTTCTCTGCTCGTATCGTCGGCTTTGTGTGTACGTTTGCTAAAGAATGGTTTGCTGCGTCGTGTTATTTGTTGTTGTCGACTGAGAGTGTAGCATAATGCTCGCAAACCCCGCGATGTCGACTCTCGGCAACTTGCTCGAGTTACCGGATTGGAGGTGAGCTCTTGGGTTTCTTTTGGTGCCAGGCACTTGAAATCAACACTCATTAAGAATTATATTGCTTACATAATGCATGCAAAATGGGTGGGGATTGGCCGAAATAACCTCGAACATCACCATTCATGGGAATCCGAGGTTTACTACCGTATCCCCATGAATATTGCCCCTACTGAAAAGATGGAACTAGATAGGAACGTCTTCTGAACACTCCTACCAAGTCATAAATCCGAAAAATGTAGTTGGCAATTTTCAAAGTTATTGTGTTAGTTCTTTGGTGGTTAGCTTTTTGGTGATTTCAAGTGTCCCGCACCATCCAACCAAAAGAAATATGATACCTCAAATCCCGCAATGGTATGGGTACCGTACGAGCAGTTCCCCATTTTGTGCAGCACAGTCCTGCAAACAAATCTAGGTTAGCGTAGGATAGGATCTGGTGGCATAGGGTTTTTTACATACGGGTATCGTACTCGTACAGGAGATGGGTAGCCAACTGGTGGGGTGAAAGTTACCAGAACATGGATCCCTACACATTATTGATGCAGTTATGTGAGGGTTGGCTCTAGTTTAAGTGGTCTTTGTTCTTTCTTCCCCCTCTTATGGTATATTTTCCTACCGCAGGCTGCAGGGTGGATAGGCATGCGGATGGGGTGTGGCACTCGAGCACTGCTGCACGCCGTAAAATCTCGCTTTTAATAAATTGATCTTGACTTGGGCTTTTCGAAATCCCCGGCGCTAAGAAAATTAGGTTTTTGAGAGTTTCGGAAGAGACAAGATACTTGGCCTGTCACCAATTCCAGAAACTTGGTCACTTGTGAACTGTCCTAGTCCAGACCAGCTCATTAGAAGCGATATTTTACGGTACCCTTGGAACAACACGCTCCCTTTTATGGGTTCGGCAGACGCGGTCGAAGGGGAGGGGGTCCCCCATCTGATCTGGTGTCTCTGGGTTGAATTAATACAAGCCAGATCTGGACGAGTGTGTGCGGTGCACGATTGTGTCGTCTGGGCTGGTTTTGGAACTGTCCGGATATTGTTAGCCTGTCTAGGTTACTGTCTGCTGCAGTCTAGCTGCCATTGGAGATCGATCACTATTATTGATGGCAGCTCCGTTGTCAAGCAATTCCAAGTATAAAGTCCATCTTACACTATGGAATTGGCGACGCACTTATTTTCACAGATACACTATGATAGAGCATCCGTGTGGTGACTAGACAAATGCATGTGCAGATGAAAATGTCAGCAGGAGGTGGGGGAAGTTGGGGAAGATGGAGGACTCCTCCTGGTTCTCACCCCAGAGCTTACCGGTACTGCACTGTGAGTTTACTAGCAGCTACCGTACTTGCTATACTCCAGCTAGACTATAGAGTCTGCGTTCAAGTTGTCTTCTCTTACTTGAAAGTTCTTTTTTAAGATAAAGAGGACAGTGATCATGTCGCTGGTCGGCGGCCCCTCTTTTGTACGAAAACACCCTCCATAACTCTTGTGCGTAGTTAGGTGGGCCCCGAGAATTTCTTGTCATGAGTCCAGGCTTTTTTCAACCTTGTCTTGTTGCGGGGTCCTACATCCGGGTGCATGAAATCATTCCAAACGCAGTTTCCCCAGCCGATCCTACACAAGTTGAATTTCTATCCCACGAGCACCCTATTTCCTGTATGGAAAGTGGATGATATTGGAGAGAAATGGATCCGCAAGTATACAGTCCCTCGGCAAAAGTCTTCGTGAAAGAGTGTCTGAGATTAGTCATCCAGCATCGCTAAAGTGAAATGGTCAACCAACAACACGCCGGTAAACCACCACGATCGCGCTCCTTGTTGTTTTTAACCGCCATTCACGTTATTGTCTGTCCCACCTCCCTTTTCGATAACTTTTATTTAAAGTAGCACTACCTGTTACACCATGGTTAAGCGTTCGGGAAAACAAAAATACGCTACCCCTAAAACCAATCCTAAGACTGCACGCAAGGAGATGACCAATACCGAGAAAGGAATGATTATCGCATTTTTCTACTGCCTTGGAAGCATCATGCAGGTAGCCAGCCTGATCGGTCGTCCCTGGTCAACGGTAAAAAGCTTTCTTATGCGCGCAACCGAACGCCAATCCCTGGACAATTTACCCCGGTCTGGTCGCCCCCGAGTTCTCAACCCCCAACAACGCCGTGCGATTATCAGAGCTGCTAAGGCCAATCGAAAAATGACCAGAAGCGATTTCAGGGATCAATATGCACCTGGAGTGTCTTTGGATACAGGTATGAATGAGTGATATCTCATGATTTCTGTTACTAAAATTTGTATAGTTGACCGGGTACTCAGAGAGGCAAATTTGAAAAAATGGATTGCAAAGTCCAGGCCAAGACTGAAGCCAGAGCACATTGCAAAGAGACTGAGATGGGCTATAGCTCATAGAGACTGGACAGAGGAGGATTTTAAGAGCCTGAGGGTGATTTGGAGTGATGAATGCAGTGTGGAGAAGTCTAGAGACCCTAGGCAGCAATGGGTTTTTAGAGAGCCTGGGGAAAGATGGCAAGCAGACTGTGTCCACCCTAAAGAGAAGAATAAGGGTATCGCTCTCATGGTATGGGGGTGTTTCTGGGGTAATACTAAAGGACCACTAGTTCCTGTAACCAGAACTATTACCAAGCTCAGGTATGTGAGACTTTTAAGAAGGTATCTTATTCCTGTTATTCATCAAATCATTGCTTCTGGTATTCATAATTTCCTTTTTCAACAAGATAATGCTCCTGTTCACAAGGCATATAGTGTTATGGATTGGCTGGAGGCCAACAATATTGATGTTATAGAGCACCCTCCATATTCACCTGATTTGAATCCTATTGAGCATGTATGGGTAGAACTTAAAAAGCGCCTACACCAGCAGTATCCTAGGATAGCTGATACCCAAGGAGGAAAAGAGGCTGTAAAGAAGAGATTGGGTGAGGTTCTACCTTTGGTTTGGGATACAACCCCTTCTGAATTCTTTGAGAAATTGTGGAAGTCTATGCCAAACAGGGTGGCAGCTGTTCTAGAAGCAAGAGGAGGATATACAAAGTATTAATTTATGTAAGGGATAGTATCATTTATTTTTCTAATTTTAATTTTCTATTCTCATTGCATGATAATCATTGATCGTGGTTGAACTGTCGTGAAGCTCGCCTGTTGTCGCGAAGCTCGCCCGTTGTCACATCGCCCGTTGACTGCAACCCACGGACACCGATGGCGTAATCCACTTAATAAAACATGTCTCAAATCACGAAGACTTTTGCCGAGGGACTGTACATACCGGTACTCACAGGAGATGAACTTTGGTGATGTCTTCTCATTGATAATTGAGGGTCGTCGGTTCAATTGCCAAGGAATGGGTGGACGGACTAGGAACCAAACCATCTCCGGAGAATCTATGCGGCTCTGGAAGTGGGGGCGAGAGCGGATGTTTGCATGAGGAATGGAAATCGCCGAAGCCACTGCGACCTGCGGGTAGGTCAGGTGCAACTTGAAGGGGATTGGACACTTTGACGGAAGAGAGACATTCTGCAGTCTACTCGAGTAGACCGCGCATAGTATTTTTCACTCTGCTCTAAGCTACCGGCAGCCCTATAATCCTTCTCTATTATTGCTTTCTATCCTCTCTCTTCCGGGGATAGACATTCTCTCCCATTTCCTCCCTACAATTATTTACGAAGCAAGCCCAATTGGACTCGCAGCTACTCCATGATAATAAAGTCCCCCATCGCCGATTATCACTGCAAATGACTTCTAGCGAATCTCCTTGAAACATATGGGTGAAACAAAAATAAGATAAGAGCGGTTACCGGCAGAGGCTCCTCGGGGAGGTTCTCTAGAAGAATTATTTTTAGAAAGTGTTTTTTTTTCCGAAGGCTAATAATTGAGCACCCCCGGATATTCCAAGGACTTCTAGTAGAGGGCAGGTTTTGATCGATGGGCATCATTATGTTCTACTTTCCTCGAGAGCTGAGGTGGATGGATCATGGATGGAACCTCGCCAATGGGGTTGGATACTCTAAAACGCCGATCATACTAGAGCACGTTACCCGTATAATAATACCTAAAATGCCCGAGGTAAGACAGGCCAGATCCTGAGCCCGGCTTTACTGTTTTCGTTCCTTTTGTAAACCCGTTCTGGGGACTTTCCCTTGTATCACCAGAGTCTCTCTCTCTAGCTTCTTCAATTCAATTCACCTCTTCTAGGACTTTCTGTGACATCGGCGGGGGGGGGTTTTCAATTTTTTTCAATTTTTTTTTAAACCCCCCTTCCTCTTGGCCCTTTCTTTCTCCCGTCTAGTTTTCCCTTTTTCAACTGGAGAGACCAAACATTCTGCAGATAGCTTTACTCTTTGCAGTGCTGGTACTACCAAACGCTTGCTGCACCATTGGATCCTCACACCACATCCCGCAATATATTCTGCCTCAAACATCACATCTGCTCTTGAATACTTGCACAGCATCGAGGGGTTGGCTTCTCCTTCCGTGAGATACTCCGTCTGAATTCCTCCTGTACACCCACAACTATCTTTCTGGCCCTTAATTGCTGTTTGCTTTCACCGTGCTTGAAAGAGAGACAGAGCAGGGGGAGAAAAAAAATTCTGACTCACACACCCTGAGCCCTCTCCTCTGAGACGACGGCCCCCGACTACGGCGGGGCAGCGGATTGTTGAAACCCCTACAGCTGGCCTGTCAGAGGCATGCCCGACATGTCCAAGCGTAATGCGGATAACCATGGCAATGGTGGCGAAGGCCCTGCCGAGGGGTCCAATGGTCATAAACCCTCTTCCCCTCTACCCATTGCTAGTGGAGGTCGGAGTGAGGAGGCATTGTCCAACCCAGGAAGGCCTTCACCTAGTCCAGTCGCCCACTGCCAGCCCAAGCCTTCAAATAGGTCCCTTGTGGGCAGCTATCGTCGTCCTTCTCTCACCTTTGGTACTCGCCCCGTGGTTATCCCTTCCGAGCCAATTCCTAGAGACCTAGAGTCCCTGTCGCCGTCCGAAAGAGAAAGAATGGGCATCGAGGAGCAAGATTTGTTGAGGGATAGTAAGGGGGTCCCGTCAGACTATGGAACCCTCGGCATGTCGTCGTCGTCGACAACACAGAACGACGCCAACCTAGAGGCCGCATTTACTGGAGAGACAACAGCCCTTCTCGGGGGTCACACTGAAGATATATCGAAGTGGGATGAGGCAATCGCTGCTGGCATCGTTCACACTTCCTACACTAGAGAGGCAAAGACGCTGGTGAAATATGCCGCGCCATTGTGGTTCACCTTCTTGCTGCAATACAGTTTGACGTTTGCATCTCTCTTTTCCGCGGGAACGCTGGGGAAAAATGAACTTGCTGCTGTTACCCTAGCTAGCATGACTGCGAATATTACTGGTTACGCTGTATATCAAGGTACGCCCCCCCCCCAAAAAAAAAAAACCCCTAACCTACGACCTCCTTTTCCCTTGAGATGCTTGCAAAATGTTTGGGCTCACCCCTTCGCTTATGCGTAGGCCTTAGTACGTCGTTGGATACACTGTGTGCACAAGCGTATGGATCGGGAAATAAGACTCTTGTAGGTCTTCACTTGCAACGAATGATATGGTTCCTTGGATTGGTTTCTGTCCCAATCGTCACTGCTTGGTACTTTGCAGAGCCGATTCTTAGCGTCATAATACCCGAGCCGGAATTGGCCATACTATCAGGCAGATACTTGCGCATCTTGACCATTGGAGCGTAAGTTTCCGCCTTGCTATTCATTACCCCGCTGTGTGTGCGGGTTCCAGCTAAGCTTGTTGGAATTTTGTAGACCTGGGTTTGCACTATTCGAAGCGGGGAAGAGGTTCACTCAAGCCCAAGGCAAGTCCACCCACGTTTTCTCTTTAATCTTAATACTAACTAATTTTTCTTCTAGGCATATTTACTGCGTCGACCTTTGTACTCCTCATCTGTGCACCTGTCAACGCGGTCTTGAATTATCTTCTTGTCTGGGTGTGTTGATATCGAATCGACCGTTATGAGCGAGGAGTTCTTACTAATTTTGTAACTTTAGCATCCAAAAATCGGTTTTGGGTTCGATGGGGCACCGGTTGCGATCGTTATTGTTGATTGGCTTATGCCAACCCTGCTATTCTGTTATGTCTACTTTATCGGCGGCCGTGAATGCTGGGGTGGGTTTACCAAGAGAGGGCTTCAAAACTGGTGGCCTATGGTACTCTTTCCTCCCATCCCCCCCCGCCTATCTCGGGGCGGGAGCACAAAACAGCATACAGCTAACCTTCATAATATTATAGATCAAACTCAGCATTCCCGGTCTAGTTATGATAGAAGCAGAGTATCTAGCCTTCGAACTTCTGACGCTAATGTCCGCCCGCTTTGGAACTTCGTACGTTGCTGCCCAATCGATTCTCTCTACTGGAACGACAATTTCCTACCAGTTGGCATTTGCCCTCTCTATCGCTAGTTCTACCCGGGTAGCAAACTTCCTGGGTGCGACTATGGGTGATGCAGCGAAAATTTCCGCACGCACGGGCTTCATGGCCGCCATCGTCGTCGGTATCTTCAATTCCTGCGCAATGTTCAGCGTACGCAAGCGGTTTGCCAGATTATACACTGCCGACGCGGAGATTATCTCGCTTGTTGTACATGTCATGCCTTTAACTGCAGCTTTCCAGCTCTTTGATGCACTGGCGTGTCTTGGGTCTGGACTTCTGAGAGGACAAGGTTCGTTGCTGTGTACTCTGTGTATCACTCGGCCCGAAATACTAATGGTACCACATTAGGACGACAACATATCGGAAGTTACATCAATATCGTCGGGTACTATGGTATCGCGATGCCCATATCCATGGTCTGCGGTTTCACCCTTGGCTGGAGGCTTATGGGATTGTGGTGCGGTGTTGCGGTTGCCTTGGCATTCGTCTCAATTTTGCAGTCTTTCATAATCCTTAGGACCAACTGGGATAAGGTATGGGCACTTGCCTCCCATACTCACTCTTCTGATAGTACATGCTAACTTGAATAAACAGTGCGTTAAAGATGCCCAAGTAAGAATTAACGCCGGCTAGACTAGGCTACTTTATGAAGCCAATACCCGAATAATGGTTTCCTTCGTCCGTTAACTTAGGGCACTAACTTTATACTTTTCGTTGTAATGATTATTGAGATTTAAAAAAGAAGAGAGAGATGGGACTAAGAACTCAATCTGGCGGAACATTACATAGATGAGGCCCGCGAGGATGGAATCGGGGTCATTTTGACGCAGTATTTCATGAGTATTTCTCTGGTCTTTTATAATTTTTTTTCTTCCTTTGTGTCTGATCTCGCTATTGGACGACGGAGGAGTGTTATGACATTTCATGGATGTTTTTTGCTTTCATTCAATCTTTTCTCCACTATGCTTTGAATGAGGGATGGAGGAGGATGGAGGCAGTAACGCACTAGTAGCTAGGGTAATTAGGATAGACCATTCCAGAGATGTCAGTATTATCTAAATACAAAGAAAACGCGCTTCATGTTACACATTAATTACATTACTTTCCCATCTATAATTCTTGTGATATCTTGATGATTTGCTTACCGGACCACCATTGGCTTCCAGAAGTTTAAGCCCTGTTTAGCAAGCAATTTTAGTAAGGAAAAAACCTTAACAAGTGCATTAAATTTTTATAATAAGGTTTTGACGTTGGACAACATAGCTATGATGCCGGTAGTTGAATTCTGAAACCTTTGTGGAATGCGTTTGAGAGGGATATATATCATACTACCGGTACAGTAGCACAAGGTTTATTATTATTACTATTATTATTATTATACCTCCCCTCCCCCCCTCCCCAGAACAGAACAACCTAACCTATAACTTGTTCTTTAATTTTATTTTTCAGAATAACAGATCTGACTCCCTCCTTCCAGCGGAGAAAAAAAAAAAAAGGAATGAAAGAAAGAGGGAAAAAAAGGGAAGATCGTAAAAAAAAGTCAAGACCTTTCCCAGCCCGCCAGCGACAATATCTTTGTCTTCCTTCCTTTCCATTACAATTCAATTCAAAGAAGCAAACATGAACGTGGGTGGGTGGACAAACGGGAGATGATAGGGGGGTTAATCGAGGGGAAAATGGTGGGATTGAGATAACTGACCCTCCCAAGGTGGAAGGAAGGAAGGAAGGAAGGAAGGGCATATGATAGCTTTATGGCATTGCGCTATCTAGGCTGCAGATATTAGTGCTGTATAGACATACATCATGTCCTTGTACAGTATGTCTATGAAACTGAAAACGAAGACGCAGGTTAGTTGACACGCACCCTGCTCGTCTGTGGGTGAACAGCGATCAAACGGGTCGTTGTCGTGAGCTCGATGGTACCTCCCGGTGGGGTTTTGATTTCGACACTTTCGTTGTGGATCCGCAGTTATGATCCCGGGGCATGGTAGCGGTGGTAATTGGATACTCTAATTTCCGAATTATAAGGTGCCCATTGGTTGAGAGTTCTGCGCTTGATTCTCCGCTGGTTCGGGTTTCATCCTCATGATAATCATTTCCCAAGGGAAACTTGATATCTTAAGAATCATGAAAACGAATGCAATTATATATCCGTACAAAAAAGCCAAGAATGCCACCCCCCATAACAATAGAAAAGAGGTTAAAATGCCAGTACAATGCCAAATCTATCAAAACACCGCCCAACAGGGTCTGATTTACAAAATAGTAATAGAAAAAAAAATACAATCATCTGGAAACAGTTCCATCGCTCCTGCCTCTCCTCCCCCTGCTCTTCTCCTCAAACTCCTCATCGGGCAAACTCCTCGGCTTCTCCTTGCCCTTATTGTTCAACTTCTTTACCTCATGAAGAATGAGCTTCACGTCCTTCATGCTCTCTTCCAGATTTCCGATCCTCGATAGCACCATTCGTCCCAGCATAAGGTCTGCAACGCCACCCCTAGTGCCTGTTGCCATGGCCATCTGCGTTGCAAAACTTGAGGGAAGTTGGGGTTCTTCTGGGTGTTGGGCTAGATCTAGAATTGGTGATGGTGATCTCACGTGTTCGTCGTTCGGTACCATCAGGTGCAATCCCTCTAGATTAGGGAGTGACTGTAAAAACTTTCTTGGTGTAGTCATTGCTCTTGCGCGTGTTGCTGTTTGTGGCCTCGATGAGCGAGGGGAATGCTTCTTCCCTGATGCGTTATCCACGGCCCATACTGCTGTACGTTCACTGTTCTGGCGCGAAAGCCGGATAGGGCTAATCCTCTCGAATTCATCTTCAGATGATTGGACAATCGGAGGGTTGAAGGCGTTTTTGATGGTCTGTGAGGAATCCGTTCGCAAGTGATGACGAGAGGCGAATTGCTTTCTCAGTGCTTGTTGGGTGAGTTTAGTGAAGGAGGGTTCTTTAGGAAGGCCTGGTATGCTCTTGGTTGATGTGGATTTTGTTGGTGTATTCTCTCCGCCCGTTTCCTGTTCCGAGCTTGGCTCTCCATTGTCGTGGTCCTCTGTATCATTGGTGATTTCCTCCTCGTCCTCTTCATCGCGAGAGTTCGCTTCATCATCTCCATCATCCTCAGTTCCAATTACATCCACTGGCTCGGGTTTGATACGGCTCTCCTTGAACCCTCCTAAGCCTTCCATTTCCCCTGTGTTGGCGAACTCCTCGGGATCCGAGATCACCGACCTGGTCGGTTTTCCCAGGACGGCATTTCTCTGTAGGTCTTCGATAGTTCCATAACTATCTCTCTTCGCGAGCTTGGCAAATCCAGGTCTTCCCCTTGCTATGGCTCTTCTACGAATATTAAATCCATCCTCGAATTCTGTTGGTGGAGACCCTGTTGGTGATACTACCCCTTTCATCCACGAAGCTACAACACCGCCGGGCACGTCCATCTTTCTTCCACTGCGGATTGACGGTTCTCCTTGATAAGGTCTTCGGAAAACTTCATCCAATGCTCTATCCTGGTGATGGCTTGCAACCGAACCAGCACGGATCCTGCGAGCCACTGGGCTGAACACACCCTGATCGAGCGGATCTAAAGATTCCTGGACAGCCCTTCGTGCGTGCTTCTTGGAAAATACATCCGATTGTTCGAAAATAGAGTTCCCCAGGATGGTTCGCTCATATAGGAATATGAGTAACAGAATCGGGAAATGAGTGATTTTGATAACTGTCCGGTTCAGCCGGACATATTGACGGAACGGCATGACATGGCGTAAGGGATGAAGGATCCAGCCAAGAAGATTCAGAGGCGCCGTGTATGAAAAGAGGCTGTCGGATTTCACAAGTGATAGTGTGTTTACGGCCACAAGGAACTGATGCTCTGCTTCAAGATTAGCCTTGATCAGAGCCAAAGATAGGGTCTCAATTACCCTCTTGCGAATTAGCAGCCACTGCCGCAAATGAGTTTGTTAGGACTGTAATCAAAATTGTCACTATCAAGAAGTGACAGATGATTAAGAAAGCCGAGAGAAGAGCTTTCCCAAGGAGCTGCACAAGAACATTAGCACATCTGCTGGCTCTAGGCAAGGTTACCGGAGTGGTGGCGTACGTTATAATTTTCCCATGACTCCCAAGCCTAGACTCGAGGATTAGCTATATCTCCAATAAAGTTGGTCCGGGATTATACATACTGCGGGTGTAAATCCCATCAAGATCTGAAAGAGCGCATAACTGTGGAATGGCGAGTGATTAGCTATGACTTTCAAGTGCTCATCACTAATAACTACTCACCAAATTTCCCTCGCAGAGTAGGAGTCTCTCGCAAATGAAGTAAAGGCAACGAAGAACCCCGAGCAAGAAATCAAAATCAACACTAGCAACGCCACCATGTCTACCGCCATGATCTTGAAAGCAATGATGAGCTGACTGAAATATCGGTAATGGTCTCTATCAACACCATCGCCCGTTAGCATTACACTCTCCGTAACGCAATACTGGATCGGTGTTTCCATGTCTTTGGGGGGCCTTACAAGACTGAGAAAATCCTAGGGAATAGGAAAACGGCACATGCGGCCAAGACATCGTAACTCCAGTTTGTCATATAGTTTCCTTCCCCAGGAATCATAATTCCAATGAACCGCAAAGCATAGAATCTATCGATACGTTAGTTTTCGAAATCTCGGGTAGGTTTCGTTGTTCACTAACGTTGTAAACAGGAGGTATATTCCCATGTCGAACGAATTCCAGAGTGACATGAAGTACAGTGAAACACCAGCTTCGGTAAAGCCAGCTATTTCGTCCTATTGGCTTTTAGAATCTGGGTCGTTATGAATTTCGTCTGTGAAACCTACCATCATGAATCCGAACGACCAAGCCCAGAATATAGCCTCCAGCATGGTGATTTCGTAGGACCTGTTGATCAAAACCATCACGTACCTAAAATGAAGATTAGTGGTTGAAAGGGCAAGCGACTCCAAACCAAGAGTGGCCTCACAGGAGTAGTAAAATTGCAAGCGAAAAAGTCGACGTAATATGCTTATATCTCGGGACTCTTAATCTCGAGAGCTTGAATAAGCTCGCGTCGCATGCATCATAGACCGTTGCAGACCGCCTGAATGACATTAACTGTGTCAATCCGCCAGGTGAGGGCCATCGTTTATCTTGTTTTATTCTATGTGCCTGGTCCAAGGCAGAATGAAAGACTATGTTGCCAGTCCAGATAGCTTCAAGTTGTTTCATGACCAACGGGTGTGAGAGGAACTTTTTAGCCTATAGAGGTTGGATCTGTTAGCATCTCTAGAGCCACTTAGGCCGATTTCAGGGGAAAGCCTTCAAAATAGCCAGGAATCTGCCAAAAAAAATAAAAATAGATGGAGGCCGTACCTGAGCACGGACTGCGATTTCTAATGCTGAGATCCTGCTTGCCCGCTGAAGTCTAGTAGGCGCTGGAGCAAAGCTGATATGACCAGGTGGAGCCTCTGGAGCCGTTGGGGGCGGCATACCCTGGAGGGGGTAAAAGTCGTAACTCAATGCATCAATCTAGTTCCAACATTAGCACCTATTTTTCATTTCAATCAAGGTTTTCTCGAGGCTCCCACCAGCTCTCGGTTTGAAAACTCCTTCAATAGCTTTATTGCTAGAATCTCCGCCAATAATGCCCGAGTTTTTGAGACGGAAGCTATCCCGGGATTCTCGTATGCCTCCTTTGAAAACTGGAGGCAATTCGCCATTAGGCTGTACAGAATGCCCTTCGAAAGCCTATTCGGCCCACGCATAAGAGAGCTCAGGATAGGTTTTACCAGAAAACTTGAGACTTGCGGGGAGCGCAATTGATCCCATGTTAAGCTAGTATCAACCCGAGAAACAATATCTGAGCGGATACTGTGAACCAGGGTATAGACTGGTATCAAGTCTACAAAACGCCCATTATTATCAAATCCAAACAACTGCGGAACAAGGAGCAAGGGCAAATTCTTCATACCAAGCTCAGCAGCAGAGAATATGGGAAGTAAGGGATTGTTTTCATTCTCCTCGTCCCCGGAAGACACTATGGACGAAGACTCGAGAGAAGCATCATCATCGTTCCCGCTATCATCATTATCACCACTGTCTCCCTGGTCGACATCGGCTTGTCTCTGGAAGTAATCACTCCTTGTCTCGTCGTACGCTGATGAAAAGGGCGAATGCTCAGTACGCCTCTTCTTCTTCTTTGATCGTAAAAGTG
Organism: Tuber borchii; assembly: GCA_003070745.1. Taxonomy (NCBI): domain Eukaryota; kingdom Fungi; phylum Ascomycota; class Pezizomycetes; order Pezizales; family Tuberaceae; genus Tuber; species Tuber borchii. The sequence goes on from NESQ01000071.1 coordinate 79,139, forward strand.
AGGACAACATCGCTGATGGATCGAGATCAAGCATTCAGACCAGTCAGAGTTTGAAGTTGGGGGAGACAGGGGAATGCCGCTCTTATCCAACACAATTTGCACGGCTGCTGAGGATCCTTATCATGGCTGGAGGGATAGCTACGGTAGCTAGGGTGGGTGGGGGGTAGGGTAAGTAGTTACAGTAGGTAGGGTGGGGAGACGGCGTAGTGTAAAAAAAGAAAAATTGAATGAGAATTACCAGTGGGAGGTGGTCAGTAGAAAGGAAGCGATTGATTGACCACCTGCGTAGCTAGACAGGTCATCCACCAGTGGAATAAGGAAAGAAATAAAGGAGGTGATGGGAGCCACCTTAGCTACTGGAGAATAGCTACCGAATGAGTCTGGATGGAATGGGATGGGATACGCGTACGGCCGCTCGGCGTAAAAGGCATTTCGATAATATGCACTCAATAGCTGCTTTTCACTGCTTGAATGAGTATGAGTGTGAGGTGAGTCCAGACGATAGCGATTTCGCCTCCTGCTGAATATCAAAAATAAAAATGGAGTGCAAGGAAAAAGTAAAGTTTACTGCAAGTCAGGGATGGAGGGGATCCTGCAAGCTGCACCGGTCCTGTACTCTACTGCGCTGTATCCTGTGGCTATCCTAGAAAACGGCTCCCCTTCCGCTCCTACCTCCCACTGCACTGCGCAAGTTCCATCTCATCGTCAATCCCTGAGAAAGGGTGGTGGTGGTGGAGATGGTGGTGGTGGTGGTGAACTCACCCACCCCTCCCTCATATCCGCACCTGCATCGGATTACTTTATCTGGGACTCTCGCTTGCTTTCCTTACTCACCCTCGACAACAACAGAGCCTTTCAACAAGGCAGGAACAACCCACCAAGCGCCTCAAAATCTCAAATATCAGCCCTATCGGGATTCTACGGGTTGATATCATAGCTTGTTTGGTGAAAGCTCAAGTCGTCGCCTCGAGGATTTAGAACCATACAGTATATTATAATACTAAAATCACCGTAGCGAGTAGCGAGTAGCTCTTGCATGAGAAATTTTTTATCATCAAGCTTCCAACTTGGGTCCTTGACCCACTCGACCAGAGCTGCGATGCCGCTGCCGTTCCCCCTACCTCTCGCTATCTCTGACCGGCGCTACTCCTGTTATTATTCTCACTCGAAACCTGGCATCCTGTCTCCCCGCCTTGAGAGAAAAAAACCACTCGTTGCTCCCTCTCTCTTTCCTACCCCGCGAAGATCGCAGATTGGTGGGTAAAACCCCCGATTCGCGAAAAACAAAAACCATTGCTACCGTATCCGACCGGAACCATAGAGCGTCAGAGCGTGTGGGGGGGGGGAGGGGGCTTGTACTCGCATAGGACAGTTCAGAAAAGGGCGACTGGCTGCGTTTAAAAGTTCCAAGTTCAGATCAGAATTACTTAGAGTATGGGGGACAGTGCTCACTAAGAGCAGTTAATACTAGTAACCGGTATTCCGTCTCCCCCAATGATCTAGTCCCGTGGAACACTTTCCCCAATTATTCTGCGGTATATATTGCGACATTCAATTGCCTCCTGACCGTTTGCTCAGCCTGGCAGTTGCCTGTTGCTCGAAAGTACTCGAGTACAGTACAGCAACGGCAGCAAGGCTCGACCGAAGGTTAATCCTCATCCTTCACCCTCTCTCCCCATTGCAAGAAGCCCGGTAGATCTCTAGAGAGTTGGCAAGGGAGGTTCATAGTACCGTACCGGTAGTGTATCCATCCTATCGTAACGTTAAGGAGATGCGGTGGAGTGACTCGCAGCTACTTGTGTCGCAGCGCACGGCCGCTACAGGCCCATCCATAGAAAGGGGAAACAGGTCCCAATTCTTGGCTCTAGGGCGAGCAGTTGAGGCATAAAAAAGAAGGGAAAAAAAAGAAACACCGAGTTGGTTCAGCTGGCAATTCGAGCAACCCCACACTCGTACGGGTCCTCTACCTTTACGGAGCCGCAGAGAAACGTTGGATTACCGTGTCGCTTGCGTGAGCACGGCGAGCTATTCCGCTAATACCGGTATTGGGCATACAAACACGGTTGGCATACTGGGGTTTTAGTCTAGAGTTTCGAATAAACATCGTTTCCTCAAGAGAGCGAGTGCCCCGTAAGCCAAAAGGCGGTTGTCTGCCTTTTTCCTGTACACCCCTAATAAGGATAATAGAGATACCGGTACCACATACAAGTCCACGAGAGTCTCCTTTACACTTTTATCGTATTGAAGTGATTCTTGCCGGGAGGATAAATACTTCTCGAACGTTGCAGTGCCGATATACCAAGACACACACAGCACCTCGTGTTACACTATAACTTTTATTGCCTTCTGCCACAGTCCTTGACTCGTAGCTATCACAGCTCTTGGCATATGGTAGCCAACGATAAACCCCCAGCCCGCTTATTTTTAAGCTTACAATGCATCACCACACCCGGACGAGTTAACAACCGGAGCAACGCCACCAAACTCAGGTTCAAATGATCCGCAGAATATAAATTCCTTTTTCCTCCAGGTTCCGTTATCAAAGATAAGTTACCGTATTGACTAAAAGGTTTGCTAACAGGTGGAATACGGTAGGGTATGATTATTTACGGAGAAACCTCCACCGAGTCACCGACTGGCTCCGGGGACTCATTTACGATAAGGACTCGGACTGAGAGAGACCTTCAGAAACGTCCGTGGGTAGGAGCAGTTCAAAAGGTCGGGGGATCCCCTAGGTTCTTACCGAGTATTTTCCACTGCATGGGATTGTCGTCACTGGGGAAGAAGGGGAGTGGGAGTATTGGAGGAGCTGGACTCGGATACGGCAAGTGAATTGGAAAAAGGAACCCTCCCTTGGGCTCGTACAACCGTCCACAGATGAGGAGGGGCTACGGTTTCTGGATTCGCCTGCCATAGCCATGATATGATACTGGACTTGACATAAGCAACCGAATGCCGGTACGGTAGTATCATAGGAGTAGCGCTCACCGACCCCTTCACCAGGCTCCCCACAGCCGATAAATTGCCGCCAACACGAAAACAACCCCAGAATCAAATAACCCCCTCCCCCTCCCCTCCTTCGCCCCATCCGTCCCTTAATCCACCACCCCGTCAACACCACCTCCCAGCCAACCCAAACCCTAAACACCCACCGACCAACCTAACAATCACTCATCCAATAGCCAAACAAAACCACAACCCCACGATCACGCCAAATGCACCGTGACGCAGAGAAAAAGTGCTTTTTAGCAAGGCGAAGGGCAATGTCATAAAAAAGAAGGAAAGGAAAAGAAGGGAAGAACACCTAACTTGCGTTACCCCAGATTCCTGGGACCCTGAAGACCATAAATAAAAACGAGGGAGCCAATTGCGCAGGCAATGATCTTTGTGGCTTGTCGGCATTGATTCCCTTTGGCTGGGCTAGCTAATGGAGGGTTCGGGCGCCAGTTTTTGTTTAATATGTAAATGGGTGTGGGGAAAATGCCCTTGTCGGTCAGGAACAGAATTGAGTGTTTGATGGGAGGGAAGGAGGATGGAGTGGTCATGGAGTATCACTCGGATTATGGGATTGGAGTTGGGGATGATTAATTAGCGTTTTTGGGAGGAAGTGTACTACACTATAGATTTGTACAAGTATGTGCGGCAGTAGAGCAAGAGAGTGCAGTACTATACTTTAATTATATAGGTGGCAGCAGCGCCGAAACCCCAGAACATAAACACCCCAATCTACCGTGAACTATGGATACTGTACCACTCGCTAAAGCACAAACAACTCTAATCAACCAACCATGCCCAACCTACATACGAAAAAATTTCAAAACACAAGCAAAACCCACAACCACCACCACCACCACCCTTCCCCTCCTCCTCCCCCGTAATAGTAAGGCAGAATTAAAGACAGCCTTAAATTCCAAGTAAGGAGAAGGAAGGAAGGAAGGAAGAAAAAAAAAGATCACAAGACAATTCACCACTCCCGAAACCGAAAGAAAAAAAAGGAAAGAAAAAAAAAAAAAGAGCCCCAAAACCACACCATCATTCACCATTTCAACTTCAACTCCAGCTTTTTCATTTCCTCGATTGATTGATTATTTCTCGACGCAATATCCAGCGGATCTTAAATAAAGGATGTGCAGTGCAGTATTAAATGATAGATTGACGAATGGATAAATTGGCAAAATATTATTAATGGACGGATTGGGGCTGGGCGGGCGAGTTTGTTATCTACTGTACTGTACCGGCACAATAGTCCGTTTGGGATGGGATGGGATGTGGGGATTTTGGGGTTGGTATGGTGTGGTTATGGTTATGGTTATGGTACATGGGTGGAATATATTAACCAGGATTGACGAGGGTGGTATTTTTTGGGGTTTAACTTTTGGTAAACTGTTTTTGTGACTTTTTGTCTGGGGTTGTAGGAGGAGGTTTTGGAAGGGTGGTTTGGGTGATGCTTTTGGATTGTCGAGGGTTTCTTGGTGGGGGTGAGTTACTGTATCATGATAATATGATACTTGTTGCAATGTTATCTGTCAAGTACAAGTACTAGTGAAATAAGGTATCATAATATGCGAGTGCCGGTATACCGGTACAGTATTTCAATGCGCTCAGGAGGGTTTGATAAAAAGCCCCCCGGGTATCTAGCCTGTCTTTCTTTCTTTCTGTATTTTTACACTAGTAATCGTTTATTTACCTGGGTCTTTTCTGGAAGCAATTCTGTTCTATCATAGTGTCATTTGGAAAGACATGTCTTGGACTTGGGGCAGTGATTACTTTATTATATGTCTCGCTCCTGGATAGATGGCATACGGTAGCTTGTTCACATGGGTTTACTGTTAGCAAAACCCTCACCTTTCGTCATTCAATAGTTTCGTAAGCCGCTTCTCGCTAACCAGCTAACAAGACTACTAATTAGTGAAGCCTCAAGGTGTTAAATAAGCAGGTTCTATCTATGATAGGCTCATTTTTAGCAACATGCCTCTAATACCTGCCCCGCACTGTACCCTGACCAATCTGGTACCGGTAGGCAGCTCTCCAATCAGGACACTTTGGACTCAACTATAAACTCCCACCCTTCAAAACTGCTCGGGATCCTTAGATACTTCCTTTATTACAGTTTCTTCTCTGTACCCTTTAATAAGTGACTCCTCCTGTGGACTAGATAGAGATCTAGAAAACATTAACCTTGGACAAGCTACTGATTTGAAAAATTGCAAACAAGTATCGTGGGCCAAAGACCTCGTTGGTACTTCAAAGACTGTCATCTTACTAAGTCAGTAAGTTTTTGTGCCTGCCTGCCTGCCTGCTTGGGAGGTTGGTTGACCGATTGACTGACTTAGTAGGTACAATACGATAGTGAATAGGTCCTTTCAAGTTCACAACGTATTATAACATATGACCCCCACCCAAAAGGACATCTTAACTCTCCGGTTTATTACGGTTTCCTCTACTCCTCCAGCGAGCGGAATTCAAGAACTTATCTTACGCCTAGCACGCAAAATCTTCAAATTTTTAGTTTCTTTATAAATAGTACCATGGGTTCTCCCTACCCCCCTCCCCCCTTCTTACAGAGAGGGAGAGGAGAAAAGTGCTAGCTTGATACCGGTACTACTCAATGTTTACTATTTGGAAATTACCCCCCTCTGTGAGCCGCCCCGACCATTTACTCACTCACTCACTCACTCACTCACTGACCGTAGTACAAAAGTGTAGCGAAACGTGACTTTTTCCCTCAACTTATCCTACTTGTATTCTGTCAGCGATTAACTTAGTCCTGTGCACCAGTACTTACTTATACTGTAACTTGATGGATCAACAGCAGTGTGACCCATCGCCCCGTCCTCTGGCTAGGTTGAGCTAACCTTAGGTTTAGATTATGATACCGTATTCTAATTGCAGTACAAGTAGCTTTTAACGAAAATATTCCACTAAATCCGCATTGTATGATACCGCATTACAACTACATGAACTCATACAAACAGTACCACATATTATCATGTATATAAAAACCTCATGAAACTCGCCTACACGCCGAGAAGTCTAAAATAAGAAGAGTTTGACTTCGACAGGCTGGGCTCACTCACTCACTCAAGCGGAGAGTAAACAAACCTTTTTTTGTTCAAAAAAAATAAAAAAATAACTACCCCGTGAAGAAAACCCAAATCTCGAAATCTTAGCTGGAAAAGCTGGTTTTCACGATATTATCTGAGTATAAGTAGTTACACTTCCTATATAGTAACTTATTATACCAACAACTCCAGCACCAGCCATTCTCCACCACCGCAACTCCATTCTTACCAATTACGTGATTAATAAATTATCATAATTTGTTTTACTATGATACCTTCCAATAAATACTTCTTTGCCGTTCTCGGATATTTCCCACTTTCCTACCTGTACTTCTTCCTTCTCCTCCTCCCGATAGACATCCTGAGTGCATTGGTTTGGTATACGAGGACCAGAGGGAAAATAGTACAAGTATTATATACAATTCCACCACCCCTCTCACTAACTTACTGTAGCAATGGTGTAAACTACTGTGATAATAGTACGAGAGCACACAGATCTTCAGTGTCAAAACCCAGAAAAGACCATCAAACTCCGTACCCTCACCCCCGCCACCCGTCACTGTCAAGAACGACCTACCTCACCAGCCGCGCTACGAACTACTAGTGTTCCAGACCGGGTATATACTATACAATACCCCAGCAAATACCAAGTTTACCTTTCCATAAGTGGAAAGCCGGGGGGGTTGGGGGGTACAGTAGGGCGTGGGGACTCCTTCACTCGAAGTCGTTTAGTAACCAAACAGAAGCCAAAACAGAACCAAAATCACAGTGTTTTGACCAATCATATTATGATATATTTCCACAGATATCCCGAAAACTCAACTTCGGAGATTTTTTCTAAAAAAAAACATAGCATATCTGAAGTGCAAGAGTGATAATCCATGACGTTGGTTCTGTGAAGGAGGGAGGAAGAAAAAGTGATGCATTTCTCGGGTTCCTATATGGGTCGTAATTAGCTAGGGGACTGGGGGTTTGGATTGTCCAGGATAATTGTGTCATTAGTATACCGTACTGTTGGGTTGGGGCTCCGGGGGGTAGGAGGCGTACTGTACTGCGAGGATTATGCTGTAGACAGATGTGATGTGCTAGCTGCTGGATTTGGCTCGTGGATTAGAATTGATACTCCTTTGTGACGGACTGGTATCGTTCGTTTGTTATCACTCTTTAGATCGATTGAATTGTTCGGTACCGCTCCCGAAAAACCAAATAATGATGCTGATAATAGTAGTATGTGTAGTTAACTTTTATACATGCATGCATAAACCCACTTCCCTATCTATCTATCCAGACTTCCAAATTCCTACTTAAAGTCTTTATAACTCCACCTCTCACTAACCTTCCTGGCATATCTCCTCCTCTCCACAATCCTAGCTCTGCTCTCGACGACTCCCCTCTCTTTCAAACTACGGAACCTATCCCTGAGCAGACTCCCCTCGGGCTTCAACGTCCTGAGCGAATCTGCCAGCTCCTCGGGCAACTGTAGCTCCAACGGCGCCTTCCCCATCCCAACCTTCCCGAACTTGCGCTTGCGCATGAGTTTCGGATTCTTCTCGTCGTCCTCCACAGCGGCGACGTCCCTACCCTTGGCCAGGGTGAGAGCACGAGCCTGGCGGTCGGCGCCTTTGGCGTACTTTCGTATGAGTGATAACTCCGCTGCCTGTTTCTTGGCCAGTTTCGCCCGGAGCGTGGATAACTCCTGGGCCCTTCGGCGGAGTTGTTTATTGCGCTGAGCTTGGGTTTTGCGTTCTGGTTGTTTTCTCTTGACGATTGGGGTTTCCCCATCACTGCCTCCGTCGCCCTCGCCTTCGCTGGCGGGCTCGATTTCTGGTATCGCCGCTAGGGCCTTTATCCGCTCGCGCTCCTTGACTTCTTCCAGGCGCTTCTTTTCCTCTTCGACCGCCTTCTCGCCCTCCGCTTGAAGTAGAGCGTCCCATTTCTCGAATTCCGGGTTGTAGCTTATTCCCGCTTCCGGTCTGCGCACGGCTGGAACTGGTTTTCCTGTCTGCGCGAGGGATATGGGTGGCTGCTTCAGTGTCTTTGGCTCTTTCAGCACCGCCGGCGCTTCCAGAAAGGTTAGTCCCTTGGCTTGGTACTTTTCCGCTAGCTTCTCCTCCGGTGCCGCTATGGGCGTCGCCCAAGGGTCGTAATCTATCTTCATTTCTGGAGCATCTTTGTCACGGGGATTGTGGTGGGATGAGGGGTTTGTGGCAATGGAACGGAGGCGATCGAGGTCCTTATAGGAAACACCGTTGCTGCGACGCTTTTTGACGGGGAGGATGCCGGTGCCACGGGTTGAAGATATGGCCGTGGAGTGGGCCCGCTTTCGCCCTTCGATTGCCGGTAGAGCACTGCGGGATGATAGGATCTCGTCGGATTTGAGCTTTTTGGCGAATGACTTTGCGATGGCGACATCGCCAGTGGTGTCGAGGGCGAAGAGCTGGTTGTCAGCCTTTTCCTTAACAACTCCGCTATACAGCCCGTTTAGCAGTTGTAAAAAATGAAAAGTGAAAAGAAAAAAGATAGATAGGCTTGGGCGGAGTGGGAGGTCAATTACCCTTGAATTATCTCTTCGCGGAGACTCTCGAGGCCGGCGCTAACATCGGTAATGTCAACATTCTTGCGCCAGGCCTTTTTGCCTTTTCGGGAGGGTTGTCTGCTGGCCATTGTGGGCTGTGGAAGTTGAATGGAGGCGTGTTAAGTTTGCTGGTTGAGTTCCATTGGTAGAAAGGGCATCATGAAATTTTGGCAAAGTGGGGTTACCCTGCTAACCGGTCACATGATTTACAAAATTAATTCCCCGCTTCGGAGGTGTCATAGCAATACCTATATCACTAATAACTCAATCGACAAGGGAATATCATTCTTCCGAAATCTTGATGCCTGAAAGGGCCTAGATAAGCCATAGACCGATCGTGCCTGTGGCGAGATTGACCCCCTCAGCGAGATTTGCCTTAATAAGCCTATACCAAGCCAGTTGTGATATGCTGATTGGTGGATGCGTACCTATCTCGCCGAGGGGGTCAATCTCGTTACAGGCACGGCCGGTCTATTCCGCACAGATCCCCACCACATCGTAGCGCCAAAATCACAATGAAACTCCCGAGTGATGCCGCGTGATCCCATTAATTAGCTACATGAATCTCTAAAATACAACCCAACAAACTCCCGTTACCCTCTGGCCATCCCGAACATTGAAAGTCTAGCAAGGTGTAAACTTGAAAATGTGCAAAAACCAATCCAAATGCAGCAACAAGAAGCAAACTTCTCATTCCGCCGAATTTCGCCCGCTAGTCCCTCGGAATATAATAGCGAGAAAGGTAGGAACCCGGCGACAATGGATATAATATCGGTGAGCGAACGCATATTATCAAGCGATGTAGATTACTTTTTGAAAAAGTAGGAGTTGATACTCCCTTGTCCAGGATTGGGTCCTGCATTTTTCTTTTTACCCTTTGGAGCAGGCTTGGGCTTCGGCTTGGGCTTTGGTGCAGGCTCCTCTTCAGAAAAGGATTCCCACGCAGGTTCAAACTTTGTGACTATAAAGAAACATCAGTTTGTGTAGACCAGTCTGCTGTAGGACAAATACTTACCAAGGTACCCTTCCTCATCCTTAACTTGGACCTTTTTATTGACCTTTCTTCTCCCGCGTCTTCTCCCGCCTTCGATGACGACGCCCGTCATGCTGCCGGTAGGAAGTTCAACAGGCTTTTCTTCTGGCGCTTCTTGAACTTCTTCGACTTCTTCCTCTTCCTCTTCTTCCTCTTCTTCTCTGGTTTCTTCCTTTACTCTCCTCTTGGGCTGGGGTTTGATATCTGCCAACTCTTAGAACTCGCTAAACCAAGCTGGCAAGCGCAAAACATACCTTCATCATCACTCATCTCCATCATTTTAGTAAGTTCATCATCTTTCTCCTTTCTCTTTCTAGCATCCTCAGCAACATCTCTAAGGGGAGCAGGTTCAATATCATCCTCTTCCTCGCTATCAAGTTCCATTTTGACCGGGTCTAAAATCACCAATCAGCATCCACCACGGTAATCACAAGATGCTAATATAACCCACCTTCCTCAGTTTGAGGACTGTGCGCGGCTGAAGGAGGATTGGATTTTGCCTTCTTATTGACAGCACTGCCCCATGAAGCGAAAAAATCAGAATGTCCCTGTTTCTTCTGTGCAACTTTAGTTGCTGATTGAGAACGCTTCAACTGAGCAGGGGTAAGTTTCTTCTCAGTTTTGGTCTCAGGTTCATGCTTCGCCTTAGTCTCCATATCCGGTTTCGACCTGGCCTCAACTTTTTCCTTTGTTACAATCTTGTCATTCGCCTTCGGCACTGCCGGGGTAGCCACGGCATGCCGTCTGACTGGTGGTCTGACCGGCCTGGGGGTTTTCTACCTATCGGTCAGTACAAATCCAACGGGTGCAACAGGGAGAAGAGGCCCACAATCGCCAGATGATTAACTATCATGCCATAAACTTTCCCCGCAGCTTGATCATCCTCGTAAACGAATTCCGAGCGAACCCTCTCGGAGCAAGCCGACAGCACACTTAAATCCTTAATCCTGCTTGGCCCAAGACTATAAACATGGACGGTCTTGATGTTTTCTATTTCTGCTTTAACCTCTGAAACCCCCCACATTAGCCATTTACTCTCCCCCAAACCATCTCCAAGGAAGAAACAAACCCTCAAGCCTCTCCTCACCAACCAACTTGACAACCTTCTGATATCTAAACTTCTCCTTCTTTTCCCGCGGCGTAAACCCAAAAGGGCTCCCGCTCATGTCCTCGTCCTCGTCCTCATCTTCGGCCTCATCAATCGCCTCCTTCCTCTCGCCGGTGATGATGTAAGTAGCGTAGACACTCCCGCTCTTCTTGTGGCTATTGTGGAACTGGTAGAGCATCTGTTTTGCGGCGTTGACATGTACTTCGAGTTTGCGCGCTAGGATGCGGTAAGTGACCTTTAAATTTTCGCTAGTATTAGCACGCAGCGCAACACCAAAAATTCGATAAAGGAGTGAGTGAGTGGGGGAAAAATCTCACGATTTCATGTTCATCAAGAACAGAAGACTCCAAGTACTTCTTGAAGTCGCTCATTGTCAGTTCTTTGTCCCGGGGTTTGAAGGAGGAGCAATGATGGGAAAAGTGTTGGCAAGGGAAATTGAGATCTGGGACGACGCGAGGGGAAATGCCAAGATATTGTTTTATTGGTTTTGGATGAGGTCCTCACGCGTTGGGGGCTCGACATGTTCCTCCAACTTCTCACTCGAACTGCCGTAAAAAACTTCTTGGGATCCACCGGTTCAGACTGCCGTACGGTATCGGCCATGATCATCCCGTTAGCCCAGGATAGGTTTAGCCTGACAGGTTAATGGAATTGCGAATACCGGTTAGCGAGATCCAAAGTGTTCAGTGGGCCGATCTTATACCGTGTTTGGAAAACGTTAATCTCTCTCCGGATGTTTTGACTCGGAATCCGGAGGCCCGCCGGAGATGGTGGATTTCAATAACGTAACATTGTTCTAAACTCTCATACTGGTAGGAGCACAGGTATTATCAGACGCCCCACTCTGCCTCTTCCTACCATCCTTTTCGCTACCACTAACCTGGAATGCCGCATACCATCTCTAACTGCTGGTATCTATTACAACTCTGCCAGTCTGATTCCTTCAACTTTTCTACCATCATGCAGTCAACTACCCTGGTTTATCAATTATAAATTCATCAACCCTCGGCTTCAGCCTTCCGCCATCCGAACAAAGTGATGCTTCAGTCACGGGCTAGTATGGAAGGGGGTTAATCCGAGGCTATCACAACTCAGAATACAAGCAACTTATAATCCACAATATCAATTCTAAATACAATATAAAAATCCAACACCAAATAGCGTAGAAATACTTGAAGTACAACCCCAACAACGTAATACCAACACGACACCGCCAACAGAACAAAAAATCGATTACAAAGTCATATTCCCTATTCAACGGCACTATGTGCAGGACTATGTTCCAGCCTCCAATTTATAACCACAGCAGGAAAGGAAATATTCAAACATAGGAAATCAGTAGCTGCTAATACATTTTGACGAAGAAAAAAAAAGTAAACTATCCACTGATAAATAAATGAAAGGCACAGAAAGCAGCAAAGGTATCGTTGATGACCATCTTGTGTATGACCCTCGGCGCCTCTTCTAACACCGACACACTTCAACCACACGAGAAAAAAATAAGCAGGAAGCGGAACAAAAGGAATGCTTGTAAATAAGCGAACATGTTTAAAAGTTCATCAAATCTATCAGACATTAGAAAGTCATCAAACACGCAGGAAAGAGGATTTTATCTCACCTCTGCCAAACAGGGCCCTCTTCCCCCAGTCCATAGCGAGCAGCATTCTTGTTCGAATACTGACGCTCTGAGCGAAATAGACAGATCTAGAGATCTCGGTTAGCTACTGGATGTCTGAAAGTTGGCGCAGCGCGGTGACTTACCTCCAAAGATACACGAAAATCAGCCCTCCACCAATGGACATCCCATTGAGGTCGAATACGGCAGCGTTTCCGATATACGCCAGGCTTCCAAAATGCTTATATTCAAACCCCTTGTATACCGCCTCATCCACATCTCCATCTGTCACATTATTCATGGCCAATCCAGGGGCAGCTTGCGCCAACTTATTGAACTTTCGTGCCAGATATTGTCCCTGCTGATGTGCCCGCTGGGCCGTAGCCGGCAAACTCGTAAGCTTGCTGTCAATCTGGCCCAATAGTTCTTTGAGCTCTTGAAAGTCTAAAGTGCCGGATTTATCCACATCGTATTCCTCAAACAAGCGATCTAGTCGTCTGAGATGATCAGTAGCCTGAGGAAACCTCTTCCTGACTCTTGTGGCCACATTCCTCCACATTCCAAAGTCTAAGGCTAGCGTCTCCGGGTTCGCCCCCTTCTCCCAAGCGATTTGCTTCAAAAATTCGGTGATGTGACTAGCGATATTGTTTTGGACAGTGGAGCAATCCCCAATTGCATAGACGTCTCCTAAAGGTGTTCCGAGTAATCTAAGATGCGAGTCGGTCTCTAGTGCATGCTTATTGCGTTGTAATTCGAGCTGGCCGGCAATGCGCTCGGCAAAGTCTGTCTGGGCAACACCAGTTGACCACAGGCACATGCCGAACGGAAGTTCCTTAGTGACAATTTTTCCGTCCCCCCCATCTTTCTGAGTGAATATAACTTTGTCCTTTTCGATTTTTGAGACTCGAGCGTTAGTCAAAACATCGACTTGATCACGGGCAAATCGCTCCTGCACTAGCTATTAGCGATTATATCACAAAATACTTCTGAGCAGCATACCTCTGCATATCTTGACAATGCCTCGTCATATGTATTTAAGATGTGGCTTCGGGATTGCACAACATGAACAGATACTTCGTTTCGGAGAATTTTCGGATACTAGACAGCATCCAGATTAATCCTGTTAGAGAGCTGCGCTCCAGGAGCCACATACCATGAGAGTGAGATCCTCATTCAGCATATCGAAAAGTTCGGCTGCGAACTCGACTCCGGTAGGTCCACCCCCGCAGATTACAAACGACAGCAACTTCCTCCGTTCCTCATCGGTAGTGGATGGCAAGCAGGCTCTCTCGAAGCACTCAATAACCTTCGACCTGATCTTCCTAGCATCCGTGACATTCTTCAAAAACTCCACATACTCCAATCCCTCGACTCCATGTGTCCGAGTTTTAGATCCTGTCTCCATCAGTACAGCGATCTTAATTCCTGGAAACACCTCGCGTTACTCACCGACGCCAATGACTAGCTTATCATAAGGTAAATAGAATCTCCTCTCCTCCCCAGTAGGCAGCGTCTGGGAAACCTCCACCAACTTCGCCGAGAAGTCCACCTCCTCCGCATTGGCTTTAAGGAAGTGACCTTTCACCTTACTGGTGATTCTCCGAATCGGCTCAACCAAGGACCTGAGCTCCAACGTTCCAACAGTAGCGCTTGGCAACAAAGGCGTGTACAGAAAGTAATTGCTCGGCGAAACGACAGTGATATGGTAATTATCCGGGTTTAAATTCTTCAACAGAGCAACTGATCCCCAGCCGCATCCCAGAATAACCAACTTGGGCTTATCTCTCTGCTTGAGCATTTCTTCACAGTCTTCGTCACCCACCTAAGCCAATTTCCCGAAGTCAGCTCCCCCGTCGCTCTATCACCCCCTCTCACTCACAAAGGGTAGGTGGGATAATACCAACACCTCCGCGATTGGCAAATTCTTAGGACCACCCCTCTTGGGATTCAGCGCCAATTCCGACACATCGATGTCGTACCCACCCGCCTGCTCTTTATAAGTGCTAGCATCATAAACGAAGAATGCAATAACTAATCCCGCCACCACTAACCCGGTAAATCCACAGAATGCCGAAGTCCTATAAACGAATCTTATTATTTTACCGCGTTTGGGTGTTTTTGCATTGCTGGAGGGGGCTACTGTCGCCGATGCCCGAGAATGTGGCTTGAGCAGCAGGTTGCTTCGTGCGGGGAGAGTTTTTAACGAGGCATTGAAGAGTGGGGATGGTGATGTACGCCGGGTATTTAGCGTTTGAAATGTGCGGAAGAGGGGCGACGGCTTGGAGCTATGGCGGATTGGCAGGTTCGTGCGAACGCTTGAGAGGACCCGCTGCCGGAGCATGGCTATACGATTGTTGGAACTGGTGATCGGGAGGGATAGCTAGCTGATTCAAAGCAGAGGATAAGGATGAATGAGCTCGGAAGGTGGGAGCTGTTGAGGAATAGATAAATACAGGGTAGTAAGGGAAGATGGGATAGATATAGGGGGGAGGTGGAATGGAAGAAGAGGTACGTGTGTGCAGAGAACACAGTAATAGTGCCGGTAAATGAGATGAAGGGCGAGAGAGGCGCGGAGGGCTAGCTGAAGAACTAGGTGGGAAGGAGGTGAAAGGGCGCGATTTCTCTAATTTTTTTCCTTCAGCCAGTCTCACAATCATCTTCCCACTCGTAATACCGGTATGGTGGGAATAAATTTCTCGCCGCCTGCAACATAACTTTGTGACGCAATAATCAAGGAGATTCCTCCATTCTTCCCCCCCCATCCACACCCTCCCTACCCGCCTCCCTTTGCCTGCCTGCCGGCAACTTGAGGGAACGGTCGATGGGCGCATCTGCTGGAATGGTTTCAGGAGCTTGCCGGTAGTCCGATCTAAATTGTGGCAGCGGCTGAGTTGTGATACCAGCACATAGCTTCAACTTCTCCAAAGTCCAAAGTGAATGCCGTATTTGAAGCTATCATAGTAAGGGCTAAAGTCTTATTGTAGGAGAGTCGTGCCATAGTCTAGCCCTACAATACTACTCGAGCATGCGAGTGAGTAGAGTAGAGTATCAGTGTCATGGTGTCGCTGCTCCAATAGTATGGTCTCACCAGTCCATCCAATCCTCAGTCGCGCCCAAGAGCCTCAGGATTGCCAAGAAGCCGCTAACTTGATCTTGAACCACAGACTTTCTGAGCTCAAGCTTTGCTTCTTCACACCTACAGTGCCAGATCCCTTTCATCTCCCGCGAAACACCCACGAGCACGAACCCCAATCCTCCCGCTCCGAGTTTCCCTGCAATACTAATACCACCCACTCCCCAGTCCACCAAAAAGCTCCCTCCGAATCACTAATCTTTCAAGATGAACGCCCCAGATCGGTAAAAACCATTCTCTCTCCCATCCTCTGCCCTTCCACCGGTACTTGTTACAGGCAACAAGTACCCGAACATTAGTTCTTTGGATTCTGTATGGGCGCACTGATGACGCTCAGGCTATTGGCCATACATGCATTTATCTTAATCCCTTATGTTCGGGTACCTCTTGCCTGTAACAAGTATCATACCTCCCGGTCTAGCCTTACCCTACCCTACCAAACCATACCCACCAATGACTAACAACTCCCTCCTCCCCTTTCCCCCATCTCCAGCTTCGAGCTCTTCCTCCTCGGCGATGGCGAGACCAAAGTCTCCATGGAGCAGGATACGCGCCAGCCCAACGCGGCCATCTTCACCTTTAATAAGGAGGATCACACACTGGGCAACCTACTACGAGCCACGCTCATCCACAACGAGCACGTGATATTTTCCGCGTACAAGGTGCCGCACCCGCTCTTCCCGAAGTTCGAACTGCGCATACAGACGGACGAGGAGACGACGCCGAAGGAGGCGCTGCTGGCAGCCTGCCAGAGCCTCATTGGCGACCTGCAGATGCTCAGTCAGAAGCTGACGCGGGAGTGGGAGCTTAATAAAATTGCGAGGGATACTAGCTAGGGGAAGAAGAAGGGACCAGAAGGGTTTCTAGGGGGATTATTCTTCGGGATTTGGTTTAATGAGGGAGCGGGCAGGGGGGGGATTCGAATTATCGGTGGTGGTGGTGTGGCTATTTGTGCGTATCTCGCACTGTACAAAACGAGGGTTTATGAACGTGGGGAATAATATTCTTTTTTGATGACCGAGCTCGGCCGACATCATGAAGTCGGAATTTTTGGTGCGCATGAAAGAGTGCGAATCGCCTATAATAGCTGCGGTCTCCGGGTCTAGGCATAACACAATACCACCCCCTAATCTACTACACCATCACCACTAACCACAAAGCACCAGGCAGCATCGGGTAGTTGGCCAAAGTTCATGCACTCAACTACTCAAGCACTCTTACAGCATGGGTTTCCTGCATAACATATCACCACCGCTAGCACCCGTCGATGGTAACTTTCATCCTGAATTTCATATGCAAACAAGCGCACACAGACTAGTCGATGACTAACTAACTAGCCGGCCCTTCCTACAAATATAATATCATATCATAAACCCCAAATCCCATCCCATCCAATCCTCCCATGACCGCATAACAAACCGCCATATCGTAAGCATCAAACAAGCATAACAACCTTCGTACCCCCCAAATCCCCCCCTATCTAGGTAGACAAGTAGGTAAGCATATAGCGAGCGATACCCACCCCCGCGATAAGGAATAATAATATATATAAGATAAGAGGGAAAAAGGAAAAGCCCCTTGGGAGCATGAGATATGAATAATATGAGATGGAGAAATCATAAAATAGCACCCGCCCGCCTACCGGCCCCCTCAATCCATTCGGCCAACCAACCAGCTATAACAACAGTAACTTGGAGAGCGAGAGAGTGATTTCACGCACAGCATAGCGCAGTACGCGGCAATCTCACAGACGTCAAGCTAAGGAGAATGAAGGTATGAGAACGGTGGAGAGGAATTGGGAATGAAAGAAAGAAACTTGGAGATATGGAAACAAAGAAAAAGGAAAAAGGCCTCGGTTATAGCTTAACCAAACAAGAAAGAAACCAGAGAAATATGCCCTGCGTGATGGGTACAAGAGGTGTAAAGAAGAAAAAACAAAACAAAACAAGAGACTCCCACCTCCAGCTGACCCGTAATGTTCGAGCTACTTTTTAGTAGCCAAATTGGGAGCTGGATACACACTTCCCGCTTTGGTCGCCATTGCATCGTATTCAGACAAAAGTTACTGGACTGGGTCTGCAATTCTCCTACCTACCCCACCACGCCCGATATGGCCACCACCAGTATTCCCTCCATTATAACGGTTGTTCTTTGATCTCTGTTGAGTATATCCCTTCTTATGGCCCGTGTTACGCTTCCCATCACGGCTCAACACTTCAAAGGGTACGCCTCCCGGAAGATGAACAGGGATAACCTTCTTACCCTCCCCGTTGGTGAAGCCCTTTTGCCCGAATGGATGGAATATGTCGGTAGTATGGGGCTGCAATTTCGGGAGAGGTCGCTTGTAAGGTTTCGACAAGTTGACAACTGGAGTTTTCTTCCCATGGTTTGAGTAAATAGTAGGGAAGATATGAGGGAGCTTAACTGTAGGCGTAGAGCCAAAGTCACGTTCAAAAAGCTCGTGGAAGAACTCCTCGTTATCCGGCTTACTGAGAATGGATGTCTGATAGGCGTCATAGCTATTAGGGCTTTCCTCTTCACTCTCTGACTGGGGCGGAAGTGAGACTGTCGCAGGTCTCGAAACAACCCTCTCTGGGGATCCATCGTATAAGGGTTTTTTAGTTGACGAGAAATCCCTTGATGCAGGCCCCTTTGGTGGTTGGGCTTGGAGGTATGCCGTCTGCTGGGGGGGTGAGTGTTTCTGGGCCATGCCCAGAATCTTCTGCTGCACGGCCTCAAAAGCCTGAACCCCCGAAAGTTGTGGTGATTTGGGATGATTCGTCCTATGATGCCCATTCATGTACAGAGCAGGTGATACTCTTCCGTGCGGATGTTGGTAATGCCCGTGACTAGAGGGGGGTAGTTGCACAACCCGGGAATTTGTATCCCCATGAACTGGGTGCTCAGCAGACATGGGAGGTGGCGGAGAGCCTGGTGGGCTAAGCCCCTTGGTAGGAGATTGAAAATGTTTAGGTTGTGTTCCCAAATGTTGGGCAATAAGATTGCCGGCTGCTGTTGGGAAGAATCGAGAGGCAGGTCGGGTCGCTGCTGGCCCACTCGGAATGTTGGGTCCGGGGCCCATGGGATGACTAGATTCCACGCTGGTGCCTTCCACGCTGGTGCCTCTGGTTGTAACCAACGGCCCTTCAGGCAGTTTCTCAGCGGAGCTTGATTGCTCTCTCCCTTGGGGTGTTTCGCTTTTACCAACGAATTTGGATTCAAACCCATCTTCACCTGGCTTTCTCCATGTCTCAACTAGCTTAGGTGGAACGAGACCTGGTTTCTTTACACCGGTGGCCGCTTCCTCTGCTTGTCTAGCAAGGTAAGCTTCTCGATCCTTTCTCCGTTGCTCGGCTTCGTCCTCTAGGATTTTGCCGGGCAGAGCGTTCCAACGGTTAACAGCCTGAGCCCTGTCATCCTGAGATAATCCACTACGCGAGGGTCCTGGAGAGGTTGGTGGACCTCTGTTATTACGTCTATCATCCCTGGAATTCTGTGGATAGGCAGACGTAGGAGGTGGTGGTCTTGTCGAAAATCCAGAATATCTGTTGTCGAACGTCCCGTTTCCAACACCATTCATGCCTTGAAACTTGGGTTTTTCGATAGGTCCCCATGGATTGGGCCCAGAGGCTTGGCTATTCTGCTGCGCACCACCCCAACTAGTATACCTGTCATTGCCCGGAGGTACATGCTTCCACGGTTGATCCTTAGAATCCCTAATGCTGGGTGTGACGAAGCTCTTGTTTGGAGACCGATTCTGCATTGTATTCAAAGAGCGCCGGCCTTGAGGTTGGGTAGGAGGATAGCCACGAGGGTGCTCGTATCGGTCCGATATAGGCATAGCTTCTGCAGCCTTACGAGCTGCTTCTTCTGCAGCCTTTTTCTCCAGGAGAATCCTCTCTTCCTCGACCTTTCTATCGGCCTCAGCCTTTTCCTCAGCCAATCTCGCCTCTTCTGCTTGTAGTTCAGCCTCTTTTTTCTCTAAAGCCTTTTTCTCTAATTCTTCTAGTTTAACCCGAAGCCTCTCCTTCTTAGCGGCTTCCTCTTTTTCTTCTGCTTCCTGTCTGCGCTTCCTCGCAAGCTCACGACCTTCCTTCATAATCCGTTCCTGCTGAGCAACGAGATCTTCGATTGGAGTCTCTGGAATGGTTGGTTTAACTGGGGCGGCTACTGGAGGGGCGGTTACCGGGGGAGAGCCTTCAATATTAGAAGCTTGGTTAGAATTCTCGAATTTGGCGGGCAGACTGGATTGGTTATGATGATCTTGAAATGCATCTGATGAGTAATGGTTTATGGGACCGGGTCTTAAGGGAAATCTCCCATCCTCCGGGGTTAGGGGTTGTTCGAGCCCAAATTTGCTAAAAGACGGCCTCCTTCCAGTACTCCCGCTACCACCGCTAACATTCGACGATGTCCTTCTACGCCTGTACTCATCGGGCCTGTGGTGCATCATACTACTTCGTTGCTGCTGAAAAGCCGGTGAAGGCTCTGCTGGGGGTGGTGGCCCAGTAGGGCGTTGCAAGACTGATGGTTTATCGACATTTCCTTCGGCTCTAGCTCTGGAGCCTTTGTTTCCAGACTCCCGTACAGGCTCGAGTTGACCTGTTTCGGAATTGTACAATTCCCGCTCTCTAGGCCCTTGGTTATGATTTCCATCACGCCAAGAGCGACCATAAACGTCTGCAGAAACTTCCTTCATTCCATGAGGCTGCCCCGATGAGTGGTTTGCAATAGGATCCGTTCCATAGTTGGGGCGGCGGGGGGGCTCCATATCTCTCGATTGAGACATATTAGAAGCCAAAGATTGAACAGGAGCAGGAGGAACTTTTGCCCATGGAGATGCTCGGACGGTGGGGGGAGGCACCTTCTCTACTGGTTTAGAGCTAAGCCTCTCAGTGACTAGTGTTTTAGGACGGACTTCTTCCTTAGCAGTCACAGGCAAAGGTGTCTTCGGTGGTGACGTATCGACAACATCAAGCGGCGTCTGTTCGACCTTTGCAGGGGGAGTCGGAGAAGGGGTAGTCACAGGTGGGGTTGGCTCAACTGGAGCTAGTTTAAGAGCGTCCCCCCATTTCTCGGGGACTTCCGGCACCCAGTCATCGTCATCGTCGTCAATATCAGCCCATTTCGCGCCGGTACCTTCGGGGCCAAGTCTAGACGCCATATGAATGCCATATTCTTTTTTAAGCTCTTCATCCGTAACGTCTTTGGTTGGAGGCGGGGGAATTGCTGTACAGAATTAGTTATGACACTCAAGGAGCAGAATTATCGGAAACCCACGTTGATTCTTGTTCCACACAGGTTGCGCCTGTTCGTTACGCTTTGTACCAGTAGATAGAGAAGAGCCTGTGCCGCCGGGTCTGGACAACTGCAAGGTCCCACCAGTCTTGACAAGCTTAAGTTTAGATATTGTAGGGCCACGGGGAGCAGGTTGGTGTGAAAACGCTAAGTTGCCTGCGCACAACACAAAGGAAATCAGTTTAAGGATGCAATTTACGTCGCGCGAGGTATAGACCTTTGGTACTAGAAAGAGTGGAGCTTAGTGGGTTGGGAGCCGGTCCACTGGCAGACGTCTGTTCCTTAAGAAAGGCCTTATTCAAAGAAACTGGTTTGAATGTAGGCTTTTTGAGAGAGGGTTTTCTATCTGGAAGCCTAGAACCATCCGCCTTTGTAGGGGAAACACTCCCGGGTCGAGAACCAGGCGCGCCGATCGACTCCGTATCTACCTTCAAACCGGAATCGGCAGAACCAATCCCATTCATGTGACCCTGTTAAATGAGAATCATTAATTTCCGGCCACGGCGACATGCAGATGAAGGAGGGGGAAAAGCAGAGCCTACAATCGCATCCGAGTCCGCACCAACAGTTCCACTGCTAATACCACCCACCGAAGAAGTTCCAATAGAAGTTTCATTGTCATTTTGGTGCGCAAGAGTTTTATCGTTAATAAGCATTCCGCTCGGAGCGGCGATCGGGGTAGATTTTGTGTTTTCATCAACGTCGGTCGTCGAGATCTCGACAACCGACTCCACTAAAGACTTTTCCACATTGCTGAGAATGTTCGAATCTGCCATAACAGTAAGAGGACCTGTAGGCATCAGCTTTGCGCAATAGGAATACGAAATCCTAGAAGGCGGATTTTCGTAATAAGGCCCCAGAGAAGTGAATTTAAGAAGCTCTGAAGCCATAGTGCTAGGTATTGCCAAATGGCGACTGTGCTAATAGGTATGATTGCGAAGAAAAAAAAAGCTCCAACCTATTCAAATAGCTTAGACAGAGTCGCCAAAGTAAGTAGGCGCTATCAAGGCGGATGTGCCACGAGGGGCCGCAGTAACTCGAACTATAGGGGGGTAGAATGAATAGGAATCAGCTCAGGAGACGGGGACGCAAGTTGTGAGAAGTGTGTTCGGAAATTCGTAGGGGAGAGAAACGGGTGGTCAAGGTGGAGGAAAGGAAGGAGAGGTGGCGGTGGTGGTGGTTGAGATGGGGAGAGAATGACCGACACAACAAACTGGGGCTTAGAGCTTAAATCTGGGGTCACAAACCTTAACTATGGATAGTAAGTATGGACAGGGGGTTGTGTGGGACGATGACGAAGGGTTATCGGTATTGAATGGGGTTAGGTTCTTGAAAAAGGAAAAAGGAAGAGGAGGTAGAGGGGTCGGTGATATTCTATTCTCCAGAAGAGGGAGAAGAGGAGAGAGGAGGGAGGGGGGGTATTATCTATGAAAGGTAAAGGGAAAAATGGGGGGAATAACAGGAGGGAGGAGGAGGGGAGGGGCGGAGAGATGGTGGGGAAGGGGGCTGAAAGTGAAGCGACGATGGGGGAATGCGGTGATGTCGCTTGGGATAAGGCAGACGGAGGGCGATCCTCAGGCCGGAGACGGACGCCAAGACATTTAACTAGTAAGGGACCTACCATCATATTATTATCGTAGTATTATTACTGTAGGGAACGAGCCGTAAGGTTGGTTGACGGGCCTGGCAGCCTGGGGGTAACAAGGACGCCAGATTAGAGAAATCCAGTCTCCAAGCACATTTCTCCGGCTCTAGTGCGTATGGCATCTGCCTACCAGGCTTCTCCATCCCCACAGATCTATTATAGCTCTTCATCCCCTCCCCACTCATCTACCCCATCTACCGGCAACTCTTCCACACTTTTTTTGGCCCAGATCTCTCTCTCTAATCGGGGCCATAGTCGGAACACGGTATCAGCTGCACACTCCTTGTTTTGTTTCAACTGTGCTTTACCTGGAACCAACCAACGGCCCCAATTGTCCGCACTCCGCGAGTTATAATTTATACAAAAATAATACGAAAATCTCTAAGATAATTTATTCTTCGCAATGGGTAAACCGACAAACTACCGTACTGTATCTTTTATCCTTATTTTTATTTATCGGGGCGATAACAACATAAATACTATGAACCTGAAACTGGTCTATAATCTCTCTTCATATTCCACTAGTCCCCAAACTACTGTTTTTTTAAGTACAAAAGTAATTGTTCTCAGGCCTACAAGTGGATAAGTTCTCATTTTGCGCCCTGCAAGGCTTAATGGGCGTTGTTCTTGTGGTGGCCTAATACAAATGTTAGTGAAAGCTGATGCCATGGTATACCAGGTGCAATGAGCCATACGGAGATGGAAGTAGTATGCCTGGCCATATCCTATCTATGAAATCAAATCCATTAGTCTCAGTTTTTACATATTTTGTGCCAGGGTTGAGCATACCGCAATGAGGAACCCGATAACATGAACGATAGCTACATGATTGTATCCATTAGTCAAGCTCAGTGGGTCCACATATGTACACTGAATTGAAATAGAGATCACGTACGCATGCCGCTTGGGTTCTTCCCAAAATACCTGGCCTGGTATCTCTCGAACGGGCCGGTGGGTTTTACCTCCGGTGCCGGACCTAGAGCGAAACATCTGAGCACGAGGAGAGAAAAAACATGAAAGAGCTCCGCATGCACTTTATGCGCTCATTATTCCATACCTTTTGGGAGCCCGGTGTAGAACTTCACGACATTAGCCATTCTAGATGCATCCTTCGCAGCTCCGATCTATTCCAAATGTAAAAGGCACAGTCAATTGAACCATTCCGGCGTTCAACCGTTTAAAGGAGAGAACGGTCCCTCTAAGTATCCTTAAAAGGGCGATGATAGGATGGAGGAGAAGAAAGGGGTTCTTACACCCTATATAGACCGAATAGTTAGATGGGTAAATCGTGACACTCCCGATAAACACCGGGAGGAGGGGTAATACTCACTGATGGCGAGGCAATTTTCGGAGGGATGAGGGTAGAGATTCCACGGCGGAAAGCAAGAGACATGATGGATATCGCAGGATATAAAGCAATTAAACGGAGTGTTGCTGCTAGGGCGTTTATCGAAGAAGGAGAATCCGAGTGGGTGATAAAAACATTCGATGGAACCGATGCTGATGAGGGCCGGTGTTCGCCGCTTAACTAAAGGCTGCGTCTATTTGATGGCAGGAGCTGCTTAGTAAGATTAAACTACACCTACGATTGAGCAGCACTCCTTCTTAGTCTGTGCGCTTCCTAAACCGCAAAACTTATCAACGTCATCATTCCCCGTTGCCAAAAATCCCTCCCCCTGCATTTCCGCTTAAGACGCCCGCCCCTAGCGGACACTCTCCAAAGATGTCGCTCTTCCCTGCATCACGGATGGTTCTCACCAGACAAGCTCTGCTCCCTGTGCCCAGGTCGGCTCTTCTCCGCTTCAAGGGAACCACCAGCTCTCCCTCCCCGCTGGAGATCCCAAACCATTCTGTGGCCACCGCAACCCCCGCAGCAAACTCTGTAACGGCATTTCCAGAAACCGAGCCAGAGGCACCCAGTGACTTCGCCACTAGGTATGATATGGCACAATATTTTTCCCTTGGTTAAGCCATTGTAATTTTGCTAATTGACGCCGTGATCACCTACAGCGCATACTCCCCCACCAACGTCATCCCCGTGCAGCGGGGCGAAAACGATGCGCTCGATGCTGCATCAATTTCTGGCGCTCCACTCGATCTACAGGCGAGGACTGTGAGGATTTATAAACCTTCGAAGGCCGCCACTCAATCTGGAAATTGGAATGAGAGGCAATGGAGGATGGATTGGGACGTTCTCTCTAGAGGTACTGTTAAAACCCAGCGATCGATTAACACAACTTGAACGCTGACGGGAATTTCAGGCCACAGATGGGAGAACCCTTTGATGGGGTGGCAGTCTAGTGGTGATTCCATGCAAGGAACACACATTTTCTTCAAGTCTAGGGAGGATGCTGTTGCATTTGCTGAAAAACAAGGTGCTTTGGCTACGTAAGAACTCCCGGGACGTTTCACTGATGGGGCTCATAGGTTATAAATGGCTCATCCAGGAGCCCAATGAAAGGGCCTTCAGGGCTAAAACATACTCTGCAAACTTCTTTGTACGTTTCGCTGTTCCCGCCCTTGCAATCACTATTAATGGTTCCATTTAGCATTCCCCTAAGGAGCTCAAGATAATCCGAACCAAATAGATGTGACCTGTGGCTCATTTCATCCACCAGAACGCATCCCCATTGCTCAAATAGGAGTACTAGGCGTGTAGATTTGTACATAGTTGGATTCTTAGCAGCATCTTATACCGCGCTCATTTGATTCGTTAGTAGTCGTGCGTTTTGGTGCTTATGATCTTGTATTTTCGGGAGTGGGGGTCACAAGATATGCGTTTCCGGACTGTTTGTTTCAAAGCCGAGTTCAGGTACTTGTATCACAATGGAAACACGCCCGGCCCGGAACGCAAGGAAGACACGATATATATAATACAGACAATGGGCGTGAACCGTGCTACAACGACCCTAACATCAGGCTTAACGCACATCAAACTATAACCTAATAAACACCTACAATCTGACCTAACTTCCAAAATACCTTTCATCAATCCACCTTCTCTCAAAACCCTCCTGGATCTTCCCCACAATGATTTTCAGCTTCGGAAACACCTTCGTCAACCTCCTCAGCCCACCGAGGCCAGCGAGATAAGTGACGAAGACAATCCTCTCCTCATCAACACCATGATCTTTCAGCACCGTCACGGCCATCAAAGCCCCAGCCCCGGTCGCAACTTGCGGATCGAGTACCAGAACACTATCCTTCGCCAAACTTGAAGGAAGGTTCTGGTAATGCAGCTCGGGCTCTCCAGTGCGAGCATTGGACTGAATCAATAATCTCCCAATCCTAGCGTCAGGAACCACCCTCCTGAGTCCAACTTCAAGAGTGCCCCCCGAGCGCAGAATAACAACTGCGCTAACGTCTTTAGACAATTCCAATCCCGCATAGGTAAGCCCCTGGGGGGTTTGGACCTCTTTAGGCTTGAAAGCCAGATGATCCGACCCACGCTCGACCAGCAGCGTCGCCAGGCGATCGAAATAGAAGACGAAATCCTCGCGCGTGGTCTCCTCGTCATGCAGGATTGTGTGCATCGCTCGGAGCTGCGGGGTATCTTTTAGGACCTTGACGTTTGCTGGGAGGGGCTCGTCGGCGTCATAGCCTTGGCCGAGGGCCCGAAGAGTTTTGATGTGCTCGTCGGATTTCGAGAGGAGCGCTCTTTGGATGTGCTTCACTATCATGTCTGGTTGGGGTTAGATTGGTTTCACTGGGTTCGTGGTATCATGGGCTGGAGAAGGGTTGGTAGCGGACCTATGGCGATAGAGTTTTCGATCCCACGGGGGACCATGATGTCTATTTCTTTGTTAATGGTAGGGGTTAGTTGGGGATTATGTACGAGCACTTACCCGCATTTTTCTTCTGTGGTTCGACGTATAGTTCGAAGTTTGGTTTGACGAAGGCTGTCCATTGTTTGATTGCACCGTGGATGCTGGTCAAGTAAGTTAGCCTATCCACGTATCAAGAGAAGAGATTGGTGAAATTACTCTCTGCCACGGTACTTTATGTCTCGGGCCACTGCAGCAGTTTGCTTTTAGTAGCTATCACACTTTCATTGCGAAAGGGGGAAGCGTGGAACCCACGTCTCCTAGCAAGACAAACGTCTGCATCCGTGTCGACAAATATCTTCATATCCAGCAGCTCCAACACCCGAGGGTCGTAAAGAGCAAAGATACCCTCTAAAATCAAGACATGGCAAGAGTAGATTGTCGTCGTATGCTCTACTCTCTGATGTTTCTCAAATGAATAGACCTAAAGTGTTTCCAAGCCTTTGCTTTAGCCCTACCATGACACCTTGTCTATCTACATGCAGGACAGAGAGGGCGACATACAGGGATCTCTGCTTTTCTCCTGTTTGCTGTTTAGCTGAATGTTGTTTTTGGTATCTATGTCTTACGGGAAGAGTGAGGGAGGAGAGACGCACCCCTGCTTTAAGTCTCTGAGCCTTTCTACTAATACATCGAAATCAATAGAGCTTGGGGCATCGAAGTCGTATTCGTTCTTGAATGCCCGTGCGGATTCTTCTGGCTTCAAGGACTTGTAGAAGGAGTCCTGTTGTAATTCCAAACATCTTTAAAATCATAAACTCTCTCACTACTTTCCTCCATAGAATGCGGGGGTGTCTAAAAGCCCCCCCCCGCTTTTAGGGTGAGGGGAAGTGCGTTGTTGGAAAAATATATTTACCATTGATAGAATAACCACCCATGGTAAGTTTAGAGCGCTCACGATGCGTACTGCAAGGGAGGTTTTCCCCGAGCCGCTAGAGCCAGCAATACCGATAATCTATAGTTTTATTGCGATATTGGTTAGCTCATGTGCATATATATTTTTTTCGTCCTAGATAATGTCTTAGACGGAAAGACTTTGTACACACATGAGTATTTGCCCATGGAGGGCTATAATGAACTACCATAACGTAGACCCCTTTTTGCAAATTTGCTTCTTCTCCTAATTTGATAAAGTTTGTGTAGAATGTGGGGGGGAGGGGTAGAGAGAAAAGGTCGACAAACCACGTGCTACGGGGAAATAATAGAAAAGTAACAGGGGAATGAACGGATGTTGTGATTGTGCTTACTCCCGTACTCGAGTAGGTGGTATGGATGTGCGGTAGAGGAATTTTGTTTTTCCCCTTCTCTCTCTCTCTCTGCCTATCTCTCCCTAATTGCCGACAGCTCTGCGATTTGTGTGCGAGTTTGTGCGGGTTTTGTGGCGGTGTCGAAGCATATAACGGTCCAGGGTTTGGGCTTACTAGCTGCTGCTTATTATTACAGTACGGGAAAACTAAAGAAAGAATCAAGGACATAAAAATTGAACTTATGAGTGACCAACTACCCCACGAAATCACATGACACCTTTAACCCTTGCCCCAAATGATGCTTACAATTTGCTGTTCTCTCTTCGGTTTCCCCACTCGCCCCGAAGCGCGCCACTCGAGCTTCAGAATGACCCTGCCCTACCCCCTTCGAATCATGGCAGTCTCGAGCCTCCAGGGAGGCGGTCGCTTTCACCAATATCAAATGCCGCATTACATCACATGCCACATGCAGAGATCTGCATCCCCGCAATCTTCTGAATGGCTGGCCTCTCCTCCCCCGGTTGCTCGCAACCAGATCTCCAACCAAATAAGCAACGATGCCGATGTCCCACTTGATTTGGGACATGCCTATAGCAAGCCCTCAGATGGCGCACTCGCGGGATCAGAGGGAGTTTTGCGAATGTTGCCGGAGCGCAGACCGATTACCACCCTTGAGGGGGCATGTCCGGGCTGGCACCGGGGAGTCATCGACGAGCGGAGGGTGTGTGAGATTGCAGAGGGGCTAGGGTGGTGTCAATGAACGTGCAGTGATTGATTCCTCCGATGAAGACGGGACTAGTAGTGTCGAGGCAAGCGTTGGATCAAATTCACCTGTGGGTGAGGAAGAGGAGAGGAGAGGGAGCGCCGCTGCGCTCAGAAATGGTTCCGGCCCCAGTAGTAAAAGCAGCACCGCGAGAACTGAGGGGACAGTAGAGAAAGGTGCAGGTATGATATGATCAATTTATGATCAGGATTGTGGGCGATTCCGCTGGGGGCGGAAGTAAGAGAAAGAAGAAATGAGGTAGAATAGACGCCAGGAAGGGGGCTATTAGTATGTGGAGGACAAGTATAAGTTTACTGACTGCTGCGGCGGAAGAACGTATGTACTCCTGCCTAAATTCTAAGGGTGGTTCCGACTTCTCCGATAGGGAAGGCTGAGTGCTAGGAAGGGTGTTCGCTCCCTCCTGCCCTCGATATCGATCCTATCGTGGCATAACTCTACGCCAATGTCCTCGGATACAGAAGCGGACGCCCACGATCTCCATTCGTTGAGCACGATGGAGATCTTCTCTCCTATCCCTTCTACACCGGAGACTTGACGTGTCATTAGGACGATTCTGCGTGGGGAATATGAGTCGATAGTCAAGGAGGTAGAGGAAGGCAGCAAGCCGGTGCAAAAGTATCTTGTTGCTACGGGTTTGAGTGGGGAGGCCCAGCATGCCCTGGAGTGGACAATCGGGACGGTTCTGGGAGCTGGCGATACTCTGATGGCCATATATGTCATCGATCAGGATACGGTGGAAGATGGCGGCAAGATTTTTCCGGATGACAAGATAGGGGGAGAATTGAGTAGCTAGGCTGCCGCCATGGGGACCGGCCTTGCGGCTATGAACATGCCTCATACAACCGGAACACCTGTCATGGTTTCCCGGAAAAAACTCGGCATGCTAGGTTCTTCGCTTCTCTCCGCCACCCCGTGTTAGTGCACGCATCTCATCTTCCTACGGTATCTGAAAAATCGTTTCATTTCCCACAAAACATGGCGCCTAGGGACCGGTCCGCATACCGCAATGTCTTTATTTACGATTCCAAGAACAAGACCCAAGTCCTTGGGGGTCTATGGGCCGCGGGAGGCATCACGGATGCCATTCTCTATACCATGGTGGAGACGTTTTGTTCCATGACGGATCATTACTACTTAGGTGACGAAGACGAAGAAATTGTCCCAAGGAATCAACAGCAGCTGCAGCCAGGAGGGTATTTTATTATCACTAACGGTAGGTTTCTTCATTGCTTCTATTATTAGCATTTACTGACCGCGGATAGGTTCGGTGATCGTTACGGAAGAAGTACCGATGTTACGTGCGGGGCGTTCACTTGAAACAGGAACTCGGGACGGGTCATTTACTGACGCGGTACGCAATCGAGATAAACGATGTGGTAAACCTTTTAAATACCATGCACTTAGCGGCAAACCTTTCGGATACCATCGCCCGGAAAATGTGCCATCGAAAAAGTGAAACCTTTGCAAAGAATTACTTCATATTTGACCCATCATAAAATGGTGAAGAAAATTTCAAAAAATAAGCTGAAAACAGGAAAAATAAACTTAATTGATAGTTATATTTTTTAATTTTTCTTACAGCCAGAAATGATTTCTGTGGGTGAATCTATCCTCACTTAAAAGTAGTGTTTTGGGTAGTAATCTATGCCAAGAATTCTAAGAAAATCACTAAAAACCTTGCCCTAGGTCTCAGCTTATTGTTAAAAATTGTGGAAAAAAATTGGAAAATAAATAGAGGCTTTTGGTTATTTTCTTTTAATTTTTTCAATTTTTTCGAAAATTATTTGGGTTATTTAAAAATTAAAGAAGCTGCTGACACTCTGGAAATGGTTTGCTTTTTGTTGTAATGTGAAACCTTTAGGATGCATCTTCGGAGGGGGGAGGAGCCTGGAGGGGGCACGAGTGCCAAGTAGTGGCGAACCAATTATATTCTTCCAGGTGGTTAGAAATGCCATGAAGGGCATACTTTCCGTTGATCATTTTCCACATCAGGTCTAGAAATCTGATCTACTGCCTGATTTTGCCCAGCAGTACTTGGCACTCGCCCCCCCAGGCTCCTCCTCCCTCCGAAGATGTTTTGTCTCGGCCAAGGATGGTATCCGAAAGGTATGCACAAAAATGCATGGTATTTAAAAGGTTTTCTCACGGAAAAACACCAGACCTTACCACAGGAGCCAGCTTCAATGACATCGTACTGGGTTCAATTATTTAAGCTTATCATAGCTTGCATGCCAGCCGAAGAACAAACCACCTTATTGGCTACGGGTGTGGCGGGATTGACGAATTTTTTATCCAGCTGGTGTGATGCCGGCCCTATTCTAGCCACGTACGAATCGCTCTCATCTACCACCTGTCCCATCTCCCTGCAACATATCCACCGAACACCCATCTGCAACCCCACTAGGAGCCCTACCTTGCAAACTTGGGCAGCTCTGTCAGCCACTCAGGTAGCTCATACAAATCCACAATAGGCTGAACTAACGTTGCGAAGCCAGCAGCGGTGAGCACCCGTTGCGCTGCAGTTGGGAAGTTGTCCTCCTCCTCAACTTACGCAGGAACGGATTGGTGTCCTCATAGTTCTTTCTCAAAATTTTGAGTTCGCGAAGCATGCAATTTGCTGGGCTCCTGAGTCGTCCTGAGCTTCACTAATTGGCCAGAGGGAGTTCACCGTGAAGGTGCTCCTAGAGGCCGCAGTTGTGTTCGTTCTTAGGTCGGCTTGGGAGAAAGAGGTGTTGGTGGGAAGATTGAGCTCTGTGTCACGCTTGGGCCAGTACTTATTTAGGAATATGTTAGGTAGGGCATTGTTCGATTTTAGGATTATAAGAGGAAGGGGTAGGGGAGAGGAAGATCCAGCTGGGTCGGATGGAACTGAGTCGGGAGCTGGAGGGGTAAAAACACAATTGGCTACAGCAATGTTGACAGGGGCGGTGGTGCTTGCAGTGTAGACCTTATTGGCCATAATTTATTCTCGTGATGTTTTGATAAAAATTGAAATAAGTTAGAAGAAAGAAAAATACCAACTCAGGGGGACAATTGACTGTCTTTTCAATCGGGAGGTGAAATAGCCTTCCCGGCAACAACCATGCCAAGTGGGAAAAGTTTAGTCTCAAACCCTCTAACCCTTCCTCATTGGACCTTCTTATCAGGAGAAACCTCGCCTCTTCGTTTCAACCCCGCACGCTTCCCACGAACCCCACAAAAATGCCCAGTTAAAAAGGTCTCAGCCCCGCCACTGCCGCTGCTGCTACCGGAACAGACGCATATCCGGTACCTCACTCTGCTCATTCAACATGGCTGGCCTCAGCGCAGCCCTCAACATCCTGTGACTTGTCGAAAATGGACCAGATGTTCTCAGCTAGACATCATAGGCACTCGGATTTAAAGCTCTGTGTTGACTGGAAGGTTGCGACAATCCTGCGGGCGAACATAGAGGCGTCGTCCACAGTATCAAGAGCCTAGGAGTGGAAATTGGATAAACCCCTCTGGAGAGATGTTGTTCACGCAATGAAGTGTAACGACTGGGATTCCAGGGCCGAGGATGTGCGTGCAGCGTTCTTATACATACTGCTATTAACGAGAGAGCGGGGAAGGAAATTAAGCAATGGGTAGCTGGTAGGAGTCAGTGAATCCATGCCGGGTGGTAATTGCTCCGTTATCGCCGGGGGTGGAGGGACCGTTGTCCTAGGAGGTAGAGCGTAGGTGTCTTGCTAGGTACCCTCAGCCTCCTCCTACCCCTCTGAGCGAGACTGAGTTCGAAGAGGTAGATCCCCGATTACAGAATAATAGTAATGCTGACCGCCACAGCTATGACGCCGCGGGGGGAGGGTGGGAGTGGGAGTGGGAATGAGGATGCGTTACTTGGGATCCGGAGGGTGTGGTGTTCGGGCTCTCGGAGGTTGTGTCGGGTGCTTTAGCGCTGGCAGAGGTAGTATTAGATGTCGTCTCCCTCTCTTTGTCTCTGGCATGGGAGGGTCGCTGGTGTTGGCTCCTTGCTGGGGCTGTTCTCCGTGGGATTCGGGATTGCACTCGTAGGACCGATGGCCCTATTATTCCTGTAGAGGAAGACACTATCCTAGCGGAAATGACGGTGGACGACTTCGCTATGGCGGAGGCGGGAGTGGAATTCGTCGTAGAGGGCATACGCATGACTTCGCAAGTCGGCATAAAACGAAGGCTCGACTTCCAACACCAATACCGGCCTGGAAATCGCCAATACGTCATGATACCTTTGGATCCTGATCTCCCGCACTGGTGCTTCATTGACCGCGTACACCAGTGCCAAATCCCGCGATTGTATAAAATATTGCAGTTCCCTAGTCACACATCACCCGGCCGCAGGAGTAACCATTGCATTGAAACGGGTAAATAGCTCAAACTCCATTCTCTCATCAGCTTTTGGGCCTCTCATAATCTCACCCATCACGTCTGAGCCAGGCGGGAAATCATCCTCATAAGTAGGCTCTCCAACACCCTTGATATTAACGAGGACTGCCTGGCGAAAGTGCCAGTGTAGGAGGTCATCAGGCGGCCGGAGTGGGTTATCGATGAACGTCTGGTCAAGATGACGACCGGCGATGTGAAAGCGAGAGAGATCAGCTGTGAAGCACACGATCTTGTAGTTATCCTATACAATTATTAGCCACGAAGCCTTGAATATCAAGCCCTACATACATCAGGGTTAATTGCCAAATCATAGGAAGCAAAGAACTGGTGCATCACGCATGTGAGCATGATCCCATTCTGGACCGAGTTGATGGATCCGTGGGACTCATTGGCGGGGGGAACGGTGATCAAACAACTGAGGTTGCGGTCATTCCACTGCCTCTCGAATGCCAAAGGAAATATATGAGTCGCTTCGAACCCCATCCACCTGCCGACATGAGCATGCATCGCCTTTTTGCCTGTTATAACGCATTGCCGATCTCGCTGGAACACAGATTCGCGGAACGGTTCAACACGAGGCCCAGAGGGCAACGAAACCGCACAAATTAGCGGGACTTCATCGGTGACACTGATGGAACCTATTCGCACTTAGTAGCGGCCAATGATGGAAGCAATGAAGAAACCTACCAGTAGTGACAACAAAGTAATTGCCTGGTCGAAGCTGTTGCCCATCCTTCCTAACCAACTGTTTGCGGTCGTCATATAGATAGAAAGTATCGGTAAAGAAACAGATAATCTCCAACATGGAATAGAGATAGGCGTTGGTAATACCTTCAGAGGCCCAGAGGCCTCCGATCAGAGTATCACGAGTGTCGGAACCGTAGATGTTGGTATCACGCCACGCTAAGCGATTAGTGGGCGGCGTGGTTTGGACACTATCTTCATCTGTCGTAGACATGCTTTGATGAAAAGGGAGGAAAGTTTGTGCTAGGTAGAAGGAATGGTTGCGATGGAGAGTTATGGGATAGGTTGCAAGGTGGTGACAAAAAAAGCAATCATACACAAACATCAACTAGCGACCGGGTAATCTGTGATTATATAAGCACAAAAACCGTGATAAACAGTCTAGGCCTCCACCCTTAACCTCAACTTATTTCTGGTATCATATAATGAGTTGAGCTATAAGGTTTCAAAAGCAAAAATTATTACAATTGGTTTTTTTTTTGTTGTTTAAGCTAACATGTTTACAATTGCACCAGTAGAGAACGCCGATCCAACCCCAATGCCGACTTGAGAGAATGAAGAGAAAAGCCAATGGTAGATAACACACAACTCCATGAAACACAACAAAAAAAGGAAAAAAAACACCAGTGGTCACCCAGTATTTCCGTACCCATTTCATTAAGTCATTAAACTGAGACGATTAGGCCCCCATCGCATCATCTGATGTTTGCGACGCAACATCTAGCCCCAAGTCCATATTAGGCATATCTCTGCGCTCACTCCTCATTCTTTGCTCGGCCCATGCCCTCAGCCTAACTAAACGGCGAATCTTGGCTTCCTTGGGCACGCCTTGCACTTCGAGAATTGCTTCGTTGACTTTAGCCGCCACTTGTCTTCGCAATGCCGGGTCCATCAGCTCTGCGAGGGGGGGAGCTAGATTTTCCATTGGGAAACATAGAAGCGCCATTGTGCGTTCAAGATCTTGCAAGAACTTTGAATTACCAGGCGCTCGAGGCGCTAGATGAGTGGTAGCAAATGCCAACGCTTCGGAGATGTCACCATCGGGAGATTGAGTGCAGTTTCGAATTAATTCGATAAGCTGGAGTCTTAAGAGGGAAAAATGTAGAGGAAGGTTCGTCTCGAGAAGCTACGTTAATTTGAAATGTTAGTAAGTAGCGAAAACCATAAATGTGCGAATATCAAAACCGAAAAAAAACTCAACCAGATATGCTCATGTTGAAGACTGAAGTTTTGACTATAATTTTCATCACTAGCCGAAAGGCGCAGTGCGCCATCCTGAAAGTAATCATCGCAATATATATTATACAAAGCAAGAACCGAGAAATTTAAAATTGAGGGAAAAATTCCACTGACTTCGGGATGCAACTCATTGATTCTTTCAATTGCAGTCTGGATATCCCCGTGATGGATTGCATGGCGAATATCAACCCGTTCTTGGATGGAATCAAGGTCAACCTGATGTGACATATTCGCTTCCTGAGCGAAGTTGACCGCAGCGGATTTATATCCCTCGATAATGAGATAATTCATGACCAGAGTGTTGAGGTCCCTACCATCCCAAAGATCAGCCACTCGATCCAGCTAAAATTCCATCCCATAGATAAGGAGTAGTAGAGAATGAAATGCCAACAGCAAACAGGGGCATTATCAGAAATCAAGTTAACATATTCTCTAACATGGTAATTTCAGAGAGATTCCCAACTTGTACACATCGCATCATTTTGTCCAGTATTATGAGGGGAAGATGAAGGTTAAAAAAGTAGTGGGGAGAAGCCTGTCCAGGGCCTACGTTTTAGAAACTTTCACCTCGTCCACCTTCTTCTCCCAGTCCGCCCCAAGGGCCTTGCGCGAGGAGGTAGTTGTTGGGTGACTCTAAATGTCAAAGATTCCAATAAGCAAATGCCCGTAGTTGGAAGGTTCTCGGAATTCGGAACGTACCATATTTGCTGGATAACAGACGGGGCACCCAAACGGGTGAGTGTTAAGGAGAAAGAAAGACGAAAGGAAGAGAGGTGGAGGGGAAGAGAGGGAAGAAAGAAAAGGATGAAATGGGAGGGTTGGGGTTAGGTTTAGTGTGCTGAGGTAAGACTAACGAATGAGAGAGGGCTCGGATTGAGGTTAGCGTGTTTGTGTAAAAAAGAGTACTCGAGTACAAGTGCTCGCTGGCGGAGGGATGAGAGAAGAAGGGAAGGAAAGGAGATGGTCTTCAGGATCTGATTGACTGTACTAGTAAGGTGGGGAGAGCGATGTGAATTGTGCCAAGAGCCCCCCTCATTGAGAACGCATCAAGCCCAACGTGCTGCAGGCTACACAGTTCAGCAGTACTAATATAGGTACAGCACAGTATAGTGATCCCTATTGCGCATGCCCCCCGTTTGAGTAAGCCAGGCCTCCGGCCCCTGGTGGTGAGAACGCCCATAAAACTTTAATAGGTCAGGGATTATTTGTATGGGCACTCTCGTGGACTCGTTTTGCCGTAGAATACTGTATATATCATAGTCTGTTATGACGGTAAGTGGGAGACGAGGCAGGCGGCAAGGCGAGTGCGACACGACGAACGAATACTATTCAATTTAGGGTTGACTTTTGATTTATGACCCCCGTTGGTATGCTCAGCCAGCCCAGGGCACTTGTATCGTACTTGTACCGGTATCATATCACACTCGCAACCCACCCACGGAAACGACACTATGAACCCGGACGAAAAGACAACGATACATGGCGGTAGGCTAGCGCTTCTTGGCATTAGACCGTGCGCAATAGAAAAAGTTCAATGTCTCTTCATCTCCACCCCACGATGACGCTCCCCACACCACCGAACCACAAAAAGCCATACCGTTTAATCCCCCACTATGACAGCTACTGCGCTTTCAAGAAATTGGAGGCAGCTCCAAAAGACGGTGGGAAAGGCCCTCTCTGCCACCTCAACCAATTCTTTGAAGCGCAAGTCCTCATCCGTCGAAAGCCCCACCACCAGCAGCAGCTCGACAACCACAAGTGCGAAAAAGATAAAACGAGCGAGGTGAGTCCAAACACCACAGAAGCATAAAGGGATATGTCATACTAACGCAGGTAAAAGAACCCCGCGCAGCACAGCTGCCACCACCACGACTAAAACTAACCCTGCAAACCCGCCCTCGATACCACAAATTTCTGAACCAACCCCAGCCCCAAAAGTACCAAAAATGACCATCACCACCCCAAAACCCTCTGCGGCGCTGGCGCTTTGGGCAGAGGATAATGACATCTCCCCCGCAGATCTACGAAAAGCATACAACCTACTACCAGGCAGCACCACCCTTCTACCCCCCACTGGCTCTGCCATAGAACCCGGGGCATCGGGGGCATCCTCAGCAACCGAAGCCGGAAAATACGTCTCACTCGACTGCGAAATGGTCGGTGTGGGTGGTCCCACGAATGAGCGCTCCGCGCTCGCTAGAGTCTCGATAGTCAACTATCACGGACACGTAATCCTAGACACGTTCGTGCGGCCGAAGGAGAAAGTTACGGATTGGAGGAGTTGGGTTAGTGGTGTTACGCCTGTGCATATGATTCACGGTACCTTACCCCGTTCTTTCTTGCTGTGCGGCAGCAACACAGCTAATGGCGTGGGTAGCGAGGGAATTCGAAGATGTACAAAAAGAAGTATCCGCCATTCTCATGGATCGGGTTCTTGTCGGACATGCAGTTAAGAACGATCTCGAGGTGTTGCTATTGAGCCACCCGAGGAGGGACATTCGGGATACTAGTCGACATCCTGGGTTCAGAAAGCTGAGCGCTGGACGTACGCCGGCATTGAAGAAACTTGCCCAAGAAGTACTAGGGATTGAGATTCAAGGGGGGGAGCATTCTAGTGTTTGTTCATCCTTCCTTCTCTCTTGATGGTGGTAGGGACTGATGAATAGGTGGGTGGATAGGTTGAGGACGCACGAGCTTGCATGTTACTATATAGAAAATTCCGCGATGAGATTGAAAAATTGCATAAGCCAAAACTGCCTCAGCCAAAGGGCGCATCTGCCAAGTCAGGTAGGAAGAATAGGAAAAAGAAAAAGAAAAAGGAAGCTTAAGTATTGCTATGTTTATGTCATGGTTTTAATTAATACCCTTCTATCCTTCCGTTTCTACTTGCACTAGAGCTAGGATTTCAACTAGTCGGCTCGTTTAGAATATTAGTTTCTCCTCAGTTCTAGTTCGTGGTAATCCCAAATTCCATTAGAATTTTCCTTTTTTTCTTCTCTTTTTATATGCGACGCAAGGTATCATAATATTGTGTTTGATAGCTCTCGAGAAGCGGCAGGGGCGGAAGAATGGAAAAGTGAAGGAGGAAAGAAGAAAGATGTGAATCATAAAGGGATGCCCTCGTATAGCTCCATTGCACCTTCTCTTGCTCTAGTAAAAATAATGTCGTTCAGGATCTTGGCTCTGAACCTGGCCTCGCAATAGGCAAAGTAGTACTAATTTATATCGGTCATGCCAGTCTTCTAAGGATTTCCGGGGAGACAAAGAAGAAGAAGGAGAAGGAGAAGAAAGGGCACCTCCCATTTCCTATTAAAAACCTGAACGTCTTCTTCATTCATCCCCGGATACTCCTTTCTCAAAGAGGGTGCAATCCGATCATGGAAGGTCCTGAGGAAGTTCTCCCTCTAGACACGGGGGTCCTAATAGTGATCACCCATGTTCTCGACGGAGTCAAAGGCCAAGTTTCCGCTACTACCCTTATTGACAGCGTTCATGGGCTGGCTATTCGAGGGGAGGTATCCCCCTGGGAAGATATACTTCCTGATAAAGCTACCTTCTGTTAGTAACATTGTCTTTCTCGATTAATAGAGACTGGGGGGGGGGGGTACTCATTCCCCCTTGTTTGACTCTCAGGCCTCTGCGAATGATTAGCTGTGACCGAAGACCCATCATATTCTACCGGGATCACAAATTAAGTTTACTTACACCCTTAGGCATCGTAATGCACTGGAACACAGAGATTCCACCATCATCCTTGAGCATACAATCCACGACTTCAAAATACTTTTCCAGATATTCCCCACCGACAGCTTCGAGCATCTCTATACTACCGATCTTATCGAACTTCTTCCGTGGGGCAGGAAACGCACGATAATCGCAGAGCAGCACATTAATTTTGTCTACCATACCCACCGCCGCAATCCGCTTCTCCGCGAGAGCCTTCCGCTCTACGGACAGTGTCAGGGAGGTAACCCCGAAACCCAGTTTGCGCGACAGCCTCCATAGCAAAACTTCCCCAACCGGTGCCTATTTCGAGAATGCGGTCCGTGGACTTGATCCTGGCGGAGGCGATCAGCCGGCGGAGCTTCGTGTACTGTGCTGCTTCTAATCCCCCCGTGGTGGTGGCTGGTGCGTCGACTGGTGAGGGGGGGAATATGGCGCAGGAGTAGGTCATGTCCGGCGAGAGGAATGCCGCAAACATCTCGTTGGACATGTCGTAGTGGGCGGAGACATTCAGGAGGGAGTTTTGAAGATTGTTGGTGCTTCTTAGGAGTGATTTTAGGGGACTTGTGAGGGTTGAAGAGATTGCTCGTGTTGGAGAGGTTGGGAGTTTTGTATGAATATATGTGGTAAATTGTTAGCTTGCTTGATTGCTTATATACTTGTTGGTTTGGAACTACTTGGGAGAGGCCCGTGAGATCACTGCAATCTACTTCTCTCACCATATACGCTTCTGAGAATCCCTTTTCGAATATTAGCTTCTCCTTCCCCTTCCCCTTCCCCTCTCCTTCTAACCACCAGCCAACTAGCTAACATATAGAGTACTAGACATACCATATCAGAAAATAAAGTCAACCTCACCCAGAACATCTTTAGAACCATAAGTTCCACTTGCGGCTTCCCACTGCCACCTGCCACCACCGAAAACCGCCCGTCTCCCATCCATGAGAGTAATAACCATCCTTCCATCTTCAATCATACCCAACAGTCCGAGAACCGCCCGCATGGACAGCCAAACAAGCTGTTCCCAGGTAATGCCCCTAGAGATCTTCCAGGCATAGTCGAAGGCAGTAGTGAAAGTGTTCATGCTAGCTTTCTTTTCTCCGTAATTTCCACAATCGTAGCCCAGGTACGAGGAGGGGGGATCAAGGAAGAGCTGAAGAGAAAGAAAGCGAGTAAAAGATATGAAACCCAACGAACTCAGTGCTAGAAGTTGCGGACGGACGGAAGGGTGCGAGTTGGAGCTCTGTTCTTGCATTTTACTATAAAGGTGCACTCCTCTATAAGACTCCCGACCCCCAGTCCATCCTACATAGTACACTACACTGCAGTACCCGCATTCCATAAAGAACTGAAAAAGAAGAAAAAAAAGACGGGACACGAGATGAGATCCCCATCCATAACTGAACGACAAGTACACTTCCCCCAAGCCCCTCCTGCAAGCACAATGGAAGAGAGAGGAGAAAAGTAAGAAAAGACTATTGGGGAGTACACAAATTGTACACATCCGGACATCACAAGCATCACTATAATTCCGGGACTCCCACCTTGGCTTTAACGAGCGAGAGGTATAATACTATGCAGGTTAGGTACTGTATGTACTCGAGTACATGTCCGAGACAAAGTGATTAGATGTCGCCGGGTGATTGGCCATGATTATCTAGAGCCGCGGGAATCGGGGATTAGGGTAGGTAAGTTAAGAGCGGGTGTTGGTTTCGTTCTCGAATAAAATATATACCATATTATTATCCCCCAGTGCACTTATGGTAATAGTATCATAGTATTATTTATTTATTTGTTATATCTGTAGTACAAGGATGAGCTTAGGCGAGTTCGACTGTGAGGAGGGGTTTTTGTTTTATCTTTCTCCCTCCGGCGGAGTGGGTTCCCAGGAGATATAGAGTGGCTAGGGTTTCCTAAATGGGCTTTTTCACTCACACTGCCAGTGCTACTATTAAGTGTGCTTTGACACTGACCTCATATAATATCATAATAGTCAGATGGTCAAGTATTATGGTAGGAGTTATGATACTTATACACCTGAACAAACGCCATGTCAAGAATATTACACATTAAGAATCATGAGAGAAGTGTCTCTTGTTTTCAAGTCCTCTATTTCCAAGGACGAGATGAAGACATAGTCCAAGATATTACTCTAAACCACGGTAAGCTAAGATGCTAATATTCTCTCTCATGCAGCAGTGAAACAAACATACTCCAGCTTTTGCATATATACCGAAGTGTTAGTACTATAGGCAGGGCAGCCTTAACTTTCTGTGTATGATACCGATAAAGTATTTCAACTATCGCTTGGAGGTAATCACTGCCCTTATACCAATATCAGTAATGGGTTCTTGCAGAATATAGATAATTTCTACTATAGCTCAGCTGAAAATGTTACTGCAAAAGTCTTTCATGATACCATTTCAGGCACAAAGAAATTTTCAACATGAGAGCATATAGACGAGTGAAAACAACTGAGTGTATACTGAGTGCTACACCAAAATAGCCTAAACACAGATAATCCACTTTCAGGACAATGGATAACGGCCTTGACTGCAGAGTGAGTTTGGTGAGTTTTTCCATTAGTGGATTTTAAGAGATTTTACGAGATTTAGTCTGAATTGCCCATCTGTTACGGAGTAACTAACTCACAGGGTTAGGGAAAGTTAGGCTATATGGTATTCAAGATAATGAAAAGAAGTCAGGAAGGCTCGAGAAATGATAGTTCGGTAAAGGTAATGTAATAAAATCGAAGTTCTTGAATTTTTAATCTTTTTAACTTATTATATTATTAAGATCTCTTCTTCATTGCTTGATTTTTTCCAACTCCAGGGAATGACCCTCACTACTTATACTAAAATCTTGCTACTTCCTGTTTTCTAACAATCATGTATCTTCTTTAAGATTTCAGCTTTGTCAAAGGAAGTGTAAACACTATTTGATCCTAAATAATTGTCACACTTGAACTTAGAGAGTCTCCCGACATCTATTTTATTTGAGGGTGTTCTCACTCTACTAGAAGATTGTCTTTGATCTCTTCATCCTAATAGACTAAGTTTATATATATGGTCACAATACCAACATACCAATAGTCTTTTTCATGAACTATCAAGTGATTAGTTCGAGTAGCTAGATATCAATACATAATACATAATATGCATATGCACCAGATGAGAAGTCTGAGTAGAGTTTTCTCACTTGTCTTCCCAATCAGTATTTAGCATTATTGAATGTGAACTCTTCCAGTATCCTGAGTAGTTAACATAAATACCTCTACTTCAAGTTGCTCTTACTTCAGTGAGTTGGGGTTGGACATATATTTCTCTATTACGTTAATGCAGTCTCTACTAAGAATAATGGTAAGCTATTTTCGTGAGTATAATACCATTCTTCCTTCTTTTTAAATTAATTAATTAGTAATACTGTATGTCAGAAGTAGAGATCATGTTATATTCTATCTTTGTTCTATTGAAGAAAGCAGAGAATTAAGTATGTAAAATAGAAGAATGAAAGATTATGGTAAAAAAAGATGAGATGAGATAGTAACGGTCAATTAGCTAACAAGTAATAAGTATACTAGTACTATCAGATTTCACAAGTAAGTGGGTATAGATAGTCTAGTGCTAAGATTTTTAACTGGCTCCTTTAGAGGAAGCCTTAAACCTATATCAAAACTCTAGCTACTAGAGCCTTATATTCCTATAATACTCAAAAATTAATTAAATATTACTCTACACTCTAAATGTTCAGCCTATCTCATATTTGAAATCTTTTGAGAGAGCTCTAGTTAAAGATTTCTTGAAATATCATCTGATTCAACCTTATAGTGATAAGGTATTTAGATACTTGGAAAATTTGGTAGTTCAACTATGGTTTCTAAAATCACTTTTATTTTGCAGTACTATCTTGGATAGCATCTGTCATTCTCAATCTCATTTCCATCATAGATCATTCTGAAAGAATCTTAGACTCCAATAAAGAAGTTTGTAGCTAAGTCTGTTTCTCAAGTATGGGAAAATACAACTAGATGTTATACTTAAGTTTTTATTCTATTTCGCCATTAGTGTATGCAAATTTCAAAATAACCTAGTAGATAAATTAGTAAAATATAATTAGAGAATTAATTGCAAATAGAAACAAAGTGTGGATATGAATAATCCTAACAGTAAGTGATTAAAATTAGTTTGTCTATTAAATGTTTTATCTGTTTGACTTGAAGCAACCCTAAATCCTATGAGCATCAGCAAAAAAAAAACTGTCTTTTGTGCTGCACGGTGAGCCATGTCGTTGAGTTTTATGTTTTGGCTAATCGTGAGTGACCCCAGTTAATCATGATGCATCTGATTGTGTCCCCTAATGATCAGATACAATTCTTAATTTTAGCAAAATATGAGCTATTTTTATCAATATCTCATAGACATTTTACATTACAAAGTTGTATGTTATGAACTCAAATTTCTCAACTTTGGTATGTCAAAGGTCCGTGAGTTCTTAATAAAAATTGCTCATATTTTGCAGAAAACAGAATTAATATCGTCTTCTTTAGTCAAACTAACAGGATTTTTAATATCGTGATTATAGGACTCACGATGTGCCAAAACATAAAACTCAACGACATGAGGCACAGGGGGTAGGCTGTTTTTTTGCTGATGCATAAGTCCTTGCAGAATGTAGATAAGTCCTACCAAAGTTCAGCTGACCATGCTTCTACAAAAGTCTTTCATAATATCATTTCAGATATAAGGACATTTTCAATATGTGAGCATATAAACTAGAGAAAATAACCTATTGAGCACTAAGGTGAATATACCTAAATAGCATATTTTTTATTTTTATTTATATATATCATGTATTACTTGTTAAGGTACAAGAACTCGCATGCAGCACTAGCTATGGCGTAAAGAAAACCTTAATCCCAAAAACCACTCCTCCTCGGACCAAGGAAAAAACTATCACCCCAAGTCCCTCTGGTGTAGAACCAACCGCACATCTCGCACATAAGAAGAGCAAACCCACCCGCCAACAGAAAGAAACCAAACAGCGGAAGCCAGCTCAGCAACTCCGCAGACAGAAAGGACCCCCTGAACATGAAAGCAGGAAGCAACAGGAAAACCTTCTCCGTAGACTCCAATAAAAAAAAGTAAAACCCCTAATGGGTAAGGGAGAGTATACCACAATAGAAAAACCACAATAGATAAGGAACATATATCAAAGTGGGGCCGACCAAAAGCACTAACCAGCAAGGAACCGGACAATTACTTCTGACCAAGGCGTTGGACATCGGTCAAGGAGGCAGTGCAATACCATGACAGAGCGTAACCGAGGCATGCGACTGTGGCAAAAGGCCGCGGGAGCGAGCGGAGCCACCGGGCTGAGAGGAAGCCAATCTTAGTGAGCGAACTCGTAGCTGTAATAGAGCAACTGGACGAAACTGGAGGAAAAGTAAAGGAGTGGTATACTCAAGTATCGTAGGAACTATTGGAAACGTGTGCGTGTCTGACTAGGCAGCCTCGAGCGAAACGTGATCGAAGAGAGCAGAGAAATCGACCATAGCCTGATGAAAAGTTTCCTCTTACCGCGAACTGTGATCTCAGCTGTATGTAACATGGATGCGAGGGTGTTGCCGACAGTACTAATGCTAAGCGAGAAAGCAAAACAAAAGCGAGGAGGAGGATGGGACGGACCCTAAGAAACGGGTGCCCAAGTCTGAATCCATCATAGGGGGGGGGGGTGCAGCTCACTTAGAGTGCGGATGGTGGGTGTTGACGATGATTTCTCGTGGTGTTGAGATTTCAATCGTCAGGTGTGTAGAGGAGATAATTCGTGTACCTAAATAGCACAGTACTCAAGTGATCTATACTCAAGATGATGCAGGTGTTAGACATATTGGAGCTCATATATGCAGTACTGGATTCCAGTGCAGAGACCTCTAGAGCGCACAGACCCTGCGCACAGACCCTCTAAATACAGGACCGTATTTTACTCATACCCCTGTGGCCTCGACGTTGGGATACTACATTGTAGAAGGTACTTGTTGCAGTTGCGATAGTGTTACGCACATGAGAATAGCTCGCCAGTATTATTAGTAGAGGCTGCGCCACCGTATTGGAGGAGCGTATGTCCAACCTCAGCTCACCGCGGTAGGAGCAACTGGAGGCATCTGTGTTGACTACTCGGGATACCGGAAGGACTCACGTTCCATGAAGATGATTTCTGATTGGAAAGATAAAGTGAGAATACTTTATTTCCGGTGCATATGCATATTATGCATTATGTATTATTATCTGACTATTCGAACTGATCACTCGATAGTTCACGATAAAAGACTATTGGTATGTTGGCATTGCGACCACATA
The DNA here is from genome assembly GCA_003070745.1 of Tuber borchii. NCBI lineage: Eukaryota > Fungi > Ascomycota > Pezizomycetes > Pezizales > Tuberaceae > Tuber > Tuber borchii. The sequence goes on from NESQ01000071.1 coordinate 123,908, forward strand.
TATGAACTTAGTCTATTAGGACGAAGAGATCGAAGACTATCTACTGGTGGAGTGGGGACACCCTCAGATGAAATAGATATCGGGAGTTCTCTGAGTTCGAGTGGGGCAATTATTCAGGGTCAAAGAGTGTTCGCACTTCCTTTGACGAAGCTGAAATCTTAGAAAGATACATGATTGTTAGAAATCTGGAAGTAGCGAGAATTTAGTATAAGTAGTAAGGGCTATTCCCCGGAGTTTGAGAAAATCAAGCAACGGAGAAGAGACCTTAACAATATAACAAGTTATCAAAATTTAAAAGATTCGAGAACTTCTACTTTATTACTTTACCTTTATCGAACCATCATCTCCTGAGCCTTCCTGACTTCCCTCCGTTACCTCGAATACGACCCGGCCTAACTTTCTCTATTCCTTTGAGTTAGTTACCCCGTAACACTATATTGTTACCCTCAAGTCACCAAGGCTCCTCCACGATACATTATCCCCTCACATGCCAAGGCAATATTACGATTGCGATAGCTTCTTCCAGTGCCCCTCTTGCAAGAAGTGCAAACGAGCTATCCCACACAACTTCTTTCCAGTCTGTTGTCCAAAATACGAACGGAACCTCCGGAATCTAGCACTTCAATCGATTTGGAACATTCACGATAAGAAACAAAACTACAACTTCCGAATCTACCGAAGCTATAGTAAAGCCTTTACCATAGCAAAACATTAACCCATCCTCTGCAATTATCAAGTGCTACTTCCCCTCAATATCGCGTACGTTCCATCATGTCCGATCAACGACAACCAGACTCCCCTGTTCCACCGCCTACCGATCCAATGGATACTAGTGACAACAGTTCCACACCGACAGGATCAGTACCACCCACCGATAACTCAGATACGCCTACTACCGGGTCCTTTGCCCTGAGTAGGACAGGTTCACATTTCCTTGCAACATCAAGTCCGAGTTCACGAAGACCTTCCAGAATTCGCCCCAACCCCTATGTGGAATTCAGAAACCAATTAGCAGAGGCTTTTCGGTTTATCCTGGGAGAAATTCAGCAAAGCCAAGATGAGACACATCTTGCTTTAAGTAGCTTCACAGCAGAGATTCAGGCAGCATATACCAACCTCCGACTATTTGATGGACGCTTAGCCAGAAACGAGGAAGTTACCGAAGCTGAATTCGCCGAACACCGACAATACCTACTTCAACTCCAAGGTGCGATGAAAGTAGAACAAGATCGGTTGAGAGAAGAAGTCCGAGAAGCGTTTAGACTACAACAAGAACAACGGGCTGGCGATAACCAGGACTCTCAAAGCCGAGACCTTGAATTAGCTGAACAACTGTTTGTTCTGAAACGCCGATTCGATCAGCAAGAGGCGAGATGGAAAAAGGAACTCGAGAAACAAAAGATCGAAGCAGCAAAAATGTTGAAACGACAGGACGAAATTACTGCCGCCCAATTCAACGATAATCACAAAAAAGCACAAGCGATCTTGAATCAACAAGCCAAGGAATCACAGACCGCGATCGACAATCTTGCTCGAAAATTCGAAGCTCAATTAATGGCTTACTCAATAGCTACTTCAGTTGCGGCAGATGACGAACCTGGACCCTCCAACCGAGGTAGATCAAAACCTTTGGAAACACATGATGTTACCAACAAAACAAAAAATTCGGCATCAACTCCTCAAGACAAAGGAAAGGGAGTTGAAGGAAGAGAAGGATTAAACCCGCCACCACCCCCGCCTCCGCCACGTAATACTGGTGGAGATCCAAACCCTGGCGACTCAGATGACGATGATGACGATGGAGAAGGCGACCGAGGCAGAAAGGGCAGCAGGCCGGCAGGCGCTCCTCGGAAAACGCCCATTCCCAGAGACGTTTCCCCGCGTACCAGAGCTATGCTAGAATTCTTTCGAAGCATTAGCGAACCACAGCGACCATTAAAGCAGATCGCTGAACCTCCTTATTTCTTTCAAGGAGAAGATAACCAGGACGTACGAAACTGGTTAACGGCTTGCGAAGATTATTTTGACCGCAATCCTGCGCAATGGGAAGATATAGCCATCGAATTGTGTTTGCTCTCGGTAAAACAAAGGGCAACAAAGTCGTACCTTTTTCGGAAAAATACCGAAAAGTCATGGGGGGTTTAGGTGGTTACGCTCGAGACCCCGCCTATTCCACGTGGGAGCGATTCCGACAAGAAATAACCAAACGATATATCGGAATTGAAGAAGAACGAAGGGCCCTTGAGGAAATGGATAAAGTCACATACAAGGGCAGAATCGACACCTACCTTCTTCTTCTCGAAAACCTGAACATTAAAGCAGGCCTCACTGGAATAGCGTGGAGGGTAAGAGTGGAGAGTAAACTTCCCGAAGACATTCTTAGGCGACTTTTTCATTTTAAGTTTGCTGATGATGAAGAATGGATGGAAATTCTTCGGGATGTGGGGAGACAAGAGGAGGAACTTCTCGAACGGCGGAAAATATCGAAATCGATAATCACTCCACCGACAACGACGGCGAAGCGAAAGCGAGAAGTCAACAATGATAAAGGTTTTAACTCGAAAAAGGGACCAGATGGTTTTACCGATAAAAGTCGAAAAGAATATGCTTCCAGATGGAAGGCTGTTCGGACGACACCTATGCAGGCAAAAAATAATTCCAAAGACGAACATACTGACTGGAAGGAGGCTCATAAAGGAATTTCCGACGAACTGGTAGCTCAACGAAAAAAGGAGAACCGTTGCACTCGTTGCCACCTTGACAACCACCGATGGCAAAAGTGTAGAAGACAGGCTGTCGTGGCAACTACCTTTTTAAACAATAAGGGACGGGATAAAACTAAACCTCCGTTCCGACGGCGAACAACAACTCTTGCCGTGCAGCAACCACCTCCGCATCCAAAACCCACCCCAAAAGTCAACCAAGTTTATCGATCCTCTCCTTCACTTGTTTGGGAATTATCGGACACCGAGATGGCATAAAACGATTTATCAATACCTATTGGTTTCCCTAAGTCCATAAGTCCGAGTCTACCTGACTTAGTGGACAGACATCGGAGCCAACCGACTAGTTAAGAATGACAACGAAGCGGCACTTACCTTGATCTTGAGAAGCAAGCAGGAAAACAAATTGTCACGGCCGGCAGGAACCAACAAGGATTGATATAATCGAAAAAGACATCTAAGGTTACCTAGGAAAATAGCCTGCGAAACCATCAAACTAAAAAATTATTTTTAATTTTTTACCCGAAAAAAGTTACCACCTTTATGCAAAAGTTACACCCTATTTGCAAAATTATTGCTCACCCCAGGGGAAAGGATGAGGAACTTCCTGAGGCGAGTATCAACCATTGACTCTCACTACTCTCCTTCCTGCCCCCCCCAGGGCAGTGCGACCTAAAAGAAGGCCACCGGAAAGTGGACGAGACAGAGGGCTTTCCGGCCAACTACTTTTCCAGGAAGCTGGGGATAAAAGGGAAGCGGTAGAAAAAGAGCGGGCTCGCCCCTTTTTATGTTGCGCGAAGGTCCCCTAAGGTGTGGGTGGCAACGGCGTAACCCCAGAAGGAAAATCAAAAAAAAAAAAAAAAAAAAAAAAGAAAAAAAAAAAGAAAAGATTTTCAGCTAAGTTTCCCGCCCTTTGTGAATTTTTTTTATGTTTTTCGGGAACCCCTCGGCAGGGGGTAAAGACCGCTAGTAGTGGGCTGCCCGGGAACATAAAGGTAATTTTTAATTATTATGTTTAATGTAGTTTGTCTGAGGAGACCTAAGTGGTCGAAACGACGCGGGCGTTGTCACAAACACCTTATGACAACATATCAACATGGCTTCTAAACGAGCCAAGAGCTTTCCTACTCCGTCCGGCAAGCGGAAAAACGCTATTGCCCAAGAACCCCTGCGTTATAACTGTCCGGAAGGACATGCACATATCTATATCCTCGGAAATCGCTATCGGATTCCAGTCTTACTAGACTCCGGATCAAATATTTTTCTTATCAATGAACAACTCGTTCATGACCTTCACATACCTTATGAATCTCGATCCGACGCAGTACAGATCCAAGGTTTTACCGGCGAAACTATCTCCTCCGGCGGATCGCATTATACTCATCCCCTTTACCTAGAAATAGGAAAAAACCATCACCTCTCCCTCGTTTCCTGCGAAATAGCTCCGGCAGGAAAATATGGTATGATTATACCATTTGGATGGTGGCATCAGGAACATCCAATCAGCAATATCGGAGACCGGGACACTTGGTCATTTAACGGGATTGCTGTCAATCACATTTGTTGCCAGAAGACGAAGGAATTTCAGTTGAGTGGGACGAAGACGTCCTTAGTGATCCTAACGCGGTAGTTATAGGAAGAATTGAAAGAGAAGATGACGAGAAAGTTACTATTATTGATCGTCTACCAGAATGCTACCACGACTACCTCGATTTGTTCCGTCCCTCAACAGCAGAGAAACTAGCCCCTCGTCGTACCTTTGACCATGCGATCGATCTCAAACCTGATACACAACCACCATGGGGTCCTATATACCCCTTGTCCGAGAAACAGCTCCAAGCCCTGCGTTCCTATATCGCCGATATGACGAGACAAGGAAAAATTACCGCAAGCAAATCTCCAGCGGGAGCACCTATTCTCTTCGTACCGAAACCTGACGGTCGACTTCGGTTAGTAGTAGACTACCGAGGACTTAACAAGGTTACCATCCACAACAAATATCCAATCCCTTTGATGACGGAACTAAGGAATCAGGTTCGAGACGCAAGTATTTTTACGAAACTTGATCTGAAGGATGGATTCCACCTGATTAGAATCCGCGAAGGCGATGAATGGAAAACAGCTTTTCGAACTCGATATGGCCTATACGAATATAAGGTCATGCCTTTTGGTCTTGTCAATGCACCAGCAACTTTTCAAACTATGATGAACGAAATCCTCCGCGAATTTCTCGACCAGGGAGTTGTCGTTTATATAGACGATATCCTAATTTATTCAAAATCGCTTACGGAACATATCTCTCTCGTTCGAAAAGTCTTACAACGGTTGCGGGAATACCAGATGGCAGTATCATTAGAGAAAAGTACATTTCATGTTAAAAAAGTTGATTTTCTTGGATATGTTGTAACGACGGAAGGAGTTACGATGAATGAGAAGAAGGTAGAGACAATTAAGGCTTGGAAACCTCCGACATCGGTGAAAGAGGTCCAGATCTTTATCGGTTTCGCAAATTTCTATCGACGATTTATCAAAAACTTCTCGAAGATTTGCACCCCGATTACCAACCTGCTGAAAGGAGAAAAAGGAAGTTTTGTTTGGGGAAAAGACCAGCACGAGGCCTTCGAATACCTGAAGCGATGCTTCATCACGGCCCCGATCCTATGTCACTTTCACCCAGAACGCGATACGGTAGTTGAGACTGATGCAAGCGATTACGCCCTCGGCTGCATCCTCTCACAGTTTCAAGGGAAACGATTACATCCGGTCGCATTCCACTCCCGAAAACTCAGCTCAGCAGAAATGAACTATGACATCCACGACAAGGAATTGCTGGCCGTTCTCGTTGCCTTTATGGAATGGAAACATTACCTCCAAGGAACGGAAAAGCCAATTACAGTCTATACCGATCATCAAAATCTTCAATACTTTCTGACCACAAAAGCTTGGACGGCACGCCAAATTCGTTGGGCACAGAAATTATGTGACTTCAACTTCGTTATCGTCTATCGACCAGGCTCGAAGGGAGGAAAACCTGATGCTTTAAGCAGGCGGCCGGAGTACCGCCCTGAAGAGGGAGCTACGCATCGCGAACAGCAAATCCTACAACCTAAACACTTCGGAAAATTTCAAATTGCGATTGTTTGGGGGGAAACCTCTTCACCGTTATATCAGGAAATTCCTCAGTCAGAAACAGAAAACCAGATACGAGTTCAAAGACTTTCAGAACATGCAAGAATCCCAACTCGAGGTTCCAAACTTGCAGCAGGACATGACCTCTATAGTATCGAAACCTTAACGATCCCAGCAAAAATCGGCATCTTGTTAAAACCGGATTAGCTATTGCAGTTCCAAGTGGTACTTACGGTCGTATTGCACCAAGAAGTGGCTTGGCAACCAAAGCTATAACGGTAGATGCTGGAGTTATCGATGCAGACTATAGAGGTGAAATCAAAGTCCTTCTCGTAAATCATGGCTCTTCAGATTTTGAAATTCAGAAAGGAGATCGCATTGCACAACTCGTAGTGGAAAGAATAGATGATCAAGATTGGATGGAAGTGGATGAGATGGATGAGACAGAAAGAGCTGGACAAGGATTTGGCAGCTCAGGACGAGGATTGGAGTTGAAAGAAACTCAACCAACGATATGCTTTCTCCATTCGAGTGGCACACACGAATTCTATGATACCTCCGATATCAACCACCACCCGATACTTCGAAAAGGACAAATTCTATTGTCTAATGCTATTATCGCAAAGGCAAACCTTAAGAAGTTCGAAACTGACTTTTTGGAAAAAGTTCGACAGTGGCAAAGAGGATCAAGATTGGCTGCGGAGAAAAGATGAATTGGAGACTATAATAAGAGAAGGAAAGGAATTGCCGAAACAATGGACTCTATCCGATGATCTACTTTACTATAAGAACCGACTATATATTCCAGCAAACGAAGACCTGCAAACACTTATCGCCAAAGGATGTCACGACTCGCAAGTAGCAGGACACTTCGGACAAGATAAGACACTCGAAATTATTACGCGAGACTTCTACTGGAAAGGACTCACCGACTGGATTAATGACTACGTACGATCCTGCACCACTTGCCAACAAGCCAAGTCTCCAAGACATGCACGATTTGGTTTACTTCAACCCTTACAAGTACCCTTTGCAGCTTGGGCTTCGACTTCGGTAGACTTTATTACTCAACTACCAAATTCGGCAGGATATACACAAATCATGGTCGTAGTAGACCGGTTCACGAAAATGGCACATTTTATCGGATTAGAAGAAAAAGCATCTGCACGAGATGTGGCAGAAGCATTCCTTAAAGAAGTATGGAAACACCACGGGCTACCCTCAGAAATCATTTCAGATATGGACGCAAGTTTGCTGGCGAATTTTGGGAATCATTATGTACAAAACTCAACATAAACGAAAAATGTCGACTGCGTACCACCCTCAGACTGATGGACAGACAGAACGAGTAACCAAATACTAGGAGGCTACCTCCGAATATTTGTCAACTACGATCAGGATGATTGGTACCACCTTCTACCCTTGCCGAGTTTGCTTACAACAACTCGACCACCACTGCACACAAAATGACCCCCTTCTTCGCAAACTACGGTATCATCCTCAGACTGAATGGTTAAAAGAACGAGAAGCCCGGAATCCAGGAGCTAACATGTACGCTCACTGGATGCAAACGATACATCAACAAGCAAGAGAATCCCTCGAAAAAACAAAGGAAGCCATGGGACGATACCATGATCGAAAGGCTAAGCAACAACCAGATTTTAAAATTGGAGACCTGGTTATGCTCAACGCAAAAAATATTCGCACAAAACGCCCTTCGAAGAAATTAGCCCCCAAACTCTACGGCCCTTTTAAAATCCTAGAACAACGAGGAAAACTTGCCTATAAAATCGAACTATCGGACCGTTGGAAAATCCATCCGGTATTTCATGTATCGTTACTCGAACCCTACCGAACTTCCATTCGACCGGCTCGAGAACAACCGCCTATGCAACCCGAAGAGATCGATGGAGATCTTGAATGGGAGGTGGAAAAAATTGTTAAGAGTGAAATAATCTCTTATGAAAGACGGGTTAGAGGAAGACCCCAAACGTTCCACGAAATAAGGTATTTCGTTAAGTGGAAAGGGTGTTCAGAAGATGAGAATACCTGGGAACCACCTGAGCATTTGGGAAATGCGAAGGAATTGGTAGATATGTTTCATAGAGAAAACCCGGAAATGCCATCATTGGGCTAAGTAGTATTACTCGGAAAGGTTTTCCTGCCGTGGCCAAGCAAACGCGGAAGGTTTTTTACCCTACCCTGTAGAGTACTAAAAGGATTTAATATTTAATGTTTATCGCTACTTATGTATTATATGTCAAGAAGGATTTTGGGGACAAAACCTTTTGAAGAGGGAGCTAGTGTTACGCACATGAGAATAGCTCGCCAGTATTATTAGTAGAGGCTGCGCCACCGTAATGGAGGAGCGTATGTCCAACCTCAGCTCACCGCGGTAGGAGCAACTGGAGGCATCTGTGTTGACTACTCGGGATACCGGAAGGACTCACGTTCCATGAAGATGATTTCTGATTGGAAAGATAAAGTGAGAATACTTTATTTCCGGTGCATATGCATATTATGCATTATGTATTATTATCTGACTATTCGAACTGATCACTCGATAGTTCACGATAAAAGACTATTGGTATGTTGGCATTGCGACCACATATATGAACTTAGTCTATTAGGACGAAGAGATCGAAGACTATCTACTGGTGGAGTGGGGACACCCTCAGATGAAATAGATATCGGGAGTTCTCTGAGTTCGAGTGGGGCAATTATTCAGGGTCAAAGAGTGTTCGCACTTCCTTTGACGAAGCTGAAATCTTAGAAAGATACATGATTGTTAGGAATCTGGAAGTAGCGAGAATTTAGTATAAGTAGTAAGGGCTATTCCCCGGAGTTTGAGAAAATCAAGCAACGGAGAAGAGACCTTAACAATATAACAAGTTATCAAAATTTAAATGATTCGAGAACTTCTACTTTATTACTTTACCTTTATCGAACCATCATCTCCTGAGCCTTCCTGACTTCCCTCCGTTACCTCGAATACGACCCGGCCTAACTTTCTCTATTCCTTTGAGTTAGTTACCCCGTAACAGATAGTTCTCAGGATTTCCTCCCAAGGGACTGCTCACCATCACCATATATGTTGTGGCCCTCTATCCGACTGGATGCTATTTGCAGGATATATGAGAGGATAACCTAGCGAAAATTATGCAAGTTGTTCAGACCAAATCGGTCAATGTCGCATAAAGCTATAGGTCCTCGAAGTCAAAGGTATGAGAGAAACAAGAGAGAGGACAGGTAAGCGAAATCACTTCTATGAGTTGGGGGATCCAAACGCACATAGTGGAGACCAACAGTCCCACTAAGAACCAGTCAGAAGGTAGAAGCCTTGCGTGTTAATAGCTATTGGAACAATTACGAGCAAAAGTTATACTGAAGCATAATGAATATGCAATCTGAAAACTCGTAGCATTGAATGACCTGACGACCTAAGAAGTTGGCCACTTCTTGAATGGTTTGGTGAAGAATATTATTATGCTAGCTGATCGGGCTGCGTGTACTCTGTACTCACCTATTGCTGATAGTACTGACACACCCTCTTGGTGATATGATGGTGTACGTCTTCATAATGTTAAGCGAAGGACTAGATAGTTGTCAGGGTCATATTAGCAAAATGTATTTCAACTCCGATCCCCAATAGCTAGATATCGATTTCCATCTGCAACTCGTGGGATTACTGGTCCATTATTCTTTGCTTTCACTCTCCCTTGTTCGTCTCTGGCGGACTCCTACTTTCTACCTGTACGCCTCTTTTGCTCTCCCATGTTGACCAGTACACTTTCGTTGCAATTGGATTTTCCCTTGCCCAGACCTTGATCCTCCCGACCCACGCTTGTGCGGACCTTTACACTTCAGGTCCGCGCTTGCACGGGCCTTTATCCTTCTGGTCTGTACTTGCATAGATCTTCGCCTTTCAGGTGTGCGCTTGCGCAGCTCTTTCCCCTTCCGGTCCGTGCTTGTGCTGACCTTGATCCCTCAGATCTGTACTTGCGTGGACCTGATCCTCCTAAACCACTGCACAGTCACCCCTAAATCCCCCTGGTCCACGTTTTTGTGGCCCATCAATCCCCTTGGTCCATCCCCATTCAACTTTAGTGTTCCCTTGGTCTGCACTTGCGCGGCCACCAAATCCCACGGGTCCTCGTTGCCATGGACCTTGGCAACCTCGTTCATTACCTATTTGGATCATGAGCCTCCAGTCTCATCCTGGCTTGGATCTCAACTCCCGGATCCAGCTACAACGTGCCTCACTAGCCCTCTAGTTACTCCAGCCACCATCCCCTTGTTTCCGGAGCTACTCGAGCTAAGCTCCTTGACTTCTCGTATCATTCTGGTCCACCCTGGATGCTTCAAGGGGTGGTGCAGTCTTCGAGATTAGACAAATCTGGTAGAAATCATGATTCAGCATTACCGTGCTCGTTCACTTTCTGCTACCTCTTGTATTTCACGTGAACTCTTCCCTAGAATCAGAATCTTACTACCTATTACTTTTGCATAGTGCTTCGCCTCGTTCTGCCTTTCCTCGCCATGCTTTTATTTTCACATACACCGCCGATTCTAATATACATAATAGTAGGTCTCTAGGTCTATGTGGCTATTTACGATCTAGCTATTTTTTCCCCAGACCTTTCCCCCTTCCACCAGATGGACCGGCCCCTCAATTGGCTCTACTTCCGCAACATACCGATCCCGTTCATTGAGCATAACCTCCACAAACCCAAGGAAGCGATTCGGTGTGCCTGATTCCGTCGCATACTTTATTCCTACTAGCATAACCAGCTCTAGAGTTTCTCTCATTGGGGATTTGTTTCATTGTAGGGTCTGCATAATCACCATCTTAGATGGGCTGAACGAAAAGTATAGTAGCGGTTTGCATGGCTTCCTCCCTTGGAATCAATCCTTGTCCCTCTCTTGACTTTCCTGGACCCAAATATCGTGGTTAGTGGCTCATTCTGTTCTGCCTCTTTGGTACATCGCAATAGCCTCCTCTCGATCTCCAACGAGCATTAAGATGGCTGGAAGTAGTTCACCACTGAATTGTAAATTTCAATCATTGTGGATTCTGTATAAGTTTCTCTCTAGCCGAGGACCTTCTCTGCCATACACTGCTGTTACGGGGTAACTAACTCAAAGGAACAGAGAAAGTTAGGCAGTATCGTATTCAAGATAACGGAGGGAAGTCAGGAAGGTTCAGGTAATGATGGTTCGATAAAGGTAAAGTAATAAAATAAAAGTTCTCGAATTTTTAAACTTAATAACTTGTTATATTGTTAAGGTCTCTTTTCCATTACTTGATTTTCTCAAACTCCGGGGAATAGCCTTTACTACTTATACTAAATTCTCACTACTTCCTGTTTCCTAACAATCATGTATCTTTCTAAGATTTCAGCTTCGTCAATGGAAGTGTGAACACTATTTGACCCTGAATAATTGCCCCACTTGAACTCAGAGAACTCCAGATATCTATTTCATCTGAGGGTGTACCCACTCCACCAGTAGATAGTCTTCGATCTCTTTGTTCTAATAGACTAAGTTCATATATATGGTCGCAATGCCAATATACCAATAGTCTTTATCGTGAACTATCGAGTGATCAGTTCGAATAGCCAGATAATAACACATAATGCAGAATATGCATATGCACCAGATAAGGAATAAAGTATTTTCACTTTTCCAATCAGTAATCTGCTTTATGGAATGTGAGTTCTTCTGGTATCCTGAGTAGTCAACCTAGATGCCTCTAGTTGCTCCTACTCTAGTGAGTTGAGGTTGGACGTACCCTCCTCCATTACGGTAGAACAGTCTCTACTAACAATACTAGTGAGCTATTCTTGTATGCATAACAGCTGCCCTCAGAGTGCTTCAACATAATCGCGGAAGAGCACCGTTAGGTCAGGGATAGAAAACCGGTCTGCAGCCTCACTTAACGAGAGCTGCTTGATACCTCTTGCCTTCCCAACAATTCTAGTCTTCAGAATTACCAGATCTACTCACTACTTCCGCTTCGGGACTTGAATTTGTGGGGTAATCGTGGGTTCTGAGTTCCGGCTAGGTCTGCTGCTAGTTCTAAAGGCCTGCTGGCCTATTACTGGACCTCTCTCCCGGAGTCTCGCTACCCTGGTAGAGCGCAATCTCTCATTCCGAGTCTGCATACTGAGGACCCTGGCGGTATCCTGATCATACATTCTGCTTAAAGCAAGGTGCTCTAAGGTCTGGACCATGTAAGCGATCCTGGTATGTCTATTATTGTACCAGAGCATTTGCTCCTCATATTGTACTCGATTAGAAGGGCGGTATGCTTCTTTGACATTTTCTATATGCAGGAGTTCCGATATATTGGTAGAAAAGTTATCTGATGATCCCATTCAGTGGATGCTATCTGAGGCCTGACTCAGCATGTGCATTTTGGCAAACTGGAAATGATAGATTGCAGTCTCCAGATTTTCCTTCTCCGCCTTCATCCGTGCCCTCGACCATCCCTCTTCGGTACCCTGAGCCTCCATTGTGGCCCACCTTTTCTTGAAGTTCTTCGTCCTTACTTTGATGCTCTTTTGCGGATGAAACACGGGCTTGCTCTGGTAGAACATTACAAGTCTGTTATCCAGTAGACCGAGTGTATAATCAGAGTAGCTGCGCTGCCCAAGAACCAGGAGAAATTCGATGATAGATCTAACACATACTAGGACCAGTGCATCCTCTGATTGGCTAGATCGGACCCCATCGATCAATATTGGGCCCAGCACAGCTAGTAACAATTGCATCATAGTCCTAATCTCTTTCCCCTGCCATGAACTGACCTCTTCGTAGCTTCGCTTAAACGATTGAAAGCCCGGGTATGGTGGGATTGATTTAAAACGGTCATTGAACCAGCCTAGAATCCTCCGCTGCCGCAGATATCCCACTAACCAATCTATTATTGTCTTAAGAATTCCTAGATGCAGGAGGTGAAGAGCGTCAGGTTGCCAGAGCCAGTACACATTGCATAAAGGAAACCTCCAAAAAGGATTTTTCTCTATCCGCAGACCAATGGACGCTAAGTACTCTACATCTTTAGTGTTTCCTTATTCTAGCGCTTGCTGATAGGACTTTAGATCGCGGTCTCTAAACCTCCTCAACTCTACTACTCGGCTCAAGCCCGATCTCAGTCCGCAGAATCTCGCAAATTGGGCAAAGCCTGTTGATTATTCTTGCTAGGATGACGTGTTCTTGGTAGTCAGCAATCGAGGCTGCTAGGATCGGATAGCATCAGCAGACCTGGCCATCAGCGCAATCCTACTCGTACCCTAGGCCGGCTATATTCAGCTCTGCTATCGGCTTCAGAATACCCTCAATCGCTCCATGCTAAGACCTATGAATCTCGCCATTCTTTGGGTTCTTTTGAGGAATCGGTAAGAGAGCAACTAGTACCCATGCATGTTTAGAGCCCTGCTGTTGTAAATCTTTACTAATATTACCAATTGATATATAGACTGGCCAAGCAGCCTTGTCACTAGAGAGGTTTGTAAGGTGGGTTTTGTTGGAAGCAAAAAGGAGGGAAACCACTGTTCTACCTCTGGGCACTAAGTCTTGGGTCTCCCACCACCAGTCTGCGGTATGAATCTCATTATATACTCTTCGGCCAGTACTATCGAAGATGCGCTTGGGACCGAAGACCATATGGTCTGCGAGAGGCAAATGGGTGAGAAGTAGTCAGATACAGTGGAGAATATTGCGAGAGTATAATGTTCCGGACCCACATGGGAACGCAGACCAGCTTCGGGGCCCAAAACTGTGTTCTATGCACTCAAACTACGACCACAGTTTATCTGCAGTCTGAAATGATATACCTCTGTTATCATCCAGTCCGCGCTGTAAATACTGATCAATCGATCCTTTTGTTAAGCCCGACCGCAGCATCCACCATTCAAGCTCAAAGTCTTTTACCCTTCGAAATGTGTACCATGAGTTCCAGTTTGTGTCTAGGTATCTGCGGTAAATCCCACCTGTAGTGCCATAGGATCTACAAGCTTCACACGGGTGATACTGCGTTTTGCTGGGGTTAAGCAGACAGGTTAGGTCTGAGTCCTCTAGTTTCGGGCTTCTCGGTTCCTGAGCACTATCTAAGTCTCTACTTTCGAGATCTGTAGATGGCTACCATCCAGTGACTTCTCAATGATGTTAGTTTGGGCCGGGGGAGTACTTGATCTAGAATAAAACTTACAGTCCACCCAAGAATTGACATCTTCAGGATGCTAATTGCTAGCTCCCTCTCTTTCGCTCAGCAGACCGCTTGGGTATGGCCTCTATTTCTTCTTTGTCTGTGTCTGTCTTTTTGCACTCTGGTTACGGTGAATTGACAGGCCCTTACATGTCTTGAAGGGCCTTCTGCAGTCAGGATAGGTGGGATTTGACGTCATCGGGTTGGAATAACGCTACCGCCGTGATCCGATCGATGTAATAGAAGTACAAAGCGTACAGTGTTTGTATAAGTGATATATTTGTTGTATAGGGCAAAAGCTATTGTGCTGGTTAATTATAGCTGACTTGTAACAGAACATCTCTCCTGGTTCTTTGTGCTAGTACTAGTACAGTACGCAGGCAGTGTGCTAGAGGGATGTGCCAAGGCGGACCTACCTCAGGTGCTCGGTAGTACACCTGACATCAGCAAAAAAACAGCCTGCCCCCTGTGCCTCATGTCGTTGAGTTTTACGTTTTGGCGCATCGTGAGTCCTATGATCGCGATATTAAAATCCCGTTAGTTTGACTAAAGAAGATGATATTAATTCTGTTTTCTGCAAAATATGAGCAACTTTTATTAAGAACTCACGGACCTTTTACATACCGAAGTTGAGAAATTTGAGTTCATAATATACAACTTTGTAATGTAAAATGTCTATGAGATATTGATAAAAATAGCTCATATTTTGCTAAAATTAAGATTTGCATCTGATCATTAGGGGACACAATCGGAAGCATCATGATTAACCGGGGTCACTCGCGATTAGCCAAAACGTAAAACGCAATGACATGGCTCACCGTGGAGCACAAAAGACAGATTTTTTTTTTGCTGATGGACACGAATCTTGCCGTACAGACCCTGCGACAACCCACCCCATCGGTCATACAGTGTACTTGAAAATGAATGTTTGTTCAAGTGTACGGAGCATACTGTTCCAGATATTCATCTTGAAAACAACAGCTTATCTTGAAACAGATATTTGTTCAAGTATGCGAAATACATTATTCCCTGGGGATGAGTGAGACTTGAAAGCTCAGTATCATGAACTCTGAATCTTGACAGAGTTCCTGGAAGGGATATATAGAAAACTGTTTTTGCCTCCTAGCTAGAACACGAACTATCTTCTCTATACCTCCGGCGATTGAAATCTCAACACCACGAGAAATCATCATCACTTTCCACTACCCGCACTCTGAGTGAGCTGCACTCCCCCCCTATGATAGATTCGGACTTGGGTACCCGTTTCTTAGGTTCCGTCCCATCCTCCGTTCTGCTTTTGTTTCGCAGTTTCGCTTAACATTCACACGGTCGGTAACACCCTCGCGTCCATGTTACAGATGGCTGGGATCATAGTTCGCAGTAAGAGAAAAACTTTCACCAGGCTACGGTCGATTTCTCTGCTCTCTTCGATTACGTTTCGCTCCAGGCTGCCTAGTCAGACACGTACACGTTTCCGATAGTTCCTACGATACTTGGGTCTACCCCTCCTCTTCTTTTCCAGGTCTCGTCCTGTTGCTCGGTTATAGCTACACTTCCCCTCTTTGGCCGGTACCCTACTACCATTCTGCCTTTTGCCCCCCGCGGCTTTCCACGGTCGCATCCTCGGTTACGCTCTATCGTGGTATTGCACTGCCTCCTCGGTTAATGTCAACGCCTTGGGCTCGAAGTAATGTCGGTCGCTGATCTTTTTCTAAGGTCACTTGAGGCCACCCCTAGTCAGATGTTTCCATTCTTTGTTAGGTTTTCGCTTAGTAGAGCTTCTGTCTTTCCCAAATGTTTGGGTTTTTTTTTGTAAACATTTCGTTTGTTCAGGGGAGCTTTCCGAAGGGTTTTCTGCATCTTCCTGCTTGCTTGCTAGGAGTATTTTGCTACTTTTTTGTGGGTGAGATGTGTGGTTGGGCCCGTACCATAGGGTCTTGGGGGCGTGGCTTTGATCCCATGAGGGGAGAGATGCGTAGGTTTTTCTTGGCCATAGCTAGCGCTGCCTGTCTGGTTTTTCCTGGTAGTTGTACGAATAAAATGCAAAACTGATATAAAAAAAAAAAAAAAAAAGAAATGCCTCCTAGCTAGAAGATCATACACCACGAAGTCTCCAGTACACAAGAGTTTATATTAGAACACAAAGTCTACTCAACACGCCAATACCTGAACCTTGCATTTCAGTCCTACACCCTATCATAGCCCTGCTTTGCATTACAGTTTTTCCAAATCTAATTCTTTCCTCCGAACTTACCCTAGACCGCAAATATCAGAACTGGTATCAGATATAGTATATATACATAGGTACTACGCAGTCCGCAAATAGGTACGCAAATCCAATATTTCCAGACTCCAAGCTTCGATTCTTAACATCTTTAGAGCATTTAACATTCTCAACACATAGAACTATTGACTTAGCTGAGCTAGTAACCCTGCACACCAGGACTCTCTAGCAAAATTTGATATATAATTAGGTAAGCAAAACTCTTACTATTTGCTACCACCGCAGTTACTAACTTAATATTGTGGGGCAGAACATAGACATTCTGAGAATGGCACCCCCCGCGGCAGCTGTTATTTGTGTGAAACTTGGTTATCTTAGTACAGGTAATAAGGAATATGTCACAAACAGTGACTAGTGAAGGAATTAGTTTCACACTATTCACAGTTATGAATAGTAGGTTTATATTTCCTCTGACATAACTCGCACTTGCGAGCCATAGTTAGTAATTGTTATATAATTATGTTGTGAGCTTGACCATACTTGGCGGTCACTTGATATGTATTTTGCACATGACTGATAGTTATGAGTCATGGGTTTCGGGCATGTGACCCCTTTTGGGCACATGACTAGTTATGAGCGTGATGATTGATTCGATATATTGTGCAGTTGACTCATAGGTTTCAGCTGATGGATTTCACACTATGACTCGCTTGAGTCATAGGGGCGCGTGACTTATAGGTATGAGTCACCAGCATTAGGTATGTGAGGAGGCACCAATATAAAAGGCGAGGCTTGGGTCCTGTAGTTAGCTCCTCACGCAGTCATCTAAGTACTTTCCTATCTACTATCTTGAATAATACTTCTTTATATCCCTTCTTCATGATCGACATAGTATACGAGCAGCATTGTCCGTATACAACGTAGGAACGGTCTAAGAATGTTCCCATCTACTATATGGATTGATCGTCACCTGTTGCACCTTACCTCACGAACAAGGAATATTACGAAATATCAAACATTTGTTTCAGACTTCAACAGGACCTGGCTTCGTCAGCAGCATCCAGCCCTCATCGTCAGACGAGTGGTACTCGCAGTTAAGGCAAAGACTGCGGATTTAGAGTCTGGGCTTCTTCGAATATATATTGACTTTCCAAATTAATAGACTCTGGCAAACTTTACGAGTCCGGCGGATCATCGGGTGTGTGCTATACAATTTATGATTCAGCAGGCGAAGAAGGTCCACGATGTTATGAAAAAAGAAAAAGAGAGGGCTGAAGCAGAGAGGGCTGAAGCTGCTCAAGCCGCTGCTGTCCAAGGTATTGCCAAACGCGCTAAAAGCCGTACATTGGCTACGGCCTCTACGACCCCAGTGAGAACCACTGTCCCTGCGACTACCAACACCCATCGCACTCCTGGAAGGCCCGCGACTACCGGGTCCCGCAGCACTCCCGGAAGGCCCGCGACTACTGGGTCTCGCAGCACTCCCGGAAGGCCAGCGACTACCGGGTCCCGCAGCACCCCCAGAAGCCCCGAGACTACTAGGCCACGTAGTACCCCCAGAAGCCCCGAGACTATCAGGCCTCGCAGCACTTCCAGAAGCCCCGAGACTATCAGGCCTCGCAGCACTTCCAGAAGCCCCAAGACTACTAGGACCCAGGGCACTCTCAGAAACCTCCCGGGTACCAGGTCCTTGGGTACCAGGAGCTGCTTAAATACCTGCAGCCCCTTGGCCAACAGGAGTGCATTGGCTACCACGAAGTGAACAAGGTTTGATGATGATGGTGAGGCTCCTAGAAGCCCTTCTAGACTACCTGCAAAGCGGCAAAGACAGGTGTAGCAGCCAGAGTTGTGGTTCAGCTCTTTCAGCGTTTCCTTCCGCGGTCCTGACAGTAAACGAATCCATGCTACAACGTACACTAACATCCACGAGTTTCCCGACCTTGTACTTTGGGCCCGCGAAAAAGCTCCACAACTTAGAACAAAGCCCATGCTGCTCGAGATGACTATTACCCTACCGAATGATAAGTACTTGGATCTCTTTCCCGGCATGGAGCAGGGTAGAAGAGGGGAATTGGGTATCTCGGACCAATGATCATGGGATGTGGCATTGATGATAGCCCAAGGTAACCGCCCTAACGTGGAATCCAACGCCGGTCTTTTAGTGGTAGTCATAGCTGCAGAGAATGAAGAGGATCACAGGGCCAAGGAAGAGATTATGCCGGACGCTACCGGTGAGGACGGCGATGAGTAGGAGCCGGGAAGGGACAATCGCCTTTGGAACTCAGAGCCAGAAGATAATCGGAAAGGGCCTTCTCAGTCTTCGGGTTCGTCCAGGCTGAACAGGAGTAAAGGTAAGGAGAGGGCAATGGAGACTGGGGACAATGCGGGTGATGGAGGCCCGAACCATGGTAATGATGATGATGGTGATGATAATGATAATGGTGATAATGATGATGATGGTAATGATAGCGATGGTGATGGTGATGATGGGGATAATGGTAATGATGATGATAATAGTGAGTTGTATCGACGCTTAAGTATGTGATGGTCCAATGTATTGTCAAACTTTGAGAATTTGCCAGCTAATTTACATGTTTAGTTTTCCACAATTTGCAGATAGAGTACCTCTGAAAAAAGACCATCTTCTCTACTTGACACGATAGTCCCCAATAGAACTAATAGGTCAATCTCACGACATATTAGGGAAAACAATACCTTGGATGCTGATGATGATGCAATGACAACTGCTGCCGCGGATTCTACTTCCACTAGTGATGGAGTGCTTCTCAGACTCTGTGGTGACCAGCTCAACAATAATTTTAAACACCAATGCTTTGAAGATATCGTGAGAATGTTGGGAGCAGAACTCCTAACCCTAGTTAAAGGTGATATTGGGCCCCGCATGCTCAGAATCCTGGGAATCCCACATGGAGAGTGTTAGGCACAGAGCTACCCGTTACATTATTGGGGACAAGTTATTCTATCTTGCGCAAAAATCTCCTTTGAAAAATACAACCCACCCCACTCCGGCCCCGATGTTTGACCTCTAGGTCAACACTGGTCTCCGCGGGAGTTATGTCCCTTCACCAAAACCTACAGTCAAGATGACCCATCTTGCAACACCGAATACGTCGCGGCCGTCCGTCCGACCGGTTCCTGTTCGCAGGAGATATGAGAGGGTATCTTCCTCTACCTTATACAAGTGGAAGCATCCGAATTGGACAACATCGCATAAAGTTACAACCCCTTGAAGATTGTGGATCGAAGAGCGGTCGTTAAGTAACGGGACGAAAACTGCGTGAAAGTTAGACGCTTCAGTCTGGAAGGTCGCTCAGTACTAGAAGGACAGTCTATACCCAGGAAGGGGGTCGGGGAACCCCCAAAGGACCTGTTAGCACAAGACCAATAACTATAATTATAACCATTGGTTCGATTTATAGTCAAGAGTCGTATAATGCCGGTGGACGAAATTATAACATGCGTATGCAGTCTGATTTCTGACGGAGCTAACAAAAGAAGACTGGCCATCTTCGGTTCAGCAGGTAGTCTCTCTACGTTAGCCAATGTGGGTGATTATTCGTAACTTGATTCGCTTCAGATAAAAGATCGTACGAACACTATGAGAGGTGTCCATACCATCGTAGAATAAAAGTTCTTAGGTGTCTACAAGTCGTGTATGGGTGCAGAGGTTTTCAGGGTCCGAAAGGGTTCACACTTCTGTTGAAGTCGGTGAAAAGAGTAAGTGGTACTTAGTTATATGAAAAGATTATGTAGCCCGCGAACACCCAGACACAGAATATAAATATCGAGTTGTCTTCGCAGCTTATACAAACAACAAGCAACGGAGAAGAGACCTTAATAATATATACACATTATTACTTTAAAATTCTTATCGCACGATTACTTTTATCTTGAAACATTCGTCTCCCTAGACGATACTCTTCAGACACTTATTTAGCGATTAGGGCTATAGCGTAATAACCCTCTTCCATTACGCTACCCCCTTAACAGTAGATTGTTATTCTCTACATTACCGAGACGAATGAGTCAGACTACGCTCTACTACTCAGCTCTACCCTCCCAAAAATCTTCTATCTCAGAAGATCAAAAATAGAAGACAATTGAGATATCTCTCAATTCAATTACTGAACCCCATCCAGAAATACCTATATCTCTCATCACACAAGTCTTGCAATCTGAAGCAAGCACCAAACCCTATTACGAGACATATTAATGGTGGACCAATCCAGGTAGCATAGTCACCACCAAACACCTAAGAACCCTCTATCAAAATCTTGAAGGCAACGATTTTGTGTGGGAACCACCTACAGAGGAAAATTATGAAGTCGAGTGGGACGAGACCCTAATGGCTAAAATCAGAAGATGGTAGTATAAGCTTGAAAGATAAGTAAATCCTTTCTTAGCGTTACATAATGTCTGGTCTTAACCCAAGACAAGGTGGAGATGAACCTATGGACATAGGCGATGATAAGTTAGCCTCAACCGACGCCCCATCGGTGATGGACACCACCGATAAACTACACTATTCCAGACAGCCCTCTGAGAACCCAGGAAGTGGTTCAGGATGCATGGCTAGACAAAGATTCAAGCCAAGCTTTCTCGGTTCAGCTGAAAATCCACTCCCAACCGCAGAAGGAGAACTCCGTTTAATCCAAGTAAGCGAGCTCCTGAATGTTTTCGTCCCACACCTACCCCACAGCATAGATGCCCAGCATCTAGCCTTCAATATCCTCACCCCAGAAGCCCAAAACGCGGCCTAGGAGCTTTGGAAAGTTCGACAACTACTAGAGTAGGGGAAAGGATTTGTCGAGGCCGAATTCGCCAAAATCGACAGCCTCATAGAACTAGTCAAGGGCCAGGCTACTAGTGCCCAACAAGCCTTAAACGAAAGGTTAATGGCACAGGACGAAAGACAGACCCGCCACAAAAACGTCAGCTCTCAATTAGCAAGTGCTATTGTAGGGGAAGGCTCAGTTTCATTTACTCGAGACCAGATGCTAGACAGAGCTCTGGAAGAAGCAAAAGCTCAGCACTAAAAGAATACGGGAGCCTGGACCGACAGCTCAAAGAGAAAAGATGAGCGCGAGGACAACAAGCTAGTCAGCTAGCTGAAATGCAAGAGACACTCCAGAGCTTGTTAAGACAGGTCAAAGGGAAGCACAAGGAGTCAGACCCTACACCTAACACAACAGCGGCAGCAGGGGGTGGAAACAAAGGACGGCAACCACTGAAAGATCAAGGAGTATCTGGAAACCCAGCAGAAGGAGGAGGAGGAGACATAGAGGATGGAGACAGCAGAGAAGAGCGAGGAGGAGGACCCGTCACCAGAGGTGGTGGAGAGGGAGGTCCCCCCTCAGACGACAGTGATGAGTCAGAAGACGATGAAGACTCAGACGAAGTCAACGAAATTGCTATCCGAAAAGCTTGCCAAAATAATGGGTAGAGCCTTAGGAAAGACATCAAGTCGACCAGCCCAAGCCCCTTTTATTTACAAACATGACTACCACCAGAACATGGAACTTTGGTTAATCGCCTGTCGAGATTACTTCAGACGAAATAAGTGGCAATGAAAAAAAGACTAAGACCGTATCACCTACGCTCTTAGCAAAATGGAAGGAAAACAAGTTGCACCTTTCACCATCGTCTACCGAAAAGGAATGACCGGAGAGCTTGGAGCTACCAAGCAGGAAGGTTATGACCTATGAGGAGTTTTCGCTGAACAAGTCAAGCGACGCTTCGGTCCTACACACGAAGCCGAAAAATCCCTCCGATCCATAGAAAATGTCAAATACAAAGGTGACGTAAACTAGTACCTTTTAGAGATGGAAAACCTCAATATCTACGTTAAGATGTCCGGAGTCGCGTGGAGGAAAATAATAGAGGATCACCTCCCTACCGAAGCACTCCGGCGATTGTCAATGCAAGAATACATCCTCGACTCAGAGTGGTTAAAAGCGGTTCGGACAGCAACACGAGCCGAGGGAGATTTTAAAGAAAGACAAGGACTAAAAGGTAGCATCTCGGGATCGGCCTCAAGTGGGAAACGAAAGTGAGATGAAGACACCCCAAAGGTGATGACGAAAAAACCAAAAAGACAATACTCGGCTCAGGAAAAAGCAGAGTATCAAAAGGGGCAAGCGGCAAAGAGGAAAGAGAAGAAAGAGAAGGCAGCCCCTAGGCAAAACATTATGCATAGGGTGTGGGCAGATGCTCATGAGGGAATCGAACAGTCTACCATCGACAAACGGAAAACTGCGGGCCAATGCACAAGATGTACACTGACAAATCACGGTTGGAAATACTATTAGAAGGAAATCAAGGTCAACGCAATAAGGATCAGATATTCGGAATCCCAATCTAAGAAGAAATCGCCTCAACGATTCAACCACCTATCACGTCCAAACAGGCCTCCGGTAGCTGCCGTGGCTGATGATAGCCGGGGAGAAAGCTCATGACAGGCAAGTCAGAGGCCCCTGACATAGACCTTTAACGATGACGACAATGAGCTATGAGAGCTCTCGGGCACCACTGGCGACAGCAAGTGAGTAGTCGGACGATCAATTCCGGAACCGAAATCTCTGAAGAAGTCCTTGAGATGGAACTCGAAGGGGACACTCTAAAAAGCGAGCCTACGTAACGGTATGAGTGCCGACTTAGAGCCTGGTGGGTTAGTAGAAAAAATGAGAAGAAGGTTAAGGTACTTAGTCAAAACCAGAGAAAATTGAGAAAGAAGAAGTTATTCGATATCCAGCAAGCGAACCGCAAGTGTTCAAGTACCAGTCGGGGAGACCCTAGGGACTATCGAAGATAGTATCAATTCTTAAGGGACAAAAGACAGTGGGAAAGAAAAAGCATGGATTTTCGCTTACAGGATACTGTTGACGAGTGGGTAATAGGTACCGGCATGAAATACCTGCGTAACAGTCCCCGGAAGCAGGACACAAAAAGACAAAGCAAAGAGGGCCGCCCACGAGGGAAAAACCCCATAAGTGCTAAGGGGCGCACCATAACAAGACACAATACCGAGTGGTCTTGTCAGCCAAAGCACGCGACCCCAAATGGACCCTCCCAGTTGGCGTGTACGTCTATAAGGAGCGCTTCCTATCACATGAGAACAAATGGGCTTGGGCTGGAGGACAGGGGGAGGTAGGGTGGATTCCTCGTCGAAGCTAGTATTGAAACACACGGGACATAAGACCACTATACAGGGAAGCGCACCCTAGTGGCGACAGCTCCTAGAGAAGTACCAGAATGAAGCGAACCGCCCCGTTGGATGGGAACTCCTCGGCAGGAGGTAAAGACCGCTAGTAGTGGGCTGCCCAATCCAAGAAACAAGTTGTTTACATTGCAAAATACTTGCTGAGAGGATATCCTAATTGGTGTTAACTTGGCAGTTAGCCGAAGGTCTTGCGTTCAAATCTCAATATTGGCAAAATTATTTAGATTTTCAAAAATATTTGATAAGGCGACAAGCATGTACATAGGATAGTTTAGCATAGTTTCTCTTACACAAGTTTGTCTGAGGAGGCTTCAAGAGCTGAAACTATGCAGGCACGGTAACAAACCACTCTGGTTACCAATAAAACCACTCTAAACCATCATGAAACGATTTATCGAAGATAGTGGACCAGCTCCTAAGCGAATTAAACCAACCCTAAGATATTACGATTACCCTAAAGGCAATGCCTTCATACAACTCAACGAACAACGCCATAAGATACGAGTTTTGTTAGACTCAGGATCAAATATCTTCCTGTTAAACCAAAACACTGCACGAACGCTCAAAATACCCTACGAAATAAGGGACCACCCCTTACAAATTACGGCCTTCAATGGCGAAATTTCTTCTACTGGAGGAAAATATTTCTCTCATCCAATCAAAGTAGAAATTGGAAAAAACTGACAGACAACCGAGGTTTCTTGTGAGATAGCTGACACAGGCAACTATGGTATGATTATACCGTTTGGATGGTGGCATCAGGAACACCCCATCTCGAATATTCAAGCTCCAAGCCAATGGAGTTTTGACAGCGCCAAATGCGCTGCCTATGTCAAGGTCGAAGGAATAGCAGATATGTTTGAATGGGATGAGACGGTGGTGTTTAATGAAGAAGCACGAGTAGTTGGCAGAATTGGGACAACCTTTAAAGACAAAGTACAGCTCGAAAGTTTGCCAAAACCATATTGGCAATACAAAGAACTATTTGAAGAGGAAAAAGCAGAAATGTTGGCACTCAGATGAACCTTTGATCATCCTATTGACTTAAAAGAAGGAGCCACACCGCCGTGGGGACTGGTGTACCCGATGTCAGCATACCAATTAAAGGAGTTAGATGAATACCTAAAGAAAATACTGGCACAGGGGAAAATAGTACATAGCAAGTCTCCTGCTGGGGCACCAATCCTGTTTGTCCCAAAGCCAGATGGAAGGTTACGATTATGTGTCGATTATCGACAGCTCAATAAGCTTACCATCCTAAATAAATATCCTCTACTGCTCAGGACAGAACTAAGAGAACGAGTCGCCGGAGCCTAGATATTCACCAAGCTGGACCTCAAGGACGGCTATCACCTCATACGAATTCAAAAGGGCGATGAATGGAAAACTGCCTTTTGGACACAATATGGCCATTACGAATACAAGGTTATGCCGTTTAGTCTGGTCAATGCACCAGCCACCTTCCAAGCTATGATGAACGAAGTCCTGAGAGAATTCCTAGACTAGAGAGTAGTAGTTTATCTGGATGATATACTAATTTACTCGAAAAGTCTTAAAGAACACGAGAATTTAGTCAAGAAAGTACTCGCAAGATTAGAGCAACATGATCTTGCAATCTCTCTGAAGAAATCTGTGTTTCATGTCAAGACAGTAGAATTCTTAGGATATATCGTAAATACAGAATGGGTGACAATGAGCGAAAGGAAAGTGGAAAGTATTATGGGATGAAAGGTCCCTAAATCAGTAAAAGAGGTACAAATCTTTATTGGGTTTGCAAATTTCTACCGAAGGTTTATAAAAAACTTCTCTGGAATATGTAAACCAATAACTGATACCCTAAAAATCAAGAGAAAGGGGTGAAAAAACCCTTTTACTGGGGACAAGAGCAAGAAAATGCCTTTGAAGAATTAAAAAAGAGGTTCACGACAGCACCAATCCTAGCACACTTCTACCCAGATAGAAAGACAGTGGTAGAAACCGACGCCAGTGACTTCGCTCTAGGCTGCGTATTGTCACTATACCTTGGGAAGGGATTACACCCCGTGGCGTTCCACTCCCAAAAGCTCAACGATGCTAAACGAAATTATGAGATCCACAACAAGGAACTTTTGGCAATCCTTGAAGCATTTCGGGAATGGAAACATTATCTGGTTGGAGCTGAAGAGCCAGTCACGGTCTTTACCGACTATCAGAACCTCTAATATTTTTTGACCACAAAGGTTTGGAATCCTCGACAAATCCGGTGGGTCCACTGGCTGGCAAACTTCAATTTCAAAATCGTCTACCGGCTAGGAACCAAAGGGGGCAAACCAGATGCTTTAGGTAGGTGGCCGGAGTACCGCTCTAAAGAGGGAGCTACGCACCGAGAACAGTCAATTTTAAAGCCAGAACATTTCCAGGTCTCAATCATATCACGAAGAAAGCAACTAGAAATCAACCTAGTGTCAAGAAGAACTTTGGCGACAAACCGGGTGCGAATAAAAAAGCTATCCAAGGAAGCAATTACCCCTATGAAAGGCTCTAAGCTGGCAGCAGGCCATGACATATACACGTTAAAAGATGGAGTCATACCCATACGAGGACAGACGATGGTGGAGACCAGAGTCGCCATAGGACTATCTAAAGGAACCTATGCAAGGTTAACAGCAAGAAGTGGAATGGCTAGCAAAAACGGAATAGTGGTGGGAGGAGGAGTCATTGATGCTGATTATACGGGAGAAGTCAAAATAATCCTCTGAAACCATACAGATATAAACTGCCTATTTAAAAGAGGTGATCGCATATCACAACTCATCGTCTAAAATTGAAACAAGCGAGGCCATGGAGGTTGACCGGCTGGACGGCACAGAGCGCGGAAACCAAGGATTCAGATCAACCGACCTCTCTATCAAAAGACTTGTCAAAGGAAAAGAAAGCCAGGTCATGGTAAGCATGTTAAACGCTGACTGAGAGAGAGGAAAACAAATACTTTGACGAAGAAGACATTGGCTCTCATCCCCGCCTGGCTCAACAGAGTACAATGTTATCAACCAAAATAGTTGCGGCAATACAACTCTGGCCGATGAATCCTGATTTCCTGAACCAAGTTAGGCTTGCAGGAAAAGAAGACGAGGACTGGACGAGAAGGAAAGAAGAGTTAAGCCGATTAAAAGAAAAAGTGGAAGACATGCCAAAACATTGGAACGTGGAAGATGGACTGCTCTACTACAAGGAAAGACTATTCATCCCCTCGGATGAGGACATCCTGACCAAGATTGCACAAGGATGTCACAACTCCAAAGTTGCGGGACATTTCGGGCAGGAAAAGACAGTCGAGATTATCGCATGGGATTTCTATTGGGAAAGACTGACTGATTGGGTCCATGACTACGTCAGATCATGCGACCATTGTCAACACAATAAATCCCCAAGACACGCGAAGCATGGGTTGCTCCAACCCCTAGAGGTTCCCTATGCTGCGTGGACTTCAATCTCAACCGACTTTATCACCCAGCTCCTCGAGTCCCAGGGACATACACAGATCATGGTTGTAGTAGACCGCTTCACCAAGATGGCATATTTTATCGGCTTAAAGACAGATGCGACTACGAAGGACGTAGCGGATACCTTCCTTTGAGAAGTTTGGAAACTTCATGGGCTCTGTACCGAAATCATTTCGGCTATGGATGCAAAATTCTCGGGCGAATTCTGGGAATCACTGTGCAAGGCACTTGGAATCAAAAGGCGAATGTCGACGGCTGATCACCCACAGACGGATGGTCAGACTGAACCAACCAACCAAGTACTGAAAGGATTTTTGTGAAACTTCGTCAATTACGATCAGGATGATTGGTATCATCTATTACCGTTAGCCGAATATGCCTACAACAACTCCAAGGCAGCAGCACACAAGATTACGCCTTTCTTCGCCAACTATGGTTTCCACCTACGGACAGAGTGGATGAAAGAAAGAGAAGCTCAAAACCCAGGTGCGACAATGTACAAATACTAGATGCAGACGATACATAATCAAGCCAAACAGACATTGAATGAGACCCGCGAGGCGATGAAAAAATATTACGATCGAAAAGCGACTCCACAGGCAGACATTGATATCGGAGATTTGGTAATGCTAAACGCAAAGAACCTCAGAACCAAACGCCCCTCGAAGAAGCTGAGTCCAAAGCTCTATGGCCCCTTTAAAGTATTAGAAAAAAGAGGGAATAGAGCATACAAATTGGAAATCTCGCATCGCTGGAAAATCCACCCAGTATTTCACGTCTCATTGCTTGAGCCATATCGCATCTCGGATCGGCCAAACCGAGAACAACGACCACTCGAGCCCGAAGATATTGAAGGAGACCTCGAGTGGGAAGTTGAAAGGATTTTATAAAGCAAGGTTATCTCATATACAAGAAAGGTTCGGGGCAGAAATAAGAGGTTCAAAGAACTTCAATATTTTGTAAAGTGGAAAGGTTGCGCTGAAGATGAGAATAGATAGGAGCCACCGGAGGGGTTGGCAAACGTCAGAGAAGAGGTGGATAAGTTTCATAGGGAAAACCCGGACATGCCGGGCCCAGAAGAAGTCGAATAGTAGGCGAAATGTTTTCCACAAGTAGACAAGTAAACGCTTGTGGTTTTTACCCCTACTGTACTGAGTTCGAAAAAGGAGTGTAAATTAGTAGTTAGAGACAAAAAGTATCTGGGACGGAACTTAGGAGAGGGGAGCTCATGTTAGGCACAGAGCTCCCTGGTACATTATTGGGGACAAGTTACCCTACCTTGCGCAAAAATCTCCTTTGAAAAATACAACTCACCCCACTCCGGCCCCGACGTTTGACCACTAGGTCAACACTGGTGGCCGCGGGAGTTGTGTCCCTTCACCAAAACCTACAGTCAAGATGACCCATCTTGCAACACCGAATACATTGTGGCCGTCCTTCCGACCGGTTCCTGTTCACAGGATATATGAGAGGGTATCTTCCCCTACCTTATGCAAGTGGAAGCATCCGAATTGGACGATGTCGTATAAAGTTACAAGCCCTTGAAGATTGTGGATCGAAGAGCAGTCGTTAAGTAATGGGACGAAAACTGCGTGAAAGTTAGACACTTCAGTCTGGAAAGTCGCTCAGTACTAGAAGGACAGTCTATACCCAGGAAGGGGGTCGGGGAACCCCCAAAGGACCTGTTAGCACAAGACCAATAACTATAATCGTAACCATTGGTTCGATTTATAGTCAAGAGTCGTATAATGCCGGTGGATCAAATCATAACATGCGTATGCAGTCTGATTTCCGACAGAGCTAACAAAAGAAGACTGGCCATCTTCGGTTCAGCAGGTAGTCTCTCTACGTTAGCCAATATGGGTGATTATTCGTAACCTGATTCGCTTCACATAAAAGATCATACAAACACTACGAGAGGTGTCCACACCATCATAGAATAAAAGTTCTTACGTGCCTACAAGTCGCGTATGGGTGCAGAGGTTTTCAGGGTCCGAAAGGGTTCACACTTCTGTTGAAGTCGGTGAAAAGAGTAAGAGGTACATAGTTATATGAAAAGATTATGTAGCCCGCAAACACCCAGATGCAGAATATAAATATCGAGATGTCTTCGCAGCTTATAAAAACAACAACCAACGGAGAAGAAACCTTAACAATATATACACATTATTACTTTAAAATTCTTATCGCACAATTACTTTTATCTTGAAACATTCGTCTCCCTAGACGATACTCTCCAGACACTTATTTAATGATTAGAGCCATAGTGTAATAATCCCCTTTCATTACACTACCCCCATAACAGACGGTTCCATCCCCATCGGGTCTGGGGTGTCTGGTTTATTCTAGAGTGTATCCTCGTGGACCGTCCCCCTGTGGCACTGATCGCAGATGATATGGGATTGGGGAAGACTCATTGCACGCTCGCCATGCTACTCTACCTCAAGTATATTGTTAATCTGGCTGGAGCAGGCAGACCCTTGCCATGCTTAGATCGGAAAACAGTGGCGCAATTGGAACAAGTTCCGCGAATCTTTAGTACCGAGAATGAGATATTCTGATGACCCTCCAACATCATTGTTCTAGCCAACCTTATCCCTGCCTGGGAGCGAGCAGTCCAGAGTTTAATTCTAAGGACTTGGCTTGACTTAATCAACCTCTATTCTCAATGCCGGCTTAGTCACAACGAACTCAACCTCAGTCCTGACGACCCCAGGTGCAGCAGAGCCATCCATCTGATATCCAATAGTGCCTACCCAGCCCGCTATCGCAATTCTGAACGCCTAGAGGGCTACCAGTAGGGGGTTGGGATCTTCGATGAATCCCATATAGCGAAATCTCGAGCCATACAGACCTTCGACTGCTAATGAAAATTGATGTTCCCTGCAGGATCCAGCTCACAGGTACCCCAATACACCATACAGTGGGTGATTGGGATGTGCAGATCGAGTGGCTGATCGCTCAGGTCACAGATGAGAATAAGATAGAAAACTACGATCCTCGTCCACTTAACCCAGTAGTAGTAGAGGCGAAGCGTGAAGATATTACATTAGAGGAGGCATATTAGCGGATCAAGGATATTGTGTGGCCATGGACCATCCGGCGCTGGGAGAAGACTAAAGACTCAAACGGGGAGCCCCTAGTCTGCATTCCCGAGCTCGTTCAGGACGATATACGCCTGCAATCCACTGATGATGAGGTATCCGCAATGGATAATTGGATTGAGGATACCAAGAGCGACAAGTGGAATACTATCCAGACCGTTCTGCATGAGTGGCGTCTTGCATGCCTCACCATGGACCTTCCTGACAACGATGTGAGCCCAGATGACTCAGAACTTGTAGATGGAGGAGTCCCCTATCGCCAAAATTAGGATCACAATAACATCCGCAGGGGGCATGTGTTTAGATAGCCTTCGGATGTTTTCGTTCTACAGTTATTGGGCAGACCTGAAGGAGTGGTACCGAATAAGGTGGTAATTTTTGCCCCGCTGCCAGGTCAAGCATCTTATGTCAATTGGTTCCTCCGGACCTTTCAAGCCGGAATTTACTCTATCTTGTATCACTCTGGGATTGTATTGAGAGATCAGGATAGACTACTACAAGAGTTTGCTTCAGTTGATAGACTGGTGGCGCTGATCCTCACTCTAGCCCTCAGTGGCACTGGGCTGAACCTAGTTGCAACGACCCATGTCATAATCTTGCAAAAGTTCTGGAACCTGAATAAGCAACGTCAAGCAGTTGCCCAGATTCACCGTATCGGTCAAAGGCGGATCCCAAAGGCATGTATCCTACATTGTGAGGAAGGGGTAGATAATAGGGCCAAAGAACTTCACCAGAGCCATAGAAGGTTTGAGGCACAGATCATGCACGGATTGATTGGATTGAAATTCTCCTATAATGAGTTAATGGACGCTAGGGCAACTAGAATCCGTGAGCTTGAGGCACAGTCTGCTACATAAGCTAGTGCTGCTGTTCTCAGTGCTTCTGGCACTCAGGGTGGTGATGATGGTACTCCTGATCCTTCTGGAGCCCAGGGAAGTGATGATAGCGCTCCCGGTCCTTCTGGCAATCAGGGTAGTGGTGATGGTGCTTCCGTTCTATTTAGAATCTGGTTTGGAATTTAGGGTAGTGATGATGGCACTCCCAGTCCCACTGGGGCTGGTCCTTGCAACTCTCGTCTGACTTACCGCTACTAATATGAATTCTGGATTTCCTGGCCAAAGGCAAAGGCTGTTATCTCCGGTATTCAGTTCTCTTTTGTCTGTTTTTCTCTATTCTATTTAGGTTGTAAGCATTTCTTTCCTATGTACAGCATGCTATAGATGGTGGTATCCTCTTGTTTTGGGGTCCATATTTGAAGGCTCTTGTTGCCTGGCTTCCATCTGCAGTAGTGTATTGGCTTGTTTCATTTCGTCATTTTTCTAGTCTTCTACTGGGTTAGCATTTATTTTCGGTCTGCAGCATAGGCGGTGGTTTGTTTCTTTTATCTTTGGTCCGTGTCGTATAGAGCATTAGATTTAGAGTTTACAAGGTCAGTACGTAGCGGTAGAGTATTTTTTTTTCTATTTGTCTTGGGGTTTGCATTTTATCGGTCTCAGTGTCAAGGGTTTGCATTTGATTAGATGTTAATAGTGGTCCTATTAGCTCCGCGAGATTCCTATCTTTCTCTTCTTTTCGACTGCTGTCTCTGTAGCTATAACAAAATTTTAATACTACATCCGGGGACTTAGCTTGAAGTTAACTGAGAATTAGGCAAGCACAAGACATCCTACACTGAGAAGCAATTTCATGCTGCTTGAGGTGCTAGGCAACGCAGACCCGTATCACAGCCTGCGTTTTTGTACTGTCCTCAGGACTAGAAATATCCTTGGCCGTGTCCGAGTTGAGGACCATGGGCTAATGCTTCTTTCAGCTCTAGCGAACTCAGTACACTTTTCCACTATAAGATCGCTCTTGAGCGAAATTGATCTTGAGACTTCCATCGGAAAGGGCCTACAACAATATTATCTACATGTTGCGTATTTGTTTGAGAAGGCAAAGACACTCAAATACCTTGTTGAGTTCTGTCACCCATGGACCCCACAACCTGCCTATATCTTCCGGCCCATACCTCGCACTTTGCACTTCAATCTTCACATTATACGCCTATCCAGACAACCAAAGGCATGCTACGTGCAGGAGAGGATACCCAGACCAATCAAACCCAAACTCGAGCTTCTCGCTCTTCTGGTGCTCAGCGTGTTGGCAGATGACAGGAATGGACCAGGCGTGCCTATTCACCTAAGCATCCCCCTCGTCATTCCGAACCCGAGCATTCCCATCGTCGTTCTGAACCCGAGCATCCCCCTAATCGTTCTGAACCTGAGCATCCCCCTCATCGTTCTGAACCCGAGCATCCTCCTCGTTATTCTGAACCTCAGCATCCCACTCGTCATTCCGAACCTGAGCATCTCACTCGTCATTCCGAACCCAAGCATATTCCTTATTATTCTGAACTTGAGCACCTCTCTCATCATTCAGATAGCGAATCTAATGACGAAGACGACAAAGAGGAATACAATGCTGAATTCTCTACTGGTAAAGTACCCAATGTAGTTTGGGAGGCTTCTATCTACTGAACTTTATGCTACTGAAATAGAACAGCAAGACCCATAGGTTATACCCGGTCTACCTGAACCTTCGAGCGTAGTAGTGGAGGTAGACCTCTCCTCTAAGTCCGATGTGGTGGAAACATGCTCTCGCAAGTGGACTCATACAAACCCCAAGGTCCCTACAAACAGCCACGAGGGACCCCTTATTAGAAGAATTCATGATCTGTGAACTGGCGGTCTACAGGCTTGGGGCAGCAATCTGGAACGCAGAACGACCTCCGCAAGAGGCTGCGGACTGAGCTGGTTTGGCAGCAGCCCTGCTCTCTCGGATATACATCCTTAACATCTGAACCGCAGACTCCATTGGATTCCGTGAGTGCCATATTGGAGGGCAAGCTACCACGCAAGTTCTG
Organism: Tuber borchii; assembly: GCA_003070745.1. NCBI lineage: Eukaryota > Fungi > Ascomycota > Pezizomycetes > Pezizales > Tuberaceae > Tuber > Tuber borchii. The sequence goes on from NESQ01000071.1 coordinate 156,921, forward strand.
GAAACGAGAGTTTCTACCCCCAGAGAATATTCTTGTTTATGATGCTGCGAAACTTTATTTACAAGCAGAAGTCTATACAGGCTAACCATGGCCTTCCGTGGCTGTAATGGAGAATATGATCGAGAGGGCTTAGGCACTGGCATTGGATCAGAGAAAGTGGGAAAAAGAAGAATAGTACCGCTCAGGGGATCAGTGGCCCACGGAACAGGCACTATCGCTTCTTCCTGATGCAATCTCATTAGAGATGGTAAGTCCACTAACCCAACCAAGAATGAGAATCACAATTCAGCGGCTAAAAGTGGCATAAGCTGAAATGTCATATATCGGCTTGTCGTGGCTATCTAGATTCAGAAGCATGGAAAATAGTGGTGGAGTGGTATAAGTTGCCGATCGCAGACTCAGTTGAGTACCAGACACTGGTGAATAACCTTCTCAAGGATAATTCGTTTCTTAGCCAAACGGTGGATCTCGGAGCTGGTACTCGCACTAGCTAGTTTACGGTAGAGGAGATAGTAAAACTGTTGCATGCCTATATTTTTGCCAATGAGCGTAGTCTGGGTTGCAAGCCATATATGAAGAAGTACTTCAGCCATCTGCATTGGCCAACAGTTCTTCTCGTGTACACTACTCTTTACTGCGCCCTAATGTACTACGATGATACAGGGCACAAGTTCTTAGCGGTGGAGGATTTCTCATAGGCAGTGTTTGGTGGTCAGTATGTGATTTCTTAGGGAGAACAAGGCAGCTAATAGGTTAACAGACTACTACAAGAGGCACTATTATACATATCAAGAGGTAGTTCTGCGGACAGCGACTGCACTGGAAATACGGCCCTCCGGTCAATTATGCTAACTCAATTAGGGGTTAGATGGCCGAGACACGGAAGAACACGACAATCCGAAAAATAGACAGGGACATGTAAAAGATCCGGTCATAGCACGAGACAGAACGAATCGAGACTACTGGGTATGAGGATGAGATAGGGAATGACTTGCGTGACCTCATTGAGAGCGATGACAATACCTAAGCATGGTCTGCAGACCCTGTCTGGTAGTCCAGAGGTGAATGGTAGTCCAGAGGCCAACGGTAGTCTGAGGCAAACAATAGTCTGAGATGAATGATAGTCCGGTGGTGAATAGGGGTTCATCAACAAAAAAAATTCTCCCTCATGTATTACCTACATATCTCCCTGTATCTGCTAGTAATACCACCTCTCCCTGTCCCTCCAGTCCCTCATTCATTTACTGCCTTTCCTAAAGACCCAACAGGCCTTCTGGAAGCCTCAGACATGGCTTCAGCGCCATTTATCGTCGTCTTTTGCAGGTGGCCCCTAGCTTGCTCCACTAGCGAGGAGATCTCGCTTAACTGACCCCTGTTTTGTTTTATATTTCATCCAGCCCATTTTGGCTATTGTGCGTCCGCTTTATACCTGTATGCGTCCGGAACAACCTTGCCTGTCTCAGCGCCCTATCACGCCCTTAGCGCTCTCCCTTCCCCTTGATTTCTCGGTTATGGAATTCGTCCCCCTGGGGACGTTCTTCACGTCATAACATGGACTCTCTACCCCTGGTGCGCGTCTGGACCAACCTCGTCTCTCTCAGCGTCCCATATCTCACTTTGCTCTCTCTCTATTCACTTGATTTCTCCATTATGGATTTCGTCCCCTCGGGGACGTTCTTCAAGTCATAACATCTACTCTCTACCCCTGTACCGGCCCCACACACCCTTCTGTTTCCAAAGTATGCGTGCCAAATCTGTTTTATTTCACTAAAGCCCATATCTTTTGTGCCTCCTCTTGTCCTTCTCCTGACATTGATTATTCGCTTTGCCTTTCTGTACCACTCCTATTTCTCGCTTCGGTTAGTTCACCATCGATATTCTTAGGTATCAAAAAATGCACCGCTACGCGTCCCCTTCATACTATTTTTTGTTTCTTTCTTTCTACTGTAAAGTTTTCAATAAATTCTATTAAATGTTTCTAAATCAATCCTACTATTTACATACCAGCGGTTGTTATCCGTACCACTAGTCTCGGGCACTAAATGCGCCATGCCTATGATGTGTTTGATACTATTAACTATCGCGGTTGTTCCATTTGTGCCTTTCGCCGTCCCCAAAGTAACGGTAACAAGTCCCATGATATTGCTGAGCTTCCCCGAGTTCTCAACATATAGTCTATCTACTAATACCAGTCTATCTACTAAACCCATTGTTGGGTCTCGAACTTTCATTATCGAAATCAACTGGGCTGGATAACAGCCTTTTAGTGCTTCATAAATACTTCTATTACCCGAATCTACCCATACCCAATCATTCCTGCTCTGCCCTGTTGACCTCCAACGCTGGGTTCCGGTACACCGAAGAAGGTACCAAGTGACCTCTCTCTCGTGCTGAAAGTTCTCTACCGGGACATGTAAAAGCCGACATATCTCAACTGGAAACTGTTTAACCGAATCCACATCAAAATGTTAGCTCACAGACAACTTCCATCGATAATAATCCATTAAAAGGTCCGGAAAATTTCTCAAACTCTAGTAGAGCTGGGAAATAGTTTCAACGGTTGGTGTGAAACCCATTGGTTGTTTGGTTACTGAACGGACATGCCGTTTGTGCTGTTTGTCGCGTACTTCGTCTCGAATCGGACGCGATACATCCGCTTGGATATTCATTTCATGAATTTTGAAGCTGTCAAGTCTAGAATATGATCGTAGTATTTGTTGGCTTGCATCATTTTTATTTGACCGCTGATAGCTCTCCTTGATTATTGTTTTGTGACTTGTTTCACCCAACTCAGTAGAATACATTTGAATGTTCCCAAAGCACCGTATATAGTCCCTGAAGTGAGTCAACAGATGTATCTTAACAAAGTTAAAGTCTACATCCTCATCATATATATCTGCAACAATTCCATCTCAATCACGACATTGCTCATCTGCAATGCGACGTCTTTTAGCAAATGTAGCTCCTAAAAGGCGGTGTTGATTAAGTACTTCACTATGCTCAACTCGAATTCTGGCTGTGACCTCTCTCAAATTCTTGGCAGTGGACTTATTCTTTCGGTACTCCTTAAAAACGACTTTGTGATCATGAAAGGCCTTAAGGAACTGTTCGAGGTATTGAATCATCTCATCAGTATGGCTTGTATATTGTGACATTAGAGTAAAGTTGACAATCGACCGGACACAGGTTAGTGCTTTGGTGAATATGGGACATTCTGCGGCACTGGGACGACGTAGAGAGGCTGCAAAACATGGTAGTATCACTTTAACCAGATTCTTCATCTCATTTCTGGTCCACTGAGAGATCCGACTGTACTCTTTGTTCGGCACGGAATAGCCAGGATAAACATCTAAACTCTTCCAGATAGCATTGAATGCTTGTAGCCGTTTGTATTTCTTTAGAAATCCGATAACCCATTTCATAAGCTGTGTTTCCAATATTCCCAGGTACACAACATGGAGAATATCTGGTTTGGGCAGGTCGGATTGCGGAACGTTCGGAAGCCCCCAAAGACGCTAGGAAGTAATTTGAAACTACAATCTGTTAGTTGTTGCTTGGCCGGCTGGTCGTTTTCACAGTATTTGTTGAAGAGATGTTGAGATTTTCTATAATCCCGTCTGGCTGCAGAACGTATAAAATGAGACCCTAGCTGTTCCGGTAGAATGTCACAGACAGCGAACTGATTTTGTTGAATACCGTGCAATCTTACATTTTCCAAGTGATCTGCAATCCATACCGAGTGGCTTAAGAAACACAATCGGACCTTTCTATTGGTGCATTCAACCTCAAGTCCGGAGTTCCCTAGTGCAACAATTGGGGCAAAGATTGCTTCCATCAAATTACAAAGAATCTCATTGTTGACCTGCCGTTGCCGTGCATCTCTTGCTGCTACGCCCAGCATCCTTGGGGGGATGGGCAAAAGCGCCAAAAGAACAGTTGCATGTTTCGAGGGTTTATTCCGTGTACTCGATAGGATATTTCCAATTGTCATGTAGATTGGCCAGGCTTTCATATCTCTCGAGAAATTGGTCAAACAAGTAACGTCTGAGGAATATATGATTGGTACGAGTGTTGCTCCATCCGGTAATTCATCCTTTGCTGGCTGTTAATTTTGTGTCCTAGTAAACGGTATGGAAGCACTGTGGAACGTCGTATTTGAACCTACCTGTGTCTCCCACCACCAATCAGCAGTATGCATCTCTGAATAAACTCTCTGAGGTGGTTCTTCACTCTTCCATTCCTTCACAGGGGCGTAAACTAAATCTTGAGCAAAAATCTTTGACCAAGTAAATATTTAGCACACTCAATGGGATTGCGGAAAAAGAATTTCTGTGTTACAGAAGCTTCATCTGGTCCTTCCTCGTCCGAAATTTCCTACTTTCGGTTAGAATAGGATGTTGTAGGGTCCATTTACTTACAGCTTCACTAAACGATACAAACCCCTCTTTCCAGCTCTTCATTCCCATACCTGATTCCAACTGATCAACGCATCAAGGAGCCGATAACCAGAGTTAATATTACTGCCCTCAGGCCCCAAGTCCTTCTTGAAATATCTATCCATATGATCCTTTGGTACCTTTGCTTCAATACACCACCGAGCAAGCTCAAAGTCCTTCTTGCGTCTGAATGGTAACCACATCTCATCTTCAGACTTTCGGCTGTACAATGTCCCGTAGTGACCTTCCCGCAGTGGGATGCGTCGTCGGTATCGGTAGTCCAACCAATGGTGTGCTTTCCTCAGTGTCCGAATAATTAAGACTTTCCACGTCTGAATCGGCAGTGTTTACATGGAGATCGAACTCATTTGCTTCAATATTCGTTTCAACTGTACTAAATTCTTCCCCAAGTAGATTGGCAGGTTAGATCAGAGTCGGCAGGCTGGGCGATTCGCACATGCCGTTCTTCGTCACAAATAGGCTGTACAAAGTGAAAATGCGCTGTTTCTATATGCTTCCGGTACCATGTACTTGACTTGTATTTTCTTCTACAGTACGGGCATTGAGACTCATGTACCATTCTACAAGAAATTAGATTTGATACAAAGGACAAAAGAGACGCGAAAATCAAACTTACTTTTCAAGACTGGTCTCACCGTGCTTGAACGCGTGTGGTAATTGAATAACTAGTTCTTGACCCGAACTGTGCTATAGATAGATGTTATTGTACGCAAAAAGGGGCCAATAGGATGAAATTCGTCATCACACCGTCTGTTTAGTAAATTCGAGATATTTCAAGGGATAGAAAAAATATGAGAAATTGAAAAACTTTCAAGGTGTGTTGTGTGGCCTGTTTGTAATTCAAAGGCCAACTGTTCGGGTCGGTCTCATCTTCCCCTGAGCAGGATTGTACTAGTACTCGTACTTGAATGACGTTCTGCCGCTCAAAACTCCCTTTTCACATTAGCTTTCAGACTAAATTCAGGTAGGGCGTTAGAGGTCCTGCAGGCATGAACATGAACGACGGCCCAGGGCCACGACAGACTTCTACTAATCTCGAGAAGACCTTACTTAACATATCTACGATTACATGTTAAAAAATAATAAGCAATGCAAATTATACCCTAAACCTCAGGTGTGCTTTATTCGGCGTATTGCAGACTTTGAGAGGGCCAAACTGTTACACACACGAGAATAGCTCACTAATATTATTAGTAGAGGCTGCGCCACCGTAATGGAGGAGCATATGTCCAACCTCAACTCACCGTAGTAGGAGCAACTAGAGGCATCTATGTTGACTACTCGGGATACCGGAAGAACTCACGTTCTATGAGTATGATTACTGATTGGAAAGATAAAGTGAGAGTACTTTATTCCTTATCCGGTGCATATGCATATTCTGCATTATGTGTTATTATCTGGCTATTCGAACTGATCACTCGATAGCTCAAGATAAAGACTATTGGTATGTTGGCATTGTGACCACATATATGTTCTTAGTCTATTAGGACAAAGAGATCGAAGACTATCTACTGGTGGAGTGGGGACACCCTCAGATGAAATAGTTGTCCGGAGTTCTCTGAGTTCGAGTAGGGCAATTATTCAGGGTCAAAGAGTGTTCGCACTTCCTTTGACGAAGCTGAAATTTTAGAAAGATACATGATTGTTAGAAATCAAGAAGTAGCGAGAATTTAGTATAAGTAGTAAGGACTATTCCCCGGAGTTTGAGAAAATCAAGCAACGGAGAAGAGACCTTAACAATATAACAAGTTATCAAAATTTAAAAGATTCGAGAACTTCTACTTTATTACTTTACCTTTATCGAACCATCATTTCCTGAGGCTTCCTGACTTCCCTCCATTACCTCGAATACGACCCGGCCTAGCTTTCTCTATTCCTTTGAGTTAGTTACCCCGTAACACAAACCTAATGGCAAGCGCTCATCTACCATACCCTAATATTCCTTATCTGAACCCACATCAAGAAAGCAGGGGTAGTCACAAGCCTGCCAATTACATCGTTGTACCTTAAAGTACTTTTGAAAAGCTTGTTAATGTTTGTTCACCCCATCTTTTCAAGTGTACAAGCTTACTTTGTTACATGTTTGCCTCACGGCAACTGTACATCTGTACTTTTTTGTATAGGCATAGAAGGACGTTCTACATTCAAGTTTGGACTTTTAACAGTGTCTTTCAAACTGGCCTGAGTTGTTAGAACTCTTGATACTATGACAAACAGCTTGAATAGTACGCTCTTCCTTATATAAACCCCTCGCTACCCCGAGATTTTCCTTCTCCACTTCTTCATTACCTTCTAATCAATCTGCAGCTTCTCATCGTCCTCCTTGGTCCTCCGAAAGCAACTTTTCCCTTCACAACGATACGTTATATATAAACGAGAACTGTTTTCCGTGATTATACAGTCTCACTCACATTTCACACCAACTATACCGGTAAGTCTCGTCTGTGGTTCCTAATGTCCGAAATGAGCCGTTCTCAGGCCTTACATAGGCTATACTGATTGATATCCATAGAATACCAGTAACTTACTGATAATTGAAGCGAAGCTTTTCGATCGCTTCTACCTCCTAAAAGTAAGTTTGTGCCACAATTTTTCTCTTTCCTTCCTTCCTCGGCCTCGTAAAGATACCAACCGAAGGGCTGGTCTGTCTCACTTCCTTCAGGGGCATGATAAAGCGCTACGAAATTTCTTGCAAGAACTTGTGCCCGGCTCGTACGAGCTCTTCTAAAGCCTTAATGTGAAACGATAGCTGACCACTATTCTCTAGATACACTAGCGGCTCTCCTTTTTCGCTTGCTATCCCCCCCTATAGTTAGTCTTCTGTTTGTCTCATTTGCACCTTTCCCAAGATAGAATGATTACTAATCGCTATTTGCTAGATTTCTTTGGGATTTCCCGTCTTCTTCTAAACGTCAAGAACATCCACGCCTAATTCAGGTTAGTCTTCTGCGGGTCCCATTTAGTCTTTTTTACAGAGAATCTAGTTGGTTAATAGCATACCTCCTATTCGTGGTCGTGGTCGTGGTCGTGTCACCACTGCCATCTTCCAGACTGAGCTCAACCTCACTGGTAAGGGACGAACTGTGCAAGGAAGGAGATACCGCGCCATTCACCCATACATTCTCCAGAAGTGCAACGTGTGGAATATTACCTCTTGCACGCAGGCTGGTAACACGTTTTGGGATGAAGGTAGGATGGAGACCGTGGCGCACATTCGTCTCCGAGGCTTCCAAGCCAAATTCAACTCCCCCCGGAACGGCCAACATCGGGCCTTCTACACTGCTCTGGATGCTCTAATCATGGACGTTCTGAAGAAGGGAGCTGAGTCTCATAGGAATGCCAGACTTAATTCTGATGCCAAGGAAGAGGGGGGAGATGGGGGCACTGGCGGTGCATCTGGATCCGGATCGAGAGACGAAAGGGACGTTGCTCGTCCCTAACCGACCATTCACGAGGAGAAACCGGTAAAAATAATATTTATTTCAACCACAGGTGCCGAGCCTTGGCAGACTCGCCAGCTCCCATGGATAAACCGTGGTAATAACGCTATGCCAAACAAGAGTTGGCTAGTGGTTCTCAGGCACTACACGTTACAGGAGCTCGGCGAAGCTGCCTGTCGGTAGTAGAGTACGGCGAGCACCCCTGGCAGTTCATTGGCATTCTCTGTGACATTCAAGGCCTAAATGTCACTCCCGAAGGCGCCCACCAGATCAAATTGATAGACGACGATCAGGTCAATGCCTGGCCTCGTCTCTCCCAGTGCTCCACCCATACTGTCGCCTGCTTCCTCCACCGAACAGCTGTTGCCACTCCTGATGGTGGGGACCCTGTTCGTCCCAATCCACCTCTTGTTGGGCACAGCCAGAACTATCTCTTCCCCGGCCAATTCGATGTCGCCGAGTTCTACACTGAGCCAGAATCTGACTCTCATGAGGAGGACGATGTGGAGCGCCATGCAAGGCGCAAAAGGGCCTTTCCTAGATTTCACAACAGCTGGCAGAGGAGAATTCTGAGCAACAATCGAAGGGTTATTAGGTTCCAGACCCACATCCGGAAAATGATTTCACGCAGTCGAGTGAGACAGGGGCCGGCGTATATGAGCCGATGTGCAGGACAAGATGTCCCAATAGTGGTTCTTCCCCAGGGGATCCTACCTCTCGGGTGTGAGGTGTCAGTACATGACGCTATTGAGGAAGGCACTGATGATAACGGTGGGGGTAATGGGGGTAATGGGGGTAATGGGGGTAAGGGGGTAAGGGGGTAATGGGGGCAATGGGGGCAATGGGGGCAATGCCTAGGGTGTGTTTGCGCCGGGCAGCATCTTTCTTTGGGCTTTTGGGTGGTTTTTTCTTTTGTTTCACTGGCTTTCTTAGGTTTTGCTTTCATTTTTATCCATGGGTTCGGTGCCGGGGGGGGGGGGTAGGGGCTTGTTTGTGCCGGGTAGTGTCTTCTTGGGTCTTTCGGGTGGGCTCTCTTTCGTTTCACAGGTTTTTTCATACTTTGATTTGCTCTCATTTCTATCGATTTGTTGGATTTTCTGGGACTCATTTTGTGCCGAGCTTCATCTTCTTTGAGCCTTTGAGTAATTGTTCTTTCGTTTTACAGTCTTTCCTTCTTTGCTTCTGCTTTGCTTCTATCTATTAATCATTTTCTTAATCCTGTTTGCACTGTCATCCGGCTTTCCCGTATTTTACCCACTAGTCTTCGATTTTATTGATTTTAGTTGTCTTTTTATTTTGAGAATTAGTTGAGTGCAATAGAAAGCTTTTCTGGGACGCTAAACGTCCCTTTTATCCTTTATCCTGTTCTAGTATGTATAATCCAATCTTTTGAAATGATAAGTTATGTTCATCCAAGCCCCGTATATGAAATCCTGTCCCGGCAATCCCGAATAGACAGGCTCTATTTAGCTCAGAGCCATCTGTGCACGTAGTCTTTGAGATATTCGGAGGCCAAATGGCTGTAGGATAGTCTGAGCCTATGCCAATGATTCCCACAGACCTTGGGTCATAGCTAGGAGTCCATGTAGTAACAACAACATAAAGCTTGCTCGTCCGCAATATGACGCTATTCGTCCCCAATACGACGCCCTGAGTTTGATTCCTGTCGGGACTTTTAACTCTACATCTAATTCCTTTTTCTCCTCTAGTTCTTTCCTATAAACGGACAATCATGAATGGAAATACGAGCAGAGGTCTGTCACGCCTCCTGGAGGCCAATGTGAGCTCTCCCAAGACTTAAATATCCCATTCTTGACCAGAGTAGTAGGACTAGCCCCCGAGCCCTAGCATCATCGTCGAGACCTCCAGTAGCCTTCGCGGATATTTCAACGCTAGCACCGGAAACACAACGACAAGTTCATTTTGAGGAAGAGCAACCTACAGATGTTGACAATGATGACATTCCTCCCAGACGTCACCGATTGGATGAACGACATCCTGCTGAACCACTCCCGCAGCCACTTCCACGGAGGGTCAGGAGCCAGTTAAGATATGTAAGTAAATCTAATAAGTTTTTCAATTGACATGCTTATAAGAAAGAGTACGGAGGACAGTCCAACGCCGGTTCTAAATGGCCCTTCACAGGGGGTTCCAAATGGCGCTTCGCAGAGGCTTGCATCACAAGAGCAGGCAGCACAATTACCTTCTGGCCATCTCAGAGACGATTCATCACAATTCTCACCCTATATTCCTGATAGGCCTGAGGAGGAAGAAATTATGCCGTCCCATTCACGACGTAGTATAGGTGATCCAGACTTTCCAGAGTCTAATATCGGGACCCCTATCACACTATCAGCAAAAAGCACTACATTGCAGGGTGAGGCCAGGATCATCTTTGAGAACGCTGCAAATATGGTCCGCATCAGCAAAAAAAAGAATCTGTCTTTTGTACTCCACGGTGAGCCATGTCGTTGAGTTTTACGTTTTGGCTAATCGCGAGTGACCCCTGTTAATCATGATACTTCCAATTGTATCCCTTAATGATCAGATACAAATCTTAATTTTAATAAAACATGAGCTATTTTTATCAATATCTCATAGACATTTGACATTACTAAGTTGTATGTTATGAACTCAAATTTCTCAACTTTGGTATGTAAAAGGTCCGTGAGTTCTTAATAAAAATTGCTCATATTGGGCAGAAAACAGAATTAATATTATCTTCTTTAGTCAAACTAATGGGATTTTTAATATCGCAATCATAGGACTCACGATGTACCAATACATAAAACTCAACGATATGAGGGACAGGGGGCAGGCTGTTTTTTTGCTGATCCGATATCATACGTGATTTGTTAATCCCTTTGTAAAGCCTGCCGAAAACGATACACTTCTGGAAGGTTATTGGGTAACGGCAGCTAGAAAGTTAGGTTGGGGAAATAGGGTAATGGAAAGGCGGGCAATGACTTTTGTAAGTCCTTTAATTGACGAAGAACGTCCTATTGAAGACTGATCACGGCTAATTAAATACATATAGTTGAAATCGAGGCAGTCTAGCGCCAGGTCACATCTAGTTTCAGAGAGCAAGAACATGATTGAGGACCTGTATGACTTCTCGCAAGAACAACCAACCGAAATGAAGGCGCAAGTTGTCTATTTGCTCGAAAATGATCGGTTTACATGCCACCCAAGTAAACAACAAGTTCATAAACTCAGATAGTCCCCCATGAGACGAGATAAGCCTTACCCAGACAGGACTGTGGTTGGCACTTTTCTGCGCCAGAGATAGCAAAACTCTTGTTTTATAAGTGGTACCAGGGTTCGAGAATACGAGGGAGGACCGATAAATCAATTCTTAATCGTACTAACGACGTCCTGATATGTCGTACCATGGTATGTCTGTATCATTCTCTGAAGGCTTGGAGTTCCGGATCATTTGTGCAACCTCCAGATTTTTCCGCTCTGACCGCACAAAGTTAGTATTGACTCGTTTAAATGTTCAAATCCGCAATTGTAAAGCCCATCGTACTCACCTGAAAATTTAGATGTCTATCTTCAACAGTGTGCTACCTGGCAAAGACAGCTGCCAGGAGTGCGAGATAAACTCGTTGAAGATACAAAAAAACGTATTAAGAAAATGCTCCAGGAGGGCGGATTGATACCGGATCAGGAGTCTCGTGCCCCACTGGAGGACAGAGAAGCCGCAGGATATTTGGATTTGGAGATTTCAGGCGATGAGGAAAGCGAGTTGGAGGACGATTATTCAGATCCTGAAGCGGGAGAGGCAATTGAGGCTCCCGAAGAGGAGTTGAATGGGGAAGCATAATGTCCTATTTGGGACAAATGTAGATTTAAATAAAATAAAAAAATAAAAGAGCTTATTATTATTATTATTATTTTGAATATACCACTTAGAGTTAGACTTCAATCCAGTTTGTGAAAAAGACATCAGGGGAAAGTCGCTTGGGGCCGAAGGAAAGTCCCAAAGAGCCATGAAGAAGGCAGGAAGACGAGAACAGTGAAGGAATAAGCCGGCCCAAGGCCACGCATTATTAAATAATGGACGGTCCTCGTCGGGAAAGTGACGAATAGCGTTCCTTAGATATTGTATACACGGAGAAATTATTGGGGCTGGATTAGGTCATGGGGCAATAGCAAGGAGGAAGGGGAGAAGTAAGCGAGAATTAGGAAAGCAGAAGAACTATGGGGAACGATAGATTGCGGACGTTCGGAGTAGTGAAGAGTTTGTCAATAGGAAATTCAGAACAGGATGTTTGGATCAACAAGGGAACAATGCATGGTGCAAGAGGTAATGCCGGATAAACTATATGGGAAAGGTCAAAGCTGGAATGGACCAGACAACGGCGTGTTTGGGCTGTTGGGAAGCATGATTGAGTCGTGAGGCAGAAATCCTCAACGGAACAATTCCTGGCGTGAGAGGTAATGCCGGATGAAATACAGGGGAAAGGGTCAAAGCTGGAATGGACCATACAACGGCGTGTTTGGGCTGTCCGAAAGCGTGATTGAGTTGTGGGGCAGAAATCCATAACGGAACAATTCCTGGCGCGAGAGCAAATGCCAAATAAACTAAAGTAGAAGAGTCAAGTGCGAATAGACTGTGCAACAGCTCAAAGAGGACGAAGTGCGTCCAGAAAACGTTGCATGACAACGAAATTATGGATACAAAAAAAAAATCCTGTAACCCTGGATTTATTCCGGAGTTATAGTGCATGGACGAGAGATACATCAACTTGAGTTTTATAATTTGGCCCCCCATACCCCCTATCCCTCATGAGGTATGGGGGTCAAATGTGAACTTTTGCTGATGTTGGGAGCAGAATGGTGGTCTGGTCCGAAGGGGAACTGCGAGCGCGCCTGAATTCAAGCCGGACACTTTGGGAGTTGTAACCCCCAAGTATTCAGCTTCAATTCGGCCGCACCAGTATTTTGTAGATGGATGGCTTTTCCTTTTTTTCACTATATTTAATATGCTTGTTATAATAAGCGTTGATGGTGAGCACAATGAGATAGACTAGACTTTTTGTATTGGTTAGATCCAGCAGAGGGGCTTTTCATTTGTAATAAGTATTTGTTTATATAGCTTATATATCTAAAGAACAGCAGGGTGTGCCGATGCAATCACCAGGTTAAGTATGACGCGAATATGGTGCAGCAGAATGATGATCGCGAAACTCAGGGAACCCAGAGGGCCTTAGAGCTAAGGCTGTGTGAAACTGGTGAAAATAGGAGTTGACAAGACACGGACTAAGGAAGAGCTGGTGTGCAGTTAGACAGCTACCGAAGAACCAGTAGAGGGCAGAGGCAGAACCAAGACAATCAGGATATTGCCGAGACAAATCGAGAGGCAGACCACAGGTAAACAGTATGGATAGAAGATCGTGAGCAAGTGCCAGAGGAGACATGGAATGCTCAAAGCGGGTCTGAGAAATACTTGCAGGGGAAGCGAAAGGATCAGGTTACATGGGAGGGGGGAGTAAGTAATAGAAGGTGATTGATTTCAAAAACGCATAAACTGGAGGATGAGGGCTATAGACCTGAATGGGTCTGGATTGAGGTAGGCAGAGGCCGAAGAGTAGAAGGGGTATGTGAGGGAGGTGCAAGAGAGTATAGAAGAGTCAAAGCAAGAACATGGGATAGCCAGGACAAGGGAAGGGTGGACCAGAGATCACCGGGACAAGGGAAGTATGGACCAGAGATTGCTGGAACAGGGGAAGTATGGACCAAAACCGCAGACCTAGGGTTTGAGTAAAACGGCTGGACCTCAGTGCTGGGTGGTGGACCAAGAGGTTCAAGGGGACCAGGGGTAACCAGGTTACTTCAGGACCAGTGAAAACATTTTGCTCATGTAGAAGGTGTTCGCACTTTCCTGTTAGAAGGAAATTAGTTAGCAGAAGACTTAGTTAGTATGGTTAGCACATGTAGCCCGTAAACACTCAGATGCGGAATATAAATATCGAAGTGCCTTCTTAAGCTTTACAAACATCATCAAGCACCGGAGAAGAGATCTTATCAATATAAAAGGTGATTATCTTAGAAAAATATTATTATTCCACTATACTTTTTATCAATCAATTACCTTACGAATAATCATTAGATTATACCCACGAGCCTTTCTAGACAATCTCTATTTAGAAGACACAGGTCTAGCCTAATAATAGACACGATATTAGCTACTCCTAACAGCAGGCTGGTCTTGACTGCATAGTTATTTTGGTGAGTTTTTGCTATACTAGATGCTACAAGATTTTTTGACTTCCAGTCTGAATCACCTCTCCTCCCCCCCTCTTCAATTAATTAATTAAAACTACTAGTATAGATACTTATCAGACATAGAAATTGTGTTTGTATTCTATTTTTGTTCTATGATAGAAAGCAGAAAATCAAGTATGTAAAATTGAAGAAAAAAGATTTGGGCAAAGGAAGATAGAAAAGAATAGTGACTGTCAATCAGCTAACTAGTATACTATCAAATTTTACAAGTATCCAGATGTCAGAAGAAGCCTTATACCTATACACAAACTCCAGCTACTAGAGTCTTACATACCTAAAACCTGATATCAAAAGTTAATTAAATATTATTCTACACTCTCAATCTTCAGCCCTTCCTCTATCTAATAAGAGTGAGAAATTTCATGCCAATATAGTTTAGAAGGATTCTCGGCATTTTCAAGTAGAGAATTTTTCAGGTAGAGTGCTGATTGAAACCTTCCTGGAATATCACCCAATTCAGCCTTCTAGTATTAAGGTTACTTGTCAAATTTGATTGTAAAACTGTGATTTCTAAAACTACTTATTTTTTGCAGCACGATCTTGGGTGGTATTTATTTTGAATCTTGTCTCTATTATAGAAAATGGCATGAAATTCCTTGATTCTAATGGGGTAATTTGTATTTAAACTTTATTCTCAAGTATAGAAACTTGCAACTGAATATTACTCTTCATTTTTTTCTCTAATTCTCTATCTTTATTGGCAAATTTGAGCACAATTTAGCAAATACATTAGTAAAATACAATTAGGTAATTAATTGCAAGTAAATACATATGACAGATATGAATAATTCTAATAGACAGTGATTGAAATTAGTTTATCTATCAAACCGTTTCATCAGCAAAAAAAATTCTCCCTCATGTATTACCTACATATCTCCCTATATGTGCTAGTAATACCACCTCCCCCGGTCCCTCCTGTCCCTCATACATTTACCGCCTTGCTTAAAGACCCAACAGGCCTTCTGAAAGCCCCATACATGCCTTCAGCGCCATTTATCGTCCTCTTTTGCAGGTGGCCCCTAGATTGCTCCACTAGCGAGAACATCAGCAAAAAAACAATGTGTCTTTTGTGCTCCACGGTGAGCCATGTCATTGAGTTTTACGTTTTGGCTAATCGCGAGTGACCCCGGTTAATCATGATGCTTCCGATTATATCCCCTAATGATCAGATACAAATCTTAATTTTAGCAAAATATGAGCTATTTTTATAACAATCTCATAGACATTTTACATTACAAAGTTGTATATTATGAACTCAAATTTCTCAACTTCGGTATGTAAAAGGTCTGTGAGTTCTTAATAAAAATTGCTCATATTTTGCAGAAAATAGAATTAATATCATCTTCTTTAGTTAAACTAACGGGATTTTTAATATCACGATCATAGGACTCACAATATGCCAAAATGTAAAACTCAACGACATGAGGCACAGGGGGCAGGCTGTTTTTTTGCTGATGGAGGTCTCGCTTAACTGACTCCTGTTTTTTTTTTCATTTCCATCCAGGCCATTTTGGCTGTTGTACGTCCGCTATGTACCTGTACGCGTCCGGAACAACCTTGCCTGTCTCCGCGGCCCATCACGCCCTTAGCGCTCTCCCTTCCCCTTGATTTCTCCGTTATGGATTTCGTCCCCCTGGGGACATTCTTCACATCATAACATGCACTCTCTACTCCTGGTGCACGTCCAGAACAACCTCGTCTCTCTCAGTGTCCCATATCACACTTTGCTCTCTCTCTCTTCCTCTTGATTTCTCCGTTATGGATTTCGTCCCTCTGGGGAGGTTCTTCACGTCATAACATGCACTCTGTACCCCTGGTGCGCGTCCAGAACAACCTCGTCTCTCTGTGTCCTATATCACACTTTGCGCTCTCTCTCTTCCCCTTGATTTCTCCGTTATAGATTTCGTCCCCTCTGGGACATTCTTTAAGTCATAACATCGACTCTCTACCCCTGTACCGGCCCTACACAACCTTCTGTTTCCAAAGTAGGCGTGCCAAATCTGTTTTATTTCACTCAAGCCCGTATCTTTTGTGCCTCCTCTCGTCCTTCTCCTGACATTCATGATTCGCTTTGCCTTTCTGTACCACTCATATTTGTCGCCTCGGTTAGTTCACCATTGATATCCTTAGATGTCTCAAAATGCACCACTACGCGTACCCTTCATACCATTTTTTGTTTGTTTCTTTCTACTGTAAAGTTTTCAATAAATTCAATTAAATGTTTCTAAATCAATCCTACTATTTACATACCAGTGGTTGTTATCCGTACCAGTAGTCTGGGTACTAAATGCGCCATGCCCATGATCAGTTTGATACTAACTACTATCTCGGTTGTTCCGTTTGGGCCATTCCCCATCCCCAAAGTAACGGTAACAAGTCCCGTTATATTGCTGAGCTTCCCTGAGTTGTCAACATATAGTCTATCTACTAATACCAGTCTATCTACTAAACCCGTTCTTGGGTCTCGAACTTTCATTATCGAAACCAAGCGGGCCGGATAACAGCCTTTTAGTGCTCCATAAATACTTCTATTACCCGAATCCACCCATACCCAATCATT
Organism: Tuber borchii; assembly: GCA_003070745.1. Classification (NCBI taxonomy): domain Eukaryota; kingdom Fungi; phylum Ascomycota; class Pezizomycetes; order Pezizales; family Tuberaceae; genus Tuber; species Tuber borchii. The sequence continues at coordinate 173,669 of NESQ01000071.1, forward strand.
CCTGCTCTGCCCTGTTGACCTCCAACGCTGGGTTCCGGTACACCGAAGAAGGTGCCAAGTGACCTCTCTCTCATGCTGAAAGTTCTCTACCGGGACACGTAAAAGCCGACATATCTCAACAGGAAACTGTTTAACCGAATCCATATCAAAATATTGGTTCATAGACGACGTCCGTCGATAATAATCGATTTAAAGCTCAGGAAAACTTCTCAAACTCTCGTAGAGCTGGGAAATGGTTTCCACGGTTGGTGTGAAACCTATTGGTTGTTTGGTTACTGAACCGACTTGCCGTTTGTGCTGTTTGTCACATACTTCATCTCAAATCGGACGCGATAGATCCGCTTGGATATTCATTTCATGAATTTTGAAGCTATCAAGTCTAGAATATGATCGTAGTATTTGTTGGCTTGCATCGTTTTTATTGTGCCGCTGATAGCCCTCCTTGATTATTGTTTTGTGACTTGTTTCACCCGACTCAGTAGAATACATTTGAATGTTCCCAAAGCGCTGTATATGGTCCCCGAAGTGACTCAACAGATGTATCATAACAAAGTTAAAGTCTATATCCTCATCATATATATCTGCAATAATTCCATCTAAATCACGACGTTGCTCGTCCGCAATGCGACGTCTTTTGGCAAATGTAGCCCCCAAAAGGCGGTGTTGATTAAGTACTTCACTATGCTCACCTCAAATTCTGGCTGTGACCTCTCTCACTTTCCTGACAGTGGACTTATCCTTTCGGTACTCCTTAAAAACGACTTTGTGATCATGAAATGCCTTAAGGAACTCTTCGAGGTATTGAATCGTCTAATTGGTATGGCTTGTATATTGTGATATTAGAGTAAAGTTGACAATCGCCCGGACACAGGTTAAGTTTTGGTGAATATGGGACGTTCTGCGGCAGTCGGAAGACGTAGGGAGGCTGCAAAACATGGTAGTTTCACTTTAACCAGATTCTTCATCTCTTTTCTGGTCCACTGAGAGATCCGACTGTACTCTTTGTTCGGCGCGGAATAGCCAGGATAAACATCTAAACTCTTCCAGATAGCATCAAATGATTGTAGCCGTTTGTATTTCTTTAGAAATCCGATAACCCATTTCATAAGGTGTGTTTCCAATATTCCCAGGTACACGATATGGAGAATATCTGGTTTGGGCAGGTCGGATTGCTGAACTTTCAGAAGCCCCCAAAAGACACTAGGAAGCAATTTGAAACCACAATCTGTTAGTTGTTGCTTGGCCTACTGGTCGTTTTCACACTATTTGTTAAAGAGATATTGGGATTTCCTATAATCTCTACTGGCTTCAGAACTTCTGACATGGGACCCTAGCTGTTCTGGTTGAACATCACAGACAGCGCACTGATTTTGTTGAATACTGTGCAATGTTAGATTTTCCAAGTGATCCGCAATCCACATCGAGAAACATAAGAAACACAATTGGACCTTTCCATCGGCACATTCAACCTCAAGTCCTGAGTTCCCTAGTGCAACAATTGGCGCAAAGATCGCTTCCATCAAATCACAAAGAATCTCATTGTTGAGCTGCCTTTGCCGTGAATCTCATGCTGCTACGCCCAGCATCTTTTGGGTGACTGGCAAAAGCGCTTAAAGAACGGTTGCATGTTTCGAGGGTTTATTCCGTGTACTCGATAGGATATTTCCCATTGTTATATACATTGGCCAGGCTTTCTTATCTCCTGAGAAATTGGTCAAACAAGTAAAGTCTGAGGAATATATGATTGGTACGAGTGTTGCTCCATCCTGTAATTCATCCTTTGCTGGCTGTTAATTTTGTCTCCTAGTAAACGGTATGGAAGCACCGTAGAACGTCATATTTGAACCTACCTGTTTCTCCCACCACCAATAAGCGGTATCCATCTCTGAATAAACTCTCTGAGGTGGTTCTTTGCTATTCCATTCCTTCACAGGGGCGTAAACTAAATCTTGAGCAAAACATCTTTGACCAAGTAAATATTTAGCACAATCAATAGGATTGCAGAAAAAGAATTTCTGTGTTACGGAAGCTTCGTCTGGTCCTTCCTCATCCGAAATTTCCTACTTTCGGTTAGAATAGGACATTGTAGGGTCCATTTACTTACAGCTTCACTAAATGATACAAACCCCTCTTTCCAGCTCTTCATTCCCATACCTGATTCCAACCGATCAACGGCATCAAGGAGCCGATAACCAGAGTTAATATTACTACCCTCAGGCCCCAAGTCCTTCTTGAAATATCTATCCATATGATCCTTTGGTACCTTTGCTTCAATAAACCACCGAGGAAGCTCAAAGTCCTTCTTGCTTCTGAATGGTGACCATATCTCAACTTCAGATCTTTCGGGCTGTACAATGTCCCATAGTGACCTTCCCGCAATGGGGTGCGTCGTCGGTATCGGTAGTCTAACCAATGGTCTACTTTCCTCAGTGTCTGAATAATTAAGACTTTCCACGTCTGAATCGGCAGTGTTTACGTAGAGATCGAATTCATTTGCTTCAATATTTGTTTCAGCAGTGCTAAATTCTCCCCAAGTAGATTGGAGGTTAGGTCAGAGTCGGCAGGCTGGGGGATTCATGCATGCCTTTCTTCGTCGCAAATAGGCTGTACAAAGTCAAAATGCGCTGTTTCCATATGCTTCCAGTACCAGGTACTTGACTTGTATTTTCTTCTGCAGTACGGGCATTGAGACTCTTGTACCATTCTGAAAGAAATTAGATTTGATACACAGCACAAAAGAGACGCGAAAATCACACTTAGTTTTCAAGACTGATCTCACTGTGCTTGAACGTGTGTGGTAATTGAATAACTAGTTCTTGACCCGAACTGTGCTATAGATAGATGTTATTGTACACAAAAAGGTGCAAATAGGACGAAATTCGTTGTCACACGCTCTGTTCTGTAAATTCGAGATATTTCAAGAGATAGAAAAAATATGAGAACTTGTAAAACTTTCAAGGTGTGTTGTGTGGCCTGTTTGTAATTCAAAGACCAACTGTTCGGGTCGGTCTCACCTTTCCCTGAGCAGGATTGTAGTAGTACTCGTACTTGAATGACGTTCTGCGGCTCAAAACTCCCTTTTCACATTAGGTTTGAGTAAATCTACGTCGGGCGTTGGAGGTCCTGCGGGCATGAACATGAACGACGGCCCAGGGCCACAACAGACTCCTACAAATCTCGAGAAGACCTTACTTAACACTTATATCTACGATTGCTTTTTAAAAAATGATAAGCAACGTAAATTGTACCCTAAACCTCAGGTGTGCTTTATTCGGCGTATTGCAGACTTTGCGAGGGCCAAACCTAATAGCAAGCGCTCATCTACCATACCCTAATATTCCTTATCCGAACACACATCAAGAAAGCAGGGGTAGTGACAAGCCTGCCTATTACATCGTTGTACCTTAAAGCACTTTTGAAAAGCTTGTTCATGTTTGTTCAACCCACCTTTTCAAGTGTACAAGCTTAACTTGTTACATGTTTGCCTCACGGCAACTGTACATCTGTACTTTTTTGTACTGGCATAGAAGGTCGTTCTACGTTCAAGTTGGGACGTTTAACAGTCTCTTTCAAACTGGTCTGAGTTGTTAGAACTCTTGATACTACGACAAAGAGCTTGAATAGTACGCTCTTCCTTATATAAAGGCCTCGCTACCCCGGGATTTTCCTTCTCCACTCCTTCATTAACTTCTAATCAATCTACAGCTTCTCATCGTCCTTCTTAGTCCTCCAAAAGCAACTTTTCCCTTCACAACGATACGTTATATATAAACGAGAACTGTTTTCCGTGATCATACAGTCTCACTCAAATTTCACACCAACTATACCGGTAAGTCTCGTCCACGGTTCCTAACGTGCGAAATGAGCCGTTCTCAGACTTTAGTAGGCTATACTGATTGATATCCATAGAATACCGGTAACTTACTGTTAATTGAAGCGAAGCTTTTTGATCGCTTCTACCTCCTAAAAGTAAGTTTGTGCCAGAATTTGTCTCTTTCCTTCCTTCCTCGGCCTCCTAGAGATACCGACCCGTGGCCTGGTCTTTCTCACTTCCGTCTGGGGCACGATGAAGGGCTGCGTAAGTTCTTGAATGAACTCGTGCACAGCTCATACGAGCTCTTCTAAAGCCTTAATGTGAAACGATAGCTGACCACTATTCTCTAGATACACTAGCGGCTCCCCGTTTTCGCTTGCTATTCCCCCCTATAGTTAGTCTTCTCTTGGTCTCATTTGCACCTTTCCCAAGATCAAATAATTACTGATTGCTATTTGCTAGATTTCTTTGGGATTTCCCGTCTTCTTCTGCAAGCCAAGAACATCCTCACCTAATTCAGGTTAGTCTTCTGCGGGTCCCATTTAGTCTATTTTACAAAGAACCTAATAGGTTAATAGCATGCCTCCGATTCGTGGTTGTGGTCATGTTACCACTGCCATCTTCCGGACTGAGCTCAACCTCACTGGTGAGGGACGAACCGTGGAAGGGAGGAGATACCGCGCCGTTCGCATATAAATGCTCCAGAAGTGCAACGAGAGGAATATCACCTCTCTCACGCAGGCCGGTGACACTTTGTGGAACGAAGTTAGGACGGAGACCGTCGCACACATTACCCTCAGAGGCTTCCGAGCCAAATTCAACCCCCCCGTAACGGCCAATCTCGGCCCTTCCACATTGCTCTGGATGCTCTCATCATAGACATCCTGAAGAAGGCAGCTGAGTCTCGTAGGAATGCCAGACTTAATTCCGATACCGAGTAAGAGGGGGGAGATGGGGGCGCTAGCGGTGCATCTGGATCTGGATCGAGAGACAAAAGGGCCGTTGCTCGTCCCCAACCGACCGTTCACGAGGAGAAACCGGTATGAATAATATTCATTTGAACCACAGGTGCCTAGCCTGGGCAGGCTAGCCAGCTCCCATGGATAAACCGTGGTAATAACGCTATGCCAAACAAGAGTTGGGTGGCGGTTCTCAGGCACTACACTTTACAGGAGCTCAGCGAAGCTGCCTGTCAGTACGTAGAGGACGGCGAGCACCCCCGGCAGTTCATTGGAATTCTCCGCGACATTCAAGGCCTGAATGTTACTCCCGATGGCACCGGCCAGATTGGGTTGATCGACGACAATCAGGTTAATGCCTGGCTTCGTCTCTCCCAGTGCTCCACTCTTACTGTCGCCTGCTTCCTCCACCGAGCAGCTGTTGCCACTCCTGATGGTAGGGACCCTGTTCGTCCCAATACACCTCTTGTTGGGCACAGCCGGAACTATCTCTTCCCCGGCCAATTCGACATAGCCGAGTTCTACACAGAGTCAGAATCTGACTCTGATGAGGAGGACGATATGGAGCGCCATGCAAGGCGCAGAAGGGCCTTTCCTAGGTCCCACAACAGCTGGCAGAGGAGAATTCTGAGCAATGATCGTAGGGTTATTAGGTTCCAGACCTACTCCCAGGAACTGATTTCGCACGCTAGAGTGAGGCAGGGGCCGGCGTATATGAGCCGATATGCAGGACAAGATGTCCCAATGGTGGCTCTTTCCCCGGGGATCCCACCTCCCAGGTGTGAGGTATCAGTACAGGACGCTATTGAGGAAGGTGCTGATGATAACGGTGGGGGTAATGGGGGTAATGGGGGTAATAGGGGCAATAGGGGCAATGCGTAGGGTTTGTTTGCGCCGGGCAGAGTCTTCTTTGAGCTCTTGGGTGGTTTTTAATTTTATTTCGCTGGCTTTCTTAATTTTTGCTTTCATTTCTATCCATGAGTTCGGCGCCGGGAGGGGTTAGGACTTGTTTGTGCCGGGTAGTGTCTTCTTGAGTCTTTTGGGTGGGGTCTCGTTCGTTTGACAGGTTTTTTCTTACTTTGTTTTGCTCTCGTTTTTATCTATTTGTTGAGTTTTCTGGGACTCATTGTGTGCCGGGCTGCGTCTTCTTTGAGCCATTGGGTAATTGTTCTTTGGTTTTACAGGCTTTGCTTCTTTGCTTCTGCTTTGCTTCTTTGCTTCTGCTTTGCTTCTATCTATTAATCGTTGTCTTAATCCTGTTTGCACTGTCATCCGGCTTTCCTATATTTTACCCGGTAGTCTTAGATTTTAATGTTTTTAGTAGTCTTTTTATTTTTAGAATTAGTTGAGTGCAATAGAAAGCTTTTCTGGGATGCTAAATGTCCCTTTTATCCTTTATCCTATCCTAGTATGTATAATCCAATGTTTTGAAATGATAAGTTATGTTCATCCAAGCCCCGTATATGAAATCCTGTCCCGGCAATCCCGAATAGATAGTCTCTATTCAGCTCAGAGCCATCCGTACACGTAGCCTTTGAGACATTCGGAGGCCAAATTGCTGTAGGATAGTCTGAGCCCATGCCAATGATTCTCACGGACCTTGGGTCATAGCTAGGAGTCCGTGTAGTAATAATAACATAAAACCTGTTCGTCCACAATACGACGCTGTTCGTCTCCAATACGACGCTGTTTGTCCCCAATACGACACCGTGAGTTCGATTCCTGTCGGAGCTTTTATCTCTACATGTAATTCCTTTTTCTCCTCTAGTTCTTTCATATAAACGCCCAATGATGAATGGAAATACGAGCAGAGGTCAGTCCCGCCTCCTGGAGGCCAATGTGAGCTCTCCCAAGACTTAAATATCCCATTCTTGACCAGAGTAGTAGGACTAGCCCCCCGAGCCCCGGCATCATCGTCAAGACCTCCAGTAGCCTTCGTGGATATTTCAAAGCCAGCACCGGAAACACAACGACAAGTTCATTTTGAGGAAGAGCAACCTACAGATGTTGACGATGATGACATTCCGCCTAGACGTCGCCGATGGGACGAACGACGTCCTGCTGCACCACTCCTGCAGCCACTTCCACGGAGAGTCAGGAGCCGGTTAAGATATGTAATAAATCTAATAATTTTTTCAATTGACATGCTTATAAGAAAGAGTACGGAGGACACCCCAACGCCGGTTCTAAATGGCCCTTCACAGGGGGTTCTAAATGGCCCCTCGCAGGGGCTTGCATCACAAGAGCAGGCAGCACAATTACATTCTGGCCATCTCAGAGACGATTTATCACAATTCTCACCCTATATTCCAGATACGTCTGAAGAGGAAGAAATTATGCCGTCCCATTCACGACGTAGTATAGGTGATCCAGACTTTCCAGAGTCTAATATCTGGACCCCTATCACACTATCAGCAAAAAGCAATACATTGCAGGTTGAGGCGAGGATAATTTTTGAGAACGCTGCAAATATGGTCTGGTATCATACGTGGTTTGTTAATCCCTTTGTACAGCCTGCTGAAAACGATACGCTTCTCGAAGGTTATTGGGTAAAGGCAGCTAGAAAGCTAGGTTGGGGAAATAGGGTAATGGAAAGGCGGGCAATGACTTTTGTAAGTCCTTTAATTGACGAAGAACGTCCTATTGGAGATCGATCACGGCTAATTAGATACATTTAGTTGAAATTGTGGCAGTCTAGCGCCAGGTCACATCTAGTTTCAGAGAGCAAGAATATGATTGAGGAGCTGTATGACTTCTCTCAAAAACCACCAGCCAAAATAAAGGCGCGAGTTGCCTATTTGCTCGAAAATGATCGGTTTACATGCCACCCAAGCAAACAACAAGTTAGTAAACTCAGATCATCCCCGGTGAGAGGAGATAAGCCTTACCCAGACAGGACTGTGGTTGGCGCTTTTCTGCGCCAGAGATAGCAAAACTCTTGTTTCATAAGTGGTACCGGGGTTCGAGAATGCGATGGAGGACAGAGAAATCGTTTCTTAATCGTACTAACGACGTCCTGATATGCCTTACCACGGCATGTCTGTATCATTCTCTGAAGGCTTGGAGTTTCGGATCATTTGTTCAACCTCCAGATTTTTCCGTTCTGACAGCACAAAGTTAGTATTGACTTGTTTAAAGGTTCAAATCCGCTGTTGTAAAGCCTATCGTACTCACTAGAAAATTTAGATGTCTATCTTCGACAGCGTGCTACCTGGTAAAGACTGCCACCAGGAGTGTGAAATAAACTCGTTGAAGATACAAAAAAACGTATTAAGAAAATGCTGCAGGAGGGTGGATTGATACCGGATCAGGAGTCTCATGCCCCACTGGAGGACAGAGAAGCCGCAGGATATTTGGATTTGCAGATTTCAGGCAATGAGGCAAGCGAGGTGGAGGACGATCATTCAGATCCTGAAGCGGGGGAGGCAGTTGAGACTCCCGAAAAGGAGTTGAATGGGGACAAGTAACGTCCTATTTGGGACAAATGTAGATTTAAATAAAATAAATAAATAAAAGAGCTTATTATTATTATTATTATTATTATTATTATTTTGAATATGCCACTTAGAGTTAGACTTCAACCCAGTTTGTGAAAAAAGACATCAGGGGAAAGTAGCTTAGGGCCGAGAGAAAGTCCCAAAGAGCCGTGCAGAAGGTAGGAAGGTGAGAACAGTGAAGGAATAACCCAGCGTAAGGCCACACATCATTAAATAATGGACTGTCCTCGTCGCGAAAGCGACGAATAGCGTCCGCTTAGATATTGTATACACGGAGAAATTATTGGGGCTGGATTAGGTCATCGGGCAACGGCAAGAAGGAAGGGGAGAAATAAGCGAGAATTAGGAAAGCAGAAGAACTACGGGGAACGGTGCATTGCGGACGTTCGGAGTCGCGAAGAGTTTGTCAATAGGAAATTCAGAACAGGATGTTTGGATCAACAAGGGAACAATGCATGGTGCGAGAGGTAATTCCGGATAAATTATAGGGGAAAGGTCAAAGCTGGAATCAACCAGACAACGGCGTGTTTGGGCTGTTGGGAAGCATGATTGAGTCGTGAGACAGAAACTCTCAACGGAACAATTCCTGGCGCGAGAGGTAATGCCGGATGAAATACAGGGGAAAGGGGCAAAGCTGGAATGAACCATACAACGGCGTGTTTGGGCTATCGGGAAGCATGATTGAGTTATGGGGCAGAAATCCATAACGGAACAATTTCTGGCATGACAGGTAATGCCAGATAAACTAAAGTAGAAGAGTCAAGCGCGAATGGACAGTGCAATGGCTCAAAAAGGACGAAGTGCGTCCAGAAAATGTTGTATGACAACGAAATTACCGACGCAAAAAAAAATGCCCTGTAACCCCAGATTTATTCCGGCGTTATGGGGCATGGACGAGAGATACAACAACTTGAGTTTTATAATTTGGCCCTCCATACCCCCTATCCCTCATGAGGTATGGGGGTCAAATGTGAACTTTTGCTGATGTTATCTATTTGTTGCTTGAATAACCCTATATCCTATAGGAGAATTATCAGCATGTTTTTGGATTAACTTAAATACATTAGTATTCTTATCTTTGCCACTTGGGTAATTCTCATGTTTTAAAAGTTCACCTTGTGAGCAATTTTATTCTCAGTTTCCATTTTGGTAATAACTTGGTAATCTTGTTCTCAGTAGTGGAATGCAGAATCTGAATTCTAGTAGGAGGATTGAAAGTCTTAGTCTCTATAGTGGCTTTGACTCTAGTATTGTTATTACCAGAATAATTTTATTTGTTAGTTATCAGGACTATAATATTATATTAGTAAATTTATAATAAGTTGTCTCTAACTATAAATGTAAATAAATAAAGCATGTCTGATTATTGTATTAGATGTGGGGTAAGCTCAATAACCTTTACCAAATGCATTCTATTTAGAGCAATATCGCTTGTTGCCAGCAGGATAACCAGGAACTGTCTTTAAATTTTACTAATAAATCAAGCAAAGTATGTATATTATTATAAATTGTGAGTTTATTCTAAATTGAGTTGATGTCTCTATCAGTTTCAATTGACCAAGAGGTAATCTAACTTATATAAGAGTTATCAATTTAGAGTTGGCAATAGAAGGTAAGTGACAAGATGTGGGCTGCTTCAAATTCCTTCCAACTCTTATCCTTTTACCTTGCATTTATTGCTGACCTTTTGGTAATAACAAAATATTATCTCTTCTTCATATAATATCACCTACTTCCATTATATATCTCATATTTATAAGTTTTAATTTTGTATTTATCACAATTTTCTCTATTTTGTAGGTGACCTTATCAGCCCTTATAATTTCATAATATTTAAGCTGCAACCATTGACCAACTTAGTAGAAAACTATTGTACAATCTGTATATTTTGTTTTTGGAGATTCTCCTACTTTGGAATTATTGATATTATAGACCCTCTTATGGCAAAAGATATCAGGTAAATTGAAATAGATAGATATTAGTATATATCCTTTAGTATAAGAAATTATAGCTTTTTTAAGCAAAGTTAAATCAGGTATAGTAATTGTAATGAACTGTTATATTACCACTTTGCCTTTAGTGAATTATTATATATTATAAAATACTACTATGATCAAAACTGATCTTGATCATTCTAGTTCTAATAGTTTTCATTATTTTTAGATTTCAAGTTCTATTCAATATTAATCTTATATTACAGATAAACAATTTCTAAGCACTTTAGTTAGCTTTCTATTCAATATTATTGATTATTGAGCTTGAGTTACAATTTAGAATTATATATTTTGAGAAAATTGAAGAGATACTTGGAAACTAGCTTGTTGTTTGGCTAGCTAAATTTATATATCATGCTTAGCTATAGATAATTAATATTTTCATACTTTTTAATAATTGCATCAGGAAAAAGTTTTACGCACGTTCAGGGAGGTCCTGAATGCTCCTGGTCTACCAAGGGGGGTTTTGGTCCCCATGGTCCACATGGTCCACACCGATCCGCTTTGAACCACACTTTTGAAAATTTTATCAAAAATGTGGACCAGGGTGGACCAGGGAGCACTAGGGTAGACCACAGGGACCAAAACCCCCCTTGGTGGACCAGGAGGGCCGTAGACATTTTTCTGTGGTGGGTTTTACTAGCACATATATGACAGGCTTCAAGACCTTTCCAATTTAGCTTTAGATTGAAGCAAGCAGTAATTTTGAAGCTATTAAAGTTTCAAATAGTTAATATAAAAAGTGAAATTTTCTATCCAATCTAAATACCATATCGGCAAATATCTTGATTCCTGTCATTCTTCTTTTAGGCAAAAAAGATAATACTTATATAGGCTCTTTTAAAGTATTATCAAAAAAATACAAATTGAGAGTCATTCTGATAATTTTTTAGAGTAATATATATATCATATTTTCATTTTCTATCTCCTCCACTTAAATTCTTTTTGGCTATGTAGATAAGAAATTACTTCACATAGTTATATAAAAATTAATTTCTGCCAGTGAATGGAAACTCTATATTGTTCTTTATATATATACTTTACTTAAGGACATATTTAAGACAGTTGTTAAAGATAGTTGATTGATTCTTTAATAGAAACTCAAGTAGGATATGTCATCTTAGTATATGTAAATTATTGGCATAATTCTAGTTTTCTGCTATCAGGTAGTACATACCACAATTTGTATATCATAGAACAAATTCTATCTCCCTTTCTTCTCAGGTATTTATAACTTAATAGAAGTTCAGTCTGGTACACTTATAGGAAAACTACTGATATACAAGGACTGCTCTGAAGCTGCAGTAGGGCAAATATCCTGAGGAAATACTAAAACAACTTAGAAGAATATTAAGAAAAATAAGTATATTAGTTGTTTATATAGAGGTAGAATCTACAGGGGAAAAGAACATACTTGGGATTAAATACAATTTGTAATAGCCACTTGCACTGTAGGTCTCCTATCATACAAACACTGGAAAAACCAGTCACTCTCAATATAGTGACTGTTTTACTCCTGTCGCAAAGTGTACCCTAATCAGATATACCATGATGGAGTAACTCCATCATCTCCTAGCCCTCAGCCCTCATACAGTGCATAATACCATATATCCATAATACTATCTACCTTCTTTGTTCTCACTTGATATATTCCAAGTATCTCATAGGCCCTGCACAGTGTTTGTGTTCACTAGGAGGATACTATTGTAGATTTTTTATTATTATAGTTTCATATGTAGAAAGAAAACCTACGTGAAGGTAAAAGACCCCGTGGTCAGTTTATATATGACACTATGTATATAAAATTCATTTTCTACAAATAAAAGGTTATTATTATAAACAGTAATCATGCCCCCATTTAAAAATTCATAATCTGTCATCCGGGGTAAGTTAGTCAGTCCTCCCAAATGTCACTCTACCCAGCAGTCCCACTCCTACTCCCTCCTCCTACCCTGAAGGAGAATGTGGTTACCTACATTATGTATCTAGTATCATATATTTCTTGGCCAACCCCCCCTACCCCCCACGCCAATACTATCTGAACCTCACCCAAGACCATCATACTTACCCCCACCCCATTCAGGGACTTTAAGACTCTCTATTCTACGCTGCGGATGGGAAGACTATTTTCGCGAATCCATACTAATCATTACTAATAGTACACCCACGTTCATTACGTATAACATCTCCCTTGAATCCAACATATAATACATACCAAGACTTACTCCACTGGCACCTTCCAAAAACAAAACACATCTTTACACAGCCGGACTCGAACAAAACATTGCTCCGGGGGGGGGGAAATTGGTTACTAAGTAAGACTGTTACGTCAGAATTAGTAGTAGGCCAAGAAAGTACAGTACTGTAGTGACCGCTTTTCACTTGCCCGATCAGGTATGAGGTTGAAAGAGTGCTCTTGGTATAATAAATAGATTGATGAGGGGAGGAGGTTTGGGAAAGTGGGAATAATAAACCTTTTGGGAGAGAGGGTTTAATTATTAATTATGGTAACGCTGCTAGGTATGGTGTGATAATATTATACTTTGCAGGCTGGGAGTTAAGATAGTTCGATATTCTGCGCAACTTTTTTGTAGTGCCGGTTAATAGTACTCCTTCCTTCTTTCTCAATAGCGATATTCTTTTATATAAGGGTTGTGCTATAAGCATTAACCTAGAAGTCAGGTCAGTGGTATTATAGTGCGCAAATCACTCCGTAACCGTACAGCACAGTACGCCCAAATCCCCCTGCTACTAAAATCCGAGCTTAACATATAATACAAGTACTGTTCTATACTACACACCCCGCTCTGCTACCAAAAAAGGTCCCATGATATGATAACCATACTTCTAAATTTTCACCTTCACCCCCACTCCTTTTCCCCCCCTTCCAACCGGCAGGTTTGAACGACCGCTTCCCGGGCTTTCCCCTGGGCTTTGTAGTGACAGATTCGTTACTATTTGAGTGCCCCGTTTGATACACTTTCAGCTCCAATAAAAAGTTGCTAGATTGCTGGGTGTGCGGATTTTGTATATCCAATACGCACAAGTTAACTCACAATACTAGCAAACAAAAACACATACAGCCCATTCTCACAATAGATAGTGCTTCCCGTCCACACAATACTCTTTAGTCCCCTCGCGCTCAAATAAGGCATGTGGTCGATGCTTGGGTCATTTCGGGCCCACGTTAGCCACGCCAGATACCCGATAGGTCAGCCCGACCTCATCACCACGAACGACTCATTGCAAATAATCGATCAATCAAATAGAGTGCGGGTACGGCCTGATGCCCTACTATACCGGTATTGTCGCAATAACCAATCAAGAATACGATGCCTCCTTCCCATCTATTGTTTTTATCTACATGTTTAACCTATAGTATAGCTCAAGGAAGGAAAAAACCTGAACCCCATCGACTGTTATTAATACACGCAAGGAAATATAAAAAAATCTAACCAATCAATGCCGCCAGCGCCGCATTTTTAAAAAAAGCAATTAGACACAAAAGGAAAATAAGGGCGATAGCCAGTGATTTTCATTTTTTTCGGATAAAAAAGATCCCATGACAGCACCTAAACGCTCATATGCCCCTGCAAAATATAAAATAAAAACTGGGAAAGTATGATAAGGACAAGGAAGAAGCAGTAAAAAGGGAGTAAAGTTAGGAAATCTGATAAAGTAAAAGAACTCCGTAACCAAGCCGGGGAAAATTATCAAGGAAAAAACGATGCGTCTATCGAACGGCCGAGGGCATCCTCCAGCTGACCAGATCCTCCCTGGCCCTCAACTCATCCACCTCGTAGGCACTGTGAGCACTCCTCGTGCTACGGCTACTCTCCTTTCGCTCAACCTTCGGTCCAGTAAGGTTACTCATTATGCTAAGAGTATCGCCATCCTTTCTCCTTCGGGCGTCCTTGGTGTTGGCATGGCCCTGCGTTGCCGCATGGTTTGTTGAAGAACTAGTTCCGCTAGCGGCGCCTGCGCTCATGGCACTTAGAGAATCACTGTCGCTGCCTTTACCGCCCCTGCTTAAACCGCCCTCATACCGAACAGATTTCGCTTTACCAGCTCTACCGCGCTCGGATCTAGGAGTCCAACCATCACCACCCGCGAATATATCTTCGATGCAATCTTCGGGATGGAGTTCGCCTGCCTGAAGTTGCCAGGATGCCGCAAGGGTACAGCGATACATATCTTGAATCGCACTTGTTTCCCGCTTCTGGGATGTCGCAACAGTTGCGCCTATTTCGTGTTAGCTTTGTTGGAAACACAAGGTTTATATGGATCACACTGACACCCGGTATCTTCCTGGTTTTGCGATTCCCCAATGATGCCTGCGATGCCACCGAATACTTGTGCGCCCCTTAGCATAGGACTACGTTAAATTATCAGCAGTGTCCACTCCAAGACTTCCAGGGAAACTAACGATTCAAAGTTCGAATCTCCACCAACCTGCTCCAGAGAAATCGAAACCTACGGTCATTGTCAGCCAACGCCACCATCACAAGCTAACCGTTGCCCCCTGGGGCGGCCTGAAACAGTAGAATTCGCAACCAGCTGAGTCCCCTTTCCATGGTGGCAACCGAGCTCTCATTGGTAGATTGAAAACCCTTGCTAGGGCCGAGTGACTCCGACAAATAGAAAAGTCACTCATCCACTTGACCGCAGATTTTGCTGTTCCAGACCGCCCAAGGAATAAAGATTCTTACCTTTAGCGTCGAGTTGATTTTGCTGTCCTGCATCAGGTACCTCCTCGTCTCCTTATTTACACAAGTATACTCGGCTAAATTAAGAGTAACAGAACCGAGAGCTATTCGTTCGCGAGCGCCAGCATATTCCTGTAGTATTTCGAAGACTATAGGTAGCTCCTGTAGGATACCATCCCGACCGACGGTCATGCGAACGTTCGGGCAGACTTGAGTGTAGCCCCAATTGACTTTATGCTCCTTAATGTTTTCTTTGTTCGTTCGGCCGCGGAAGTCTGCACGGCTTGTCCCACCGATGTGCCATTTAACGTAGGCCTGACCGGAAACAAGCGGGACATTGTTAAGATCATGAATCTAGTTTGTTCAGAATTAACTAGATAGCTCGTCGCGGGAGGAATAAGGAGCTCTCTTACCTCTAGAGTAAGGTCAAACTTAGGCTATAAGCTTTAGTTAGCATGGGTCTTACTTGAAGCGAGGCACAAACAGGGTATATCGTACGCGGCGGCTCTTGGGAACTATTAGGCCATCAAAGGATAGGTCCTTGGTTAGCAAACCTCGTCGTAGGGAGGAGGAGGAAGAAGTGGAAGAAAAAGTGGACGAAGGAGTAGGCCGCGACATTAGGAAAGTAGTTGTTTGCTCGGTGGAAGCCATAGGAGAGAATAAAGTGGAATAAGAAGAAAGCATACCAAAGGATTGCATATCCGCGCCCGGAATTTGTCAAGCGGTCGAAGACGAGGGGAAGCGAGTAAAACGTGTGGGAGGATCAGCGAGTCATGACATATAAAGTAAATCCGGTGGGGTGGTCTGTAAGTATGTAGGAATGTGTGTGGTACCGGTAAGGTATGGGGCTGTTGATTATAGAGATGGGGGGTTGAATAAAGAGGGAATCCGGGATTGTTGCTAAATCCGAAAAAAAGGCGGTGGAGGAGGAGGGACAGTACTCAAGCACGGTAGTAAGAAAGAGGGAAAGAGGGGGAGGGGATAGGAAATAGTTTAAGTTGCAGGAAAGGTATGAGGGAAAAGCAAATGGAGAATTATAGTTGGTAGAATTTGTTTTTTTGTTAGAAATCGAGAGCTCCAAGCACTCTATGAGTCTGATATGATACCGTTAAGGGACAAAAAAGAAAGGAAAGCAAGCGAGTAGACGGAATGTATGATATTCCTGATCCGTGAGATAAAAGCACAGGGATGGCAAGAACCAAAGGGAAGGGAAGATTAGGGCACAAGCAAGGAATACGAGGAGTAGGAAACGGGGGGGGAGAATAGTTTATTAAACGGAGATGTGAGAAACAAAAACAGGTAAAGAAGTACAGTGCGGTACCGGAACGGCAGAGCACAAGAAAATGAGATGTTGTTATTTTGTGTGGAACCCGCCTGGATGGATTAGGATCACACACACACACACACACTTTCTCTCTCTTCTCTCTCTCAAGCCTGCCGAATTTGAGCCTCAACCCGTTTAACACAACCTCAGTTCATCATCCCACCACCCATACATCACAAAAGTCTACCAAAGCTTTGAAACCACCCCCCCCCCTCACAATATCATCACATTACTCCGACTGAACTGATTGTCCAGTTGGAGATCAGATCATGTCTTCCGCCTTTCCCTCCCTGAGAACTCGTCCAACACTACCAGCTCCCGGCGTATCTAGGGCAACATCCGTCTACCTCCGCTCTTCCACCACCGCCCCAGTCCACAGCTCTGTCACATCCCTCAATTCATTATTCAACCAGACAAACCTCAACTCCCCTCGACTACCCGATGGCGAAGACTGTAAAGGTTTAGTGTGCCGCGCGTTCGTCCCACACATAGCTGTACATGTATCCGATGACACAAACGAGCTTGCCCGGGAAAAGGGCTTTGTGGACTTTAAAGACATGCTGCGCCCCTATGGCGAAAGCATCCAAGGAAGGATTACCATCCGCGATTCCCAGGGCATCAGCACAACCCACGACGACTACGGTGTTCGCTTCGTGTCCCTGACGGACGTAGCCGGTTCCGGAGAAAAATGGGAGTCTGGGGCCTCCAGGGCTATGAATGGCTCCTCGGAAAAGGCCGCTAGCAGTGGAAGCGGTGTCTTTCAGGGTGGAAGCGTGGAGGAAGTAGAGGAGCTGGTGAATTTGCATATGGAGAGGGCGGAGGAGCTTAACGAGACATCCTTACCTTCCGACGGCGATACTCCGACTTTCAATCAGTCTTTTTACATGCTGTACCTGCGGCGAATATTGTCGGCACTTCCCTTGTCGCCTCATGAGACTTTTTCGCATCCGGTTGCTTGTGTCATAGCTATTTCGTCTAGAAATGCTAATCCTATAGATAGTTTACGGAGTCTTTATAACTCTGGAAATCAACTTCCTTTACCAAATTATCTCAGTACCGATTATCTTCGGTACTATGTATTGGTTCATGACGAAGACCGGGATGACATCAAAAAGTCGGTAGGCCATTTTTATTTTCAATTGGGAGACTGCATTGTTGAAACGAAGCTTATGGCGTGTACAGATCTACTATATTATTCGATCAGATGAAAAAACACTTCGGATTGCATTGCCATCTGCTAAGATTAAGATCCGGTGGTGCTTCAGTGATATCTGACGATGATGCAGTCATTGTCCCGAAAAGTCAATGGGTATCTGCTGCCGAAGAGCTCCACGAGATTCGTTCAAGAGGTGATTCCCACAGCTCAAATATGAAATATCAATGGAAAAAGGAAAAAAAGAAAAATCTACAATCGCTAACAAGGCTGTATCAGACTACGAGGACGAACAGCCAACTACCTGCTTACCAGACTCTGATGCAACCGGCATCCAAACCATGGTCCGTGAAATGGCCCAAGTGAGCGTAATACCATTCATGGAGCGCTGCATCGCAACCTGGAACGACCAGGTCGCGTCCCGAAGACGCGGAATCAGCGGACGCTTCCTTTCCATGTCGAAGCGATACTTCACCGCCTCATCCTCCAGAAACTCCACCTCTTCATCATCAAACTACGATGCTCTAAGTCAATCATATCCCCCTAGCTCCCCCGAAGCCCAAATGCGAAAATTGGCAGATTATGCCTTCATGGTACGGGACTGGCGATTGGCGCACAGCATATACGAGCTTCTGAGAACGGACTTTAACAATGATAAAGCCTGGAAATACCACGCCGGAGCACAAGTATTCCGCTCTCCTCCCCCCCCAAAATAGGAACCCCTAGCTAACAATCCCACCCATAGGAAATGGCCGCAATAAGCTTAATTCTAACAGGTACAGGCCTAACCTCCAAAGTCCGCGCAGACACCATCGCCCCAATGCTAGATCTAAGCTGCTACTCCTACCTCTCTCGCTGCTCGGCAACCTACAACGCACTGCGCTGCCTTCTGGTCGCTGTAGAACTCCTGCGCATTCGTGGTGGCGGCGCCGCTGACGAAGCTGCGACATGGGCCATCCGCGCGCGCGATATGAACGCGCAGGGCACCATTGGCCACACGCTGATAACCGAGCGCGTCGGTGCGTGCTACACAATCCGCGAAGGGATCGGCAGCGGTGCCTGGGGTGCTAGGAAGCGCAAGGCCGCAATGTGGAAGATGCTCGCAGCCGGAGAGTGGCTGGAGGTCGGAAAGCTAGCGCAGTCTAGGAGGTGTTTGGACACTGCGCTGCCCGTATACCAGGGTAGTCGCTTTCTGCATATCCACAGTTTCATGGAGCACTTGAAGCAGCAGGCCGGGTACACCCCGCTCCTAGTGGACTTGCAGGATGGCAGGAGAAGGGGCGGAGGGGACGGAGAAGAGGAGGATAGCGATGAGGAGGAAGGAGTCGAAATTCAGAGCGAGACGCTGCACGCTGGGTTTAAGCGCAAGAGTTTGATTGTTGGCAGGGAGGTAGAGAGGGAGGTTGAGAATGAGGCGGAGAGCGGGTTGGACAGGTTTGTAGATAGTTAGGTATGAGGATGGGGCATATTTTTTATATTTTTTTTTACTTGTTCTGCGGTACTACAGGAGGGGGCGCTTGGGAAATGGTATTTCTTTGTACTGCTGATGGCGTTTAATGGTAGAATTACCTGGAGTATATTCGTGCTGTATGAATGAATGCATGGATTGGGGAGATAAAATAGGAGTCTGGGGAGTACGATAATATGAATAACTGACTAGCTGGATTGGACTAGAAGCGTGATGGTCAAATGGAAGAATGTTCGCCATGGCATTGTCAATATATTTTCCTCCTACTCGAGTGGAAAGCCGTTCCTCTTTTGCGAGTGATGATACATGAAGGTTTCACGAGCACCAATGATCACTCGCGGAATTAGGATATGCAATTAAATTAGTCCTAAAATTAATTAAATTATGAAACTCTTGCTATGAGGTAACGACTGTAATGGTGTTATTAAAACGCGAACTCTTGCTTATGAGACAAAAAAAAACAATCAAACAAAATTAGCTATTAATAAAAAGGATTAGTTGAAACGAATAAAGTTTCCTGTCATCGGGCAAAAATTGAAACAAAGGAAATGATCCGCTTAGCTAGCTAGCTAGCTAGCTAAGGCATAGAATAGCGCTCAGTAAGCAAATAAGTAAGTAATCGAGTAAGAGCATAATATCTCAAACTCACTCAGAATTCCCATCATACCCCCTCAAGCGATCGAAATGAATCCCAGGTCCAGACATCCTATCCAGCGCTTCCAAAACCCCGGCAGCATGGGTATCAAAAACTTCATCCGAGAAGGAAAATTCATCGGTAACAACTGAGTCGCTATAATCGCCATCATTATCATCGCCATCGCTAGCGTGAACAGGCTCCTCCTCCGAAATCGTAGCTAGTTGGGGGGGTACACTATTCTGCTGTTTCTTCCTGATCACTAACGGAGGTATTGTTGGAAGAGGGGTGTATACTAACCCGTGTGAGGAATTCCTCTGATGGTGTCCGGATATTAGGGGTGTGCGTGCGAGGTTTGGACGGACGATGGGTCCTTCTCCTTCGCGATTGAGTGTTGATATGCTGGAGGAAGGGGAGGAGGAGGAGGAGCTTTGTTGTTGAAGGTGCCTTCCGAAGAGCGCTTCTGTTCTGGCGGATATCATGCTTAGTTTCGCCGCGGAGGAAGAGGAGGAGGTTGACATGTTCGAGTTAAAAAGTGGTGGTGGCGTCGGTGAACTGCGGGAAGGAGGACGGATATTTGGATCTAGGAGCGGCCGGTGGGAGTACCCGCCAAGTGATCCTCCACGGCGACGATAAGAGTTATCGCCAGGTGGGGGGAACTTAGGACTAGGACGACGAGCTTCGGAAACTCCCGGTGGACGACCATCGAGGCGGGGAATATGCATTGCGGAAGAAGGTAGTTCCTCGCTTTTGTTACCGTTGTACTTGTCTGCGAGGTAGTTAGAGTAACCACCCTGGATGTTCAACGTTTGGGGTTGGGGAGTGGAACTATCCAAAGTATGTCGTCTTTTCCGTCCGCTCTTGGCTTCCCTTTTCTCTTTCTTCCCAGCCTTCCTCTCGGCCTCGGGCCCCCCTTGGACAGTACCCTGTTGGCCCCTAGAAGAAGAAGGCCGTCTTCTGTCTCCAGTCAAATCAACCCGAGAGTACCTATTCGGATCATTGAAATCCTTCTGCAAAGTCAACCTGTGCACCACCCTCTCCTCGCCACCCTGCCCACCCCCTCTCCCCCGCCAACCACCTCCAGCCCCGCCCTCACCTCTGAAGCTCAACCTCTTCTTTACCTTCTGAAAAATCTTCTTCCCCTCCCTCGCAATCCCCTTCATCCCCCCTCCTCCCCCTCCCCCCTCAATAGAACTATCATCGGAGAAGCAGCTAACAGCCTCGGGCCTCCCCTTCGGCTCCGGCCCCGGAATAATCCTAGCCTCATGCAAGATCCTGTCCAGCTCCGCATTCATGTCCTTTAGCATGACGAGGTTATTCCCAATCTGCCTTTCAGCACTGCCGAAGCCTTGACGCTTAGCATCGTATGCTGCACGAGTAGCTTGTATGTTCTCGATAGCCTGTCTGGCAGTCTGAACGTATGGGTCTGCAACCCTCCTGTCGTTGGGGCGCCAGGCGAAGAGCTTGTGGTTAATGATCTCAACGGCGCGTTCGGCTTTGTCAAGTTCTTCTTGGAAAGGCATTTTTGTTTATGTTTTGCTGAGTGGGTGGCTGGTTGGTTAGTTGGTGAGTCGTGCTAGTGGGGTTGTTGTAATCGTGCTGGTACTGGATGGATGGATGGATGGGGGATTGTAGTCCGAACCTCTACGAAGAAGGGAAGGGTATTTATACAAGCTCAGAGTTAGTATCTTAAGTTGGCGTTTTGTAAAAAAACAATCAAATATCAAATCTTGATACTACTAATTAGTTAGTTTGGGGCCATGCTTGTTAGACAGAGTTTTGAAAAGACCACGGTACTGAGATGACTTGCATGACTCAGGTCGAGTAGCTACTGTATGTACCATCGGTTATTGGCATGCTGAAAGTGAATTTTCAAGATGGAGTACGAACAGCTTGAGAATGGGTTTTTCAAGCTCGAATTCAAGTTCAAGAAAGGAGGTGCATGGCATGGAAGGGGGTGGAGTCGAGAAGAGTGTTCCAGAAGGTTGAGAAAGTATGTGACTTCTGTCTATCCATCCATCCATTCATCCATCGCAGGGAGTCTATCAGCCGCAAGAAAGTGCGGATGATAAAGCTTAGCTTGAGCTATGATACCAGTATATGCATCAATCATCTTCACAGGCCCGGGGGGGGTCATGAAGGCCAGCGAGTGAGAGCTTGTGATCAGCTGGAGGGCATCCCTTTACGGCGGTATTCAAGGACAAAAGTACAGAAATGCAAAAAGTCCACGGAGCAACCGTTGTGTCCTGGCAGCTCACCTTCCTCGCGCAAAGTAAATTATCACTTCCACTGCTGTAAGCGATCTTGGCCTTGGCCGCGCGTAAAGTAAATTATCACTTCCGTGCTGTAAGCGATCTTGGCCTTGATCGCGCAGGGTAAATTATCACTTCCATGCTGTCACGGTAAACTTAACACGTCGCGCTCAGAATCACCATCTCCTCTCCACCTCCTCTCCATCCCTAAGCCCTCCAACTACTTTTATCATCTATGGCTCCCTCTATGATCTCTCAGCCTACCACACCCCCAATAGCTCCATTTGGCTATACTAAGGCAGGCAAGCCTCGCAAGCGCCCAGTCAGAAACAAGAAGGAAGGTGTCTGTCCAGTAAAGGAGTGTCAACGCAGTTTTAAACACCGGTATGTATTTATTCACTCAGTTATAAAAATGTAATATTAATATATTTGATAGTCCTAATCCCAAAGATGCAATCTGGCAACACTTAGCCTATTACAGAAGTCCTATGTGTGCTGAACCTTCCTCCTCACCATTCAGACAAGCACATATTACAATGCATCAAAAAATGAAAGCTGAGTCACAAAGCAAAAGGCTTTCTGGTATCAATATATTCTGAGATTCTTATTAAAGTACAAGGTTTTTCTTCTAACATGCCAGTGTACCTTAATTAGAAAATGAAAAAGAGGAGAGGCAGAAGGAAAGCAAAAAAAAAATGGCTGGAAAAAAATAAGGAAAAGCGAGTTCTCTCTTTGAAAAAATCAAATTTGAAAAAGAAGGCAAAAAAGGTTCTAGCAAAGGAAGGAAAAGAGTTGACAGAAGATGCAATTGAGGAATTGGTAGGAAAATGGCAGGAAGGAGAAACAAATAGATAAAATTCACTTGTGTACTCTTTTTACCTGATTTATTAGCTTTTATATTTGTTTTTGATTAATTTTCATATTTATTATAATAAATATTATACTACTCCAGAAGTGATAATTTACTTTGCGCGGTCAAGGCCAAGATCGCTTACAGCACGGAAGTGATAATTTACTTTACGCGGCCAAGGCCAAGATCGCTTACAGCAGTGGAAGTGATAATTTACTTTGCGCGAGGAAGGTGAGTTGCCAGGACACAACGGTCACGGTTGGCATGCAGATTTTTTATTTCTGTACTTCCTTACCCACTAGTATTATTCATGACCTCATGAGGGGCTGTAACTAACACAATCCCAATCTTCACCTTCCCCATTTCCTTCTCCACTCCGGCAACACCAACCTCTTCCATTCTCTATTCCTCCTCATCCTCATCCTCTCTCACTCACTAACCTTCACCTTCCTCCCCTCCTCCCTCCTCCACTTCCATTCCATCTCCCTACCAAGCCACTACTGAGTCCTAACCACTCTCCCCTTCCTCCTCATCATTCATCCGAACCTCCTTCACTCCTCTCAGTGTTTGCAGCACTCTAGCAAAAATTCCGGCCTACCCCTTTCTCTTACTCAGTTCACACGCCTTCTCTTTAATACCTTCTTTTCCCAATATTTGCACTTGTGCAGTACAGCCCACCCCTCACGCTTCCTCAGCTCACACGCCTACCATTTAATACACTCTTTTCGCAAAGTTTGCACTGGTGTAGAAAAAAACAACGGCCCACTCCTCTTGCCTTATTACCTTACAGACCACTTCTCAAATACACACTTCTCAACGGCATTTGCATACAAGTAGCAAAACCCTCAGCCTGCCCCTCTTGTTTTCCCGTCTTACACACCTTTCTTTTAATCCAATCTTGCTCAATGGCCAACTGGATACGCTCCTTCTCGTGCTTGAGCACTAACAGAATCTCCTCCATCTCACGCCTAAGCACCAAAAGGATCCACTTCTTCAGGGCCTTCTCTTCTACTATGCAGCACTTCTATCTACAGGTAAGCTCTTCAAACATAGAGAGCAAGTTCAGTACTTACTAATTGGATTACTGTTTTTAGAAAATACTACTGGAGAGTTCCACAAACCCGAAGTCAACAAAGGGAAACAAGAAGTGGCAAACTTCTTATTCAAGGATTGCCCAGACAGATGCATTGGAGAGATCAGGCTTGGACATGCAAAAGTTTGACCAAGGTTCTATTCCAGTTCGGCGTATGTTATCAGAAGCCTACTGTGGGATAGAAGGGATCAGAGTGAATGCTGTGGATGCCATGAAAGAGAAAGTCTATGCCCGTATCCTTGAACACATTCAGATCAAAGGGTATCCTTCCGAAGCTAGCATAGGATTCAGAGATCTTAATGTTAACGACTTGGTCCTATACATCCTTGGTCCAATTATGTTTGATTTCCAAAAGGAGACTGGCCGCGAAATCAAACTTCGGAGAGAAATAGAGCTTGTGTCTTCCGATTCCCCAACTGGCGGTTTTGAGGAATTTGTAATTGTCGACACAATTTCTACTACAGAAACATCCTTTATTTTGATAATAGAATCAAAGCAAACTACCCTAGGACATGGCATCCGGCAATGTCTATTAGCCATGTATGATATGTTTAGTCACAATGGAGGAGGCAAGGCTTATGGTTTTGTTACGACGGGCGAACTATGGAGAATGATTAGATATGATGGAACAAAGTTCCAAATGACGGAGATATTTCATTGTTTGTTCGGTGAAATAGGTCAACAAAAAAGTCGATGGATGGAGGAGTACTCTGTTGTGGTAGAATGCATCCTTGTTGCATTGCATAGTGGAGGAATTTTGAAAGGCGAGGGAGGCGGCGAGAGTGGAGGCGAGAGAGGGAGCGAGAGAGGGAGTGAGTAAGGGGGTGAGGGAGGGGGCGGGGGAGGGGGCGGGGGAGGGGGCGAGGGAGGGGGCGAGGGAGGGGGCGGGGGAGGGGGCGAGGGAGGGGGCGAGGGAGGGGGCGAGGGAGGGGGCGAGGGAGGGGGCGAGGGAGGGGGCGAGGGAGGGGGCGAGGGAGGGGGCGAGGGAGGGGGCGAGGGAGGGGGCGAGGGAGGGGGCGAGGGAGGGAGCGAGGGAGGGGGCGAGGGAGGGGGCGAGGGAGGGAGCGAGGGAGGGGGCGAGGGAGGGAGCGAGGGAGGGGGCGAGGGAGGGAGCGGCCACTTGGTTCTATTCGCTTTTGTCTTTGCATTGGCTTTCTCAAATTAGATTGGCTTTCTCAAGTTTGTTTAGTGAAATAGGTCAACAAAAACGTCGATGGATAGAGGAGTTCTCTGTTGTGGTAGAATGCATCCTTGTTTCATTGCATAGTGGAGGAATCGTGAAGAAAGATATGCTTGTTTAAGGAGAGTTTTTTAATTTTACAGACTCGCTACTGGGGGATGATTGTGCTTTTCTGGAGTTGGCCTCTGAGCTGATTTAGTTGATACACTAGTTGCACTTGTACTATTAAGCACCTACAGTCGTGCCACAAAAGTCCTGGCACCCTCAGACTGAGTGATGGGACTGGAATGCTCCAAATTTACTACTCTGTATGTCCTCCTCAGCCTCAATTAGAAGTCAAGAATAGAAATTAGAAGGTTCTGTTTCTTGTGATTGCATTTCTACTTTGACTACCATCAGTGGTAGTTGAGCTGCACGGTAAAATTTAGCCAGGGTGCCAGGACTTTTGTGACACGACTGTACTCCTATAACGCATTCAATATCTAAACCTTGTGTTTCCAACAAGCTAACACGAAACAAGCGCAACCGTTGTGACATCCCAGAAGCTAGAAACAAGTGCGATTCAAGATATGTATCGCTGTACCCTTGCGGCATCCTGGCAACTTCAGGCGGGCGAGCTTCATCCCGAAAATTGCATCGAAGATATATTCGCGGATGGTGATGGTTGGACTCCTAGATCCGAGCGCGGTAGAGCTGGTAAAGCGAAATCTGTTCGGTATGAGGGCTGTTTAAGCAGGAGCGGTAAAGGCAGCGACAGTGATTCTCTAAGTGCGGTGAGCGCAGGCGCCGCTAGTGGAACTAGTTCTTCAACAAACGATGCGGCAATCGCAGGGTAGTATTATCGCTGCCATTAATATCAGACAAAACAAAAAAAGTGAAAAGGAAAAACCATCCAAACGCACTAGCCAGCAGGATAAATATTTCTTCTCAGAGTAATATTATTATATAAAGTGAAAGGTTTGGCAAGAAGTTATGGAAAAGCAATTCAGGGTTAACCAGCCAAGTATATCCCTTTCTATTCCGGTTAATAGGTTCCTACCCTTAGACCTAGCTGGCACAGTAGTTGGCCTTTCAAGAACCAATTAACCCCCTGCGCAATTAGCACGAGCCCTTTTAAGGGGTTCGATTACATCTTACGATGAGTTGCCATTGAACAATCCATCATGAGGAGCAGGAAAAAACATCAAATCCTGCCCCATAGGGACCGGAAGATCAAAAACGTTAGCCTTACTCAATAAGGCTGTAGGGCAAACCAATCCTGTTACGAGGTGGCAGAATCTAACTCCAGGCCATCCCCCTAAGTTGGAGGGATCCCCGATCAGAAGGTAGCAGAAAAACAAAATAAATAAATAAGGACGATTGGAGAAAATGTGTTTTTGGGTCCCTTGGTTTGGAAAAGCAACTGCAAACACTGAATGCTATACATATATATTATCTACACCGGAATGGGTGAATTGTCCTACGGGAACAACCATATGCCATCGCCCTTCAAGTTACACAGTTGATCGACATCTACCGGGTATTAAGGGTGAGTCTGTCGAACCCCTCCAGTTGGCCCAGCTCCCCTTTCGCCCACTCAGAGAATAGGATCCCTTCCGGCCACTGGCGGAGAGTTCGACAGACTATTTTGACTCACCAAGAATTAGCGAAGATTGGGTGGGTACCTGCTGGAAAAAAAAGGAAAGAAAAAAAAAAGGATTTCACACATAGTACTTTCATCCAATGACCTAAAGCTCACACTCTAGTACAGTAAATAGGCTCTCTTTTCCCAGAAAAAAACAGGAAGTCAGGTATGAATAGTTACTATTAGCAAAATATATAAGGTCTTTGCAATACTAGAGCGGTACCTGCAGAGAATCCCAAGCCTGTGCAACTTGAAGTAGTCTGAGAATTCTATCACGCAAAGTAGTGCTCAGGCTTTCTACCTCGACCAGACAAGAAGTGGCCAACACAGAATTCCTATCAAACGATAACCCCCAGCACCCTCCTTACCCTAACTTCCAAAATCTATGGAGAGGTATCATACCCATGGCATTAGCAAGCACTGACCAGATTCCAGCCGCTCAATTAGACCCAGGAGCCCGCTATCACAACATATCACTCGTGTCACTATCCCGAGGCAAACTATCCAGTTTCATAGTATAATACCATGTGCATGACAAAAACAGCTCAAGAGTCAAACATAATTCGATAAGCGAGAAATAATTGAGTATAGTATAGCAATAACATTACTGTTATATGATACCTTGCTCATCATATGAGATAACTCTTGCAATCTTTACGCTCAAGCATAATATCTAGAAGTATGATACCACTACATATGCCCCCCCTCCCCCCTCCCACCCCATCCAAGGCACGATCTCCAACCTCTACACCATAGCAATTACCCCACTATAAAAAACACAACCACCCACACAAACCCAGGAAGAAACCGCACGGGACATGAGCAGAAATCCGCCACCCACATGAACCCACCATACAGTTACCAACAGCTCACCAGCCTCTCACCCACCCCTCGCACCGGAAAATTGAGGCTTAGCAATCTGAGAGTATCATAATTCGCCAAGTTCCCCCAGTAGCTCTAGAGTTAGTCAACAAATTATATCAAGTTTTCTAGATTTCAAATCCGAGCATCAATGGCCGCCCAGAAGAATCTGGGACTCATGACTAAATTTGGGAATCGAGTCTCTCGATTTTAGGGTAGGAGTAGTTGTATGATATGCTGAGACAAGTTCCAGATTCCGAGGGTAACTATTCGAAAGGTCCTGTTTTAGCATTAATAAACTAGGGAGAGAGAGGGAGAGAGTACCGGTACTCCCATGTATACGTTCAGTTAGCTCGAAATTCAGCAAACTTTCTCGGAGCAAAGATAATAAAGCGGTGAAGGAGATAAACACTCAAATATATTCCACATAGTGTGGGGTGGATACTTTTCACGAGGCTTCAGAAATCCTGGGTAGAGAGCAGTATCATATGCTCGGAAAATACTGATAGGTAGGGGGGAGGAGGCCGTTTGGTTCTATTCAATTTTGTCTTTTCATTGGCAGCTTTCTCAAGTTAGATCATGTGAGCTTATAAGGGACTGTAACTAAAACAATCCCAATCTTCACCTTCCCCATTTTCCCCTCCTCCACTCCGGTAACACAAACCTCTTCCATTCTCTATTCCTCCTCCTCCTCATTCTCGCTCTCTCACTGACCTTCTCCTTCCTCTCCTCCTCCCTCCTCTACTTCCATTCCATCTCCCTACCAAGCCACCTCTGAGTCCTAACCACTCTCCCAATCTTCACCTTCCCTGTTTCCTTCTCCTCCACTCCAGCAACACCAAACTCTTCCATTCTCTATTTCTCCTTATCCTCATCCTCTCTCACTCACTCACCTTCTCCTTCCTCTTCTTCTCCCTCCTCCACTTCCATTCCATCTCCCTACCAAGCCACCTCTGAGTCCTAAGCACTCTCTCAATTTTCACCTTCCCCATTACCTTCTCCTCCACTCCGGCAACATCAAACTCTTCCATTCTCTATTTCTCCTTATCCTCATCCTCTCTCACTCACTCACCTTCTCCTTCCTCTTCTTCTCCCTCCTCCACTTCCATTCCATCTCCCTACCAAGCCACCTCTGAGTCCTAAGCACTCTCTCAATCTTCACCTTCCCCATTTCCTTCTCCTCCACTCCGGTAACACCAAACTCTTCCATTCTCTATTCCTCCTCATCCTCATCCTCTCTCACTCACTCACCTTCTCCTTCCTCCACCTCTATTCCATCTTCCTATCAAGCCACCTCTGAGTCCTAAGCATTCTCACAATCTTCACCTTCCCCATTACCTTCTCTTCCACTCCGGCAACACCAAACTCTTCCACTCCGGCAACACCAAACTCTTCCACTCCAGCAACACCAAACCCTTCCATTCTCTATTTCTTCTCATTCTCATCCTCTCTCACTCACTCACCTTCTCCTTCCTCCTTTTCTCCCTCCTCCACTTCCATTCCATCTCCCTACCAGGCCACCTCTAAGTCCTAACCACTCTCACCTTCCTCCTAATCATTTATCCGAACCTCCTACACTCCTCTCAGTGTTTGCATCACTCTGGCAAAAATTCCGGCCTACCTCTCTCCCTTCCTCAGTTCACGCACCTTCTCTTTAATACCCTCTTTCCCCAACATTAGACTTGTGCAGCACAAACTACAGCCCGCTGCTCTCACTTCATCAGCTCACAGGCCTACCATTTAAAACAGTGCAGAAAAACAACGGCCCACCCCTCTTGCCTTATCACCTTACAGACCACGTCTTAAATACACACTTAACAGTGTTTGTACACGGGTAGTAAAAACTACAGCCTACCCCTCTTGTTTTCCCAGATCGCATATCTTTCTTTAAATCCAATCTTGCTCAATGGCCAACTGGATACGCTCCTTCTTGTGCTTGAGCACTAACAGAATCTCCTCTGTCTCACGCTTGAATACCAAAAGGATCCACTCTTTCAGGACTTTTTCTTCTACTATGGAGCACTTCTATGCTAAGGTAAGCTATTCAAACATAGAAGGCAAGTTAAGTAATTACTAATTGGGTTACTGTTTTTAGAAAAAGCTACTAGAGAGCTCCACAAACTTGAAGTCGACAAAGCGAAACAAGAAGTGGGAAACTTCTTATTCAAAGATGTCTCAGACAGCTGCATTGGAGAGATTAGGATTGGACATGCAAAAGTTTGACCAAAGTTCTATCCCAGTACAGCGTATGTTATCTGAAGCCAAATGCGAGATTGAAGGGATCAGGGCGAATACTGTGGATGCGATGAAAGAGAAAGTTTATGCACGTATCCTAGAATATATCCAGATCGAAGGGTACCCGTCGGAAGCCAGTATATGGTTCAAGGAGGTTAATGTCAACGACCTAGTCCTATACATCCTCGGTCCGATTTTGTTTGATTTTCAGAAAGAGACTGGCCGCGAAATCAAACTTCGGAGAGAAATGGAGCTCGTGTCTTCAGACTCACAAACCGGCGGTTTCGAGGAATTTGTCATTGTGGACACAATTTCCACCACCGAAACATCCTTTCTCTTGATAATAGAGTCAAAGCGAACCACCCTAGGACATGGGATTCGCCAATGCCTACTAGCCATGTACGACATGTTTAGTTACAATCAAGGAGGTAAGGCATATGGCTTTGTTACCACAGGCGAACTCTGGAGAATGATTCAATATGATGGGACGAAGTTTCAAATGACAGAGACCTTTCATTGTTTGTTTGGCGAAATAGGTCAAGAAAAAGGTCGATGGATGGAGGAGTTCTCGGTTGTGGTGGAATGCATCCTTGCTGCATTGCAGAGCGGAGGAATTGCGAAGAAAGATAAGCAGGTTTAAGGAGAGTTTGTTGATTTTACAGACTGGCTACTTGTACTATTAAGCACCTACTCCTATAACATATCGAGGGGAGGGGGCGGGGAAGGGGGTGGGGGTCTCTTGGTTCTATTCACTTTTATCTTTGCATTGGCTTTCTTTTACACACTAGCTACTTGTACTATTAAGCACCTACTCCTATAACATATCGAGGGGGCGGGGGGGGAAGGGGGGGAAGGGGGGGGGGTCTCTTGGTTCTATTCGCTTTTATCTTTGCATTAGCTTTCTCAAATTAGATTGGCTTTCTCAAGTTAGACCATGCGAGCTTAGGACACTTAGAAAACAAATGAAAGGGAGAGAGAAATCAAGGAAACAAGATCATGCACCTTCCATCCCGCCTGTAATTTACGTTTTAAGGGGAAACCAACCAAACGCATGCATATGCAATTCCCGACCCAGATGAAAAACAGAACGAAAACCCCAAACATTTAAAATAAGTACTTGATGAATCGCACAAAAGTGACATGGAAAGTGAAAATAGGACCTTTGGGGGAAAAAATAAAAAACAACCCAGCGTTTATCCCATGAGCATCAAACATCAAACATAAAGAAAAAAAAGAAAGGAAAAAAAAAAGAAGAGAAAGCAGAGCTCGCTCAGAAGCCGCTAGCCATCCTCGGCTGATAATCCCCACGTTTTTTCGGGCTCTTTGGTGCTCTATTGGCCGGTCCTCTAGAGGGAGCCCTGGCAGACGGCGACGGCGTACCAGACTTCTCCTTATTCCCGCCTTTGAAAACCCTTCTCATGCCGGCCCTTCCTCCCTCACCAAGCCTGTCGAGCAGATTGTCGAGTAGGAATGCGCTGTCCTGAGCGCCCTCACGAGAAGGCAGCCCCCCTGTATCACCAGGATCAACATCTGAGTTGTTCAAGTGATCATACTCTTCTTCTGCTTCAGAGAGAGATTCCTCTCCAGCGCGACCCATGTTACGCAACTGTGGAGATGAGACCGACCTTGGTGTATACCCCCTCCCCGGTGGGATTGGTGGAGCTGTAAAAGCTGTTGGTGTCATAACACCTGGCTGCTGATCTCGGGGCACCGGAGTGCAAAGAGAGTCGGCGAATGAGGTCTGAAAAGATGTCACGCTGGGAGTGCGAGCTAGCGATCTATTCAAGATTGCATAAACACGGCTGTCATAAACCTGAGGAGCAGTCTCACCGCCCTCAATAAACTCTGCATCTGCTTGAGAAGGTGTATGGTTGTGGCTTGAGATGCCTTCGTCTCCACCAAAGAAAGCATCCAAATCTCCCAACCTCAAGACTGTGTCGCTAAATCCACCCTCACCTCTCCCATCTTCGCTCAGCATTGTACCTGTCCTATCCTGTATACTAGTGTATGAATAATCCTCCATATGGAACTGTACATCTGGTGTGGGTGGCGCTTCTTCCTCTTCCGCAACGGCTGCTTGGGTACAAGTGTAGAAGACAGCATGAACGTTATCCCTTGTCATGGCAGCATTGATCGCTGGCATGGGGATTGCCCAGCCGCTCTCATCAGGAATACCAAAAAGAGTCTGCGTCTTCTCGTACTCCTTCCGAATGGTCCTGTTCCCCATGCTCATACGCATAACATGTCGATCCATTGGGCCGCCGGAAATGGTGATCATCTTGTCCAGAACTTCAAGGGCTTGTTCGACATAATCTGTCTGCAGTAGTCTCAAAAGCGGAGAGATGAGATCTGCACCCACGCCTGCAAAAGCCGGTTTTCGCATGTCGATTAATGGAAGCATTATCGTTAGTAGCTGCATTGTCTTGAGCTTGACCCATTTCAGCTTATTTGACAATAATCCAACCAAGAAAACCAGAGCTTGTGCTTCATATGTGGGGAAGAACGTTTCCTTCAGAGCATTCACTGTCTGTGTCATAAAGTCCTTCTTATTCCTAAACCTCTGCCCAACATAAAGCATCATCACACGAGTCAAGGACTTGCACTCCCGGGCTTCTGCCAGTGCCCGGAGTCTCCCTGCGCAAGCCATGTCCTCATCACTGGGAGCGCCATCGTCTTGAGCTTGTGAAAGCCGAGGTAGGTTTGCCAGAACAGCGAAGAGCAGCCTACTATCCCCCCCGACGAGTTCATTAGTAGGAATCATGTTCAGTCTGTCAAACACCGCTAGCGTTCTCCCATACGAAACCGATGACCGGAGGCCCTTATCGATAAGGCTTTGCAATCCCTCGAATTTACCAAACCATTTTGGAGGGAATGCGTTCATTAGATAAGCCACTTTAGCCGAGTCGGATAAGTCAATCTTGACCAAAAGCATCTCAAGTATCGACAAAATCTCCATGAATTCTCCCTCATGGACGGTGTTGAGACAGGCGACCGTGACCCAGAACAGTTGTGGGTATTGCAGCAAAGACTCTTCATCCATCTCCGTGATAATGGCATTTAGCGTGATCAGAATCTCCATTGCAAAGAGTCGGATGTCCGTAACATCGTCAGCAATCGTGTTCGATAGCCTAGCCAACATATCCGCAAGCATGTGTTGATCCAAGGAAGTCAATAGGCAGCGGAAAACCTGGAATGACCTACAAGCCAGGTGCCGAACGGGGCATGAAGTAGCCCACGAAAGTGCAACCCTTCCCCAGGAAGCTTTTAAACCTGGATCCACAGCAGAAAACATCTCGAGCACACAAGGTATCATATGTCCCATCGATTTCGGAACCCTCAAGCCATTCTCTTCATCAGAACTGATTTCATCGTAGGACCAGAAGGTTTTCGAATCTCTCTGGCGAACAGTCTCGATAAATTCCAGTGTTGCCAGTCTAGTTGATGTGTTCTCTTCCTGGCTAAGAGATGGTATCACAAGCTCATGGATGAGATGTATCAACATTTCCTTTGCCTGCTCTTGTACAAGGGGGACATAATGATCCCATAGCACAAAGACGACTTGAAGGAGAAGAGTCAATTTTTCCAGCATTTCTGGGACAGGACCAACCAAGAGATCCACCATTAGAATCATTGCCAGATGCCCGTATGAAAAACCAGTCTATCGAAATGATTAGTCTTAGTAAGATGTAAAACAGAATCGAATATCTAAAGAATCACCAACCGGTTTCCCACTATTCGGCACACACTTGGACAAATCGGCGACGTAAGGAAACTGTGAAGC
Source organism: Tuber borchii (assembly GCA_003070745.1). NCBI lineage: Eukaryota > Fungi > Ascomycota > Pezizomycetes > Pezizales > Tuberaceae > Tuber > Tuber borchii. Next base: position 207,094 of record NESQ01000071.1, read on the forward strand.
ATCCGGGACTGGCGAAGGCTCTTTCACAGTGATTATCATTAACCTTGGCTGCAGATACGCTGTTAAGGCCTCCACAAGCTTTGCCCCTGCCATTGTTTCGGATAAGAAAACCACAACCTGTTTGCCAAACTCAACGAAATTTTGCTCCCGGCGTTCAAGGCTTTGATTGAATATGAAGTCCAAAATGACCTGTACGTTCCCTAGAAACGGGGCTGTAGCCAGTGACTGCCATACCGCTTGTATTTCGTTGTGGATTTTGCTGCTAAACTTGACGGTAATCTCGTAAAGGTTTGCCAGGACCATATAGGAAGACGGAAGCAGATCACCGTTTGGCTCAAGTGCTAGGTCGATAGTCTGAATCCATGGCAAAAGTGCATGAAGTATGTCCCTCTGCGCCTTCCCTTCAGTATGATTGAAGAACATTGTAAGCTCTGAAAATATAAGCATTGCCTGATCAGGGCACGCCATCGAGAGGTTTTTCGAGAGCTGAAACTGCGCACGCTTGTAAACAGCAACAGTTTTGTCTGAAATACTGACTTCGAAATCTTGAACCCTAGACGTTCCATACTCACGTTCTTCGGTCACTCTCAATAGCTTAGCTGCTTGCAGCCTAACTTCAGCATTTTCATCTCCAAGTTTGAATAAGCAGACCGCCATTATTTTCCAGGCCCCCTCCAGATAATCGGGCATTTCCCTCAAAACTTCCGAGATAACTGCGAAATAGCTCTGCGTCGCTTTAGCCGAGGAGTCGTAAACATAACATAGCCTTATAGCATTGTTCAAGAGGTTCGTCTTCTGATTGTGCAGAAGTATGTTTTTGAGCGCTCGCCTTCCAATACGGTGGGTCCTATCACTGGGAGTAGCAAATATTGATTCGATCCACCGGAAAAGCCCATCTACGTTAAATTGAAGGGGAGCATTGCTTTCAATGTCTTCCACCACGGGCCCAGCCTGTAAAATGGATTGGTTAGCGGAATTGTGTGCTAAATCTCAAAAACTTTCTCAAAAACATAACCTACACAAAGTGAAGCCATCGCACTTAAGGCCGCAATCTTAAGATTCCGCTTCTCAATCTCCATTGCCGCCGTAAGTGTCCCCTGGTCGGTTGGGTCTTTTTCGAACTCCAGCACTGAACGTCTCATCTTGTCTTCCCTGTCCTTCACAGCTTGCCAATTTGGACCATGCCCACACCAATCTTGCATTAATATAAAAATAGACAATCTTCCCTCGAACGGTAGCCATCGGATCGGATGATCCGTTTTCTTGATTCCTTCGAAAAGTTCCTCAGTAAGCCCACAAAAATAACGTCGAAGTTTTTGGTGCTCCCAATCATTCTGCACCTCGGGATCGCTAAGAAAGGTCTTCATGTCCTTTATGAATGCCACCATATGCCGTAATATCCAATCATCTCTGTAGACCTCTTCTTTCTGGAGGAAGTGTGAAGTAAGTTGGAATACGTGAGTGACTTGGGCTCTCAGCCTGTCCTGTCGGCGATTCCGCCTTGGTGCATTAAGCTGTTTCCCCCCTCTAATTGTCACTTCGGGATTCCATTTCAAAACTGTAGGTTGAAGGCTCTCAATCAAGGTCTTGTAAAGATTGATGTTAATACTACCCAATCCAGCTACTACCGCTTCTCTGATACTCTTGCTATCCATGATCAAAAGAGGAATCACCATCCCAAAAACCGACCGCGCAGAAGTTATCCGGTCAAGGTGATAGGGGGCCAACGGAGTCTGATTCTTTGACGGTTTTCTGGCATGCTGAGGGGTTCGTGGGCGCGGTGCCGTCTTTTCTCCATCGGTTGACGTTAGGGTCGAGCAGGCCACTGTCAGATAGAGTTTCCATTGCTCAATCATGCTCTCGGGGCTTGTCGGAGGAAGTGCCCTGACAATTGGCTTTGGTACTATCTCAAAAGTACCAAGGCTAGGCGCTGTAGAAGTTTGGGCGATGGCGCAAATTGACTGATGCATCTGGGCTAATCTTCCACACACCAAATCCCTACACAATGCCACAGTTGTAGGACATCTCTCCACACACACCCTGATCAAGCTCGGGAAGACCCTGAACCAGAGAGATGCGTCGTATTGGTTGTCACTAATGGCCATTTGAACCAGAGCATCCTTCGACTTAGAGTCCTTAAGTTCCCGTTGAAGCCTGCTGCGCTCAGCCACAGGTAAGTTTTCATCGTTCAAATTCATGACATTTAAGGAATCGCTCTCCAGAATATGAATAACTCGCGGGTAGGCCGGTGAGTTACTCAAGTGACTTGGTTTCCTTGAGTGGCCCGAGATCTTTCCTCCGATATCAGCTGGTTCGTTTAAAACAACATCAAACTCTGTAATGATCCTTAAGACCATGATTGCAAAGCGCCTTACTACTCGAGATTGTGAGCATAAGAAGAAAAGGCCGTTCGATTCGATCTCATCTACATGAGCCTGCACATTAGAGTACTCCAAATCATCACACCTGTTTCCCAATCCTCGATCGTCCAATGCAGGCGAATCAGAAGCTGCGTCTCGGTTACCCTTGACTTTTTGCTTAATAGTTTCCAGCCATATCCGGAGTAATTCGATGTAGAGTTTTAGCGTACTCTCAATATGCCCACTGCCTAACATACCACCATCCGAAGTCGTTGAGTATCTTTCATCGAATGCAAAAATAAATCTTGCAAAACCAATAATAACTTGCTGGGAGTTGTATTGTCTTGCAATACTCTTTAAGGCGTTTGCAGACGCTGTCGCAACGTTTTGGTCAATGTGTGCCGTACCACTACACAAGAGATTGACAACCTTATAAAAGGGTATATTTGGCGGAAGGCATCGAGGCAATGCTTGAATGGCGACATGTAATAGCTCGTAAAAACTTTGCTTCTGCTCAGAAATTGCCGGCGGCTCATCCCTGGTTCCAAAAGAAAATTTATTCTCTTGCGGCGTCTTTGGTGGTCCAGCAAATCTTTCATCTAGGACAGCCTGACCACCAAAATTGATATCACAAAGCACTATAATCCGTCCAAGAATTTCGCAGAATCTGTCATAATACTCTTTCGCTGTGCTCCCTAATTTCTCAACCGCCACTGCCTGAGATCTTCGATCCACCTTCACCTTGACACCGTCTTTCTTTTCAGCCTCAATCTTAGCCAACCATGTTGAGGTCGGCGGTATCTTCTCGGGGGGACTGGAGGCAAATGTCTCCGGAAACGGTGGAAGCCCTGATTCTCCCTTCTCCAGATCGGCCATAATTGCTAGGAAAGCCCGAATCCCAACCATCATCCCCTCAGGTGATAACTGCTCCAGCCTCAAAGTATTGGCGCCCGATAATAGATCGACATTGAGCAAAGGGAAAACCACAGATCTGAAACAGAGATCTTGGTACTTGAAACCAATGAAGCGGATCAACTGAATACAAGGCTCTACGACCTGTTGTTCCGCCGTAACCAGTGATTTCTCTTTCTTCTCCTTCGTCAGTAGTATTTGAATTATTCTCTCTAGTTTCTTGGCTGTATTATTCATGCTTTCCGAACACCGAAAAAGGTACGTCCATGTCAACCTCGCCAGAGTTTGCACGATCGGAACCCGCATAGACCTATCCTTGTCCCTAAGCTTAGGCAGGTTGCTCTCAATAAGCGGCAACCAGCACTGAGCAAAGAACTCATGTGGACTAACGCATAAAAGAGTGCCCATGAGAGGAAAGGCGGTGTGCCAGTGGCGTGGCTTGGTCATCATATCATTCAATTTTGGGTGTAAAAGATTAACAAACTCCTGCCATGTAGGATAATTAAGCTCGGTTTTGGCGGTAGAAGCAACTGGGAGGAGTAATTTTGAAAATATTTCGCAGTAGGAACGCTTCACTCGAAAACCGTGGGACTTATTGAAAAAATTGGCCAATGATAGCATGAAATCCGCAGATTCCTGAAGTGCGTTCTCGGGGAAGAACTACCAAAGGAATTTGACGCCAGCGTCAGCCAACGAATAACTCATCCAGCGGGGTATAGAAAAGGTCATAGTCGCTAACCCTCAGCTTTATATAACTCATGCCCCTAACCACAAGCTCTACCTTAGCTTCAGTGTCTTTCGCCGCAACGCCTCCCATCCTCTCAAGATCGGCAAAGAACCGGTCAGTGACTCTTTCAAAGTCAATGCTACTCATAACACCTAATAGTTGGCCAAACAATGTCCAGTTTGCCATTCTCAGCGGCGATGAAGCTAAAGTGTCTGGATCCGCTGAGCGCAACTGGTTAAATATTATGTCTTCCAACTTATCCGCCATATCCTCTGTAACACAGTCCAGCGTCGTCTGGCCTATTACTTCTATCAAAACTCGACACAGGATATATATTGATATCGTAGAACGGCGGTCGGCTACCAAGGAACTTTCACGCATTCCTTGGTTGACACCATCCATACCGTTAAGTGGTTCAGTGTTTCGCCGGGGCATCATCTGATTAGGGAGACCACGAGTCTGCTGTTGCAAGTCAGTCTCTCGTACTTCATAAATCAATCCCAACCAACTACCTGAGACATTTCTTGTCTTGATATCGCAGCGGCCTCACTCTTGCTCTTCCTCCAAAACATGACACTGTCGATGACTGGCTTGGGCTTATGTCGAGCAATATACCCTATAATTATATTAGCTTATTAGCGTACAACAGCTCTAAAATCCACATACCTAATGAACCTATCAACTTGTCAAATGCTGGATCTACACCTGCACCACATATAGTTTCGATCTGGGGTTCTGTGTCTAACAAATGGTTTGGAGGCAAGCAGCTGTTAATTTTTCGCTCCGCAACACGAACAAACTACCTTAACATCAGCACAGGCCATTTCTTCCATAGTTATAAATGGACCGCCCCCAACCTGTGTAAATAATATATGAAGCGCATATTCCGCTGGGGTTTTTGTCTCCTCGTCACGTGATCTGTGATGCGAGTTATGATGGTGAGAATGCGAATGGTGATGTGCTCTTGTCCCTGGAGGTTTTTGAAACTGCATAACTCTTGGAGAAGATTGGTGGGTGATCATCGGGGATCTCTCAGCCATGACTTGTTGGTTTGGTACAGATCCAGGAAGTCCTCCTCCAGAACCTACTCCAATCGCGTTTCCACCGTTCATGTTTGGGGGTGCTGATGTTGTTGCTGAAGAAAATTGGGGCATCTGAATCTGCCCTCCCACCGAGCCTGCCATGCTAGTAGAAATCATCGGTGCCATAGGTGATAGTGGAATTTGTGGGATGTGTACCATGTCTCTAGCCGTGATAGTTGCGTGCATTACCGGCGGAGGCGAAAGAGGCGAAGTTGCCGGCGAATTTACCCACGATCCTGACCGTGAGTGAAGACCTGAGCGATGTTGCACCCCATTCACAATAGAAGTCTGACGGTGGTGAGCATGTATTGACGGTTTTCGTTCGAGCCTCCCGTTCTCAAGGCGGGGGGATTGAGACCGTTGTTGGTGGATCCCAGACATTGCGCCAAGGAGGGAGAGAATTTAAAAGTCCAAAAATGGACGAGGGCTATCGCCTACAGTAAGCAAACAGCCGCAAGGGAAGTATGATATCTATTCTCAGGGAAAGAGGCGCAGGGTGAGAAACTCGGTTGTTGCGTAGAGTTCAGTATGAGGCTGTCACATACCGGTACAGCAAGAGACGCGGCTCAGTCGTGACCAATGTCGGTGAACGGGTGAGTAGTCTTCGGCACACCGAGTGATGAGGGAAAGCCCAGGATAGAAGGTTTACAGGGGGTGGGTAGGAGGAAAACCCAGGAAAACTGAATCCAGGGGCGATACTCTTTCGTCTATGATGGGAAGAAAAAAGAGATGCGACAAGGAGAGTTAGGGAAAAGAGGGTCAGCTAGGTACCGATCCAGAGACCCCCGACATAACCTCAAAGCCAGGCCGAGACTGTGAAGCAAATTGTAATAGGTATTGCAAGGAGGGGAGGGGAGGTGGTTGCAGCGATGATGGAAGGGGAAGAGGGCGTCGGTCAAAGCTCCCAAGGTCGAGTCGGACACGGTACACTAGCATGGTTAGAGAGCGGACAAACACACCCTGTACCTATATCATAGAGCATGGGATCCGTAGATCTCATCTTTCTCTCTTCCCTCCACCGTATCATGCAGGCCCCGTCCATTTGGGAGCGTAAAGGGTTCCGGCTGTTGCTTACCGACTCCACAGGTATTGGACTCCCATTTTGTGTTCTTTGCAGGGGAGACGCTGTTCGACAGCCGTCACACTGATGCGAATGTTTCAGCTACAATACCGATAGGTACTATTCAGTACATTCTCTTGTCCTCATCCGAACCTCAGGAGAACTTAAAATCTCCTTTAGAGAATTGTACTAAGCATGTGTCCCGCATGGTATTCACCTGCTTTTCCTATACCTTCCCCCCCACTGGTACTCTACCCCCTTTAGCTCGTGCCCCCGGAAACCTAGAGAGAGAGAAAAGCACACGCCGTTCCTTCGATACCAGTAGATTGGAAAAACTGTTCCTGCCCCCATTGATATATTCTTAGATTTACTATACATTAAATTTTGGATTCTTACCTGCCGGTATAGTGAGTAGGTGGCGAAAGATTAGCTATCACAAACTACTCGAGCTGATATATCTAGGGAAAGTATATAACAATAGACAAGGCCGTGAGTTATATTGAGGGCAGGTGAACTATCGGTAGCCTGAACTCCCCTAATGCCCTTGTTCTCTTTCCAATCTACCTTATATTACATAATGGCTATACCTTCCAACAGATACGAAGTGATCAATCTCACCAGGTCATCCGCATTATTACACACAGGTGGAGCTAAACCCATGAGCAATGCACAATTCCATGGTGCATATCATCATATGGCACAGCATATGCTGGCTTCACGATAGCCACATGAACCCCCAACCGTCGGGACTATCGCCATAAGATTTGGTGCCCCCCAGTGTGCTATATAATGATGGCAGCTATGATTTACGCTCACAGGCGCTGTCCAAATTAGATGCTTGTTTTTTTTTCTTCCTTTTTTCCCACTATTCTCACCCTTACGAGCACATTACAGGCACCGCGCCCGAGCTAGGAGAAGAAGTGTATGCGCACAAGAGCCACCCGAGATTGTGCTAATCAAGGTCCATGTCGCTGGATAATCGGAGGGTTCGCAAAGGCAACAGTCAGAGCAGCAAAGACCTAAGCTCACTTCTGGTCTAGCCAAGCACAGAGGAAAGATAAAAGCAGATTTCGGAGGAAATTCTACGGGGATTCGGCCACTTTGATCCCTATTGGAAAACGTATTAGTAGAGCTTCGGTCTATGAAGATAGCACGACATAAAGTCCGACGTTCGCGGTGAACAGAGGCTTAGCTCCAAATCCAGTGATACAAGCAGGATATCGGAAGCAGCCAATTGCCCAAGACTTCTATCAAGAAATCTAGAGATTAATTTAAGAAGAAAGCTCTATATGTCGTCACAAAATTTCGGCTCTATTGTGATGGCCATCTCGGGCCCATCAGGCAAGCAGATCCGAAAAATTTCCGACTCCCCAAAACCAGGCTGGTTTGGAGTGATCTTTGGGACAGCATCTGGGTTAGGGTTTTGTCCTTCCTGCAGGGATTGGTTTCGGATCTCGGGCGTACCGACACCCACGTGCAAGCGATTGGCCGGTGTCCCTTGCTCCCGATGAGCTTATTTTGGCCTTCGGGCTATCAACTCTTGGCACTAGATGTGAAATTAGTAGAATCACGTGTGGCGCCAGTCAAGGGTTGGGAGCGAACATAAGATCAACCCTCACATTCGGCGATGTTTGTAAGATAGTGATACCGGTATTGGGGAGCTTGGATAGGATCCTGGAATTATCTGCATATTTTGTGGGGTGGGACGCGATTTCGGGAACACAAGTGAGTGACACAACAGTGGTTCGGGAAGTCAATATGTGGGGTTCCACTCGCCCCTTGTTTTTCTGGGAGAGTCTCAGCCCTCGTAGGCCATTTTTCGGATATACCGATAATCCCTTGAAAATTCTTGGAATCCTGTAGGATAGCATATGATAGTGTGGTTTACATTTCACAGGAGTTAAGATCTACCGAGCACACGTAGTCCAGTCCCCCTCGCACCTGGTACGACAACAACGGAGATGTTAGTTTCCGTCGGGTGTCCTGGGAAATCGAGCCCACTGTTGAAAGGTCTGGCTCCTTCCTAACAAAGCAGACTAGTTGGGGGATGACTTGTTTCGGAGCGGAATGGAGAAAGTGTCCAGAGTTGTCACCCCTCGCTGCTCTTCGTTCGGTGGACGCTGAAGGGCTTCAGTGATTTCGCAGTCTTCGCACTTTGGAGTAACTAAATCGACACAATGGTGGGGGAGGCTCGCCGCATACCATCAAAGTCTTGACAATACTACTTTACTAGTCCATTCTGAAAACCTGATTCAAGCGACAGTGATTGCGCTTCGGAGGCTGGTGTATGTGAAACCACGGGCGATAACCACCACACAACCCCCCCCCACGCCCCACAAAACAGCCCGAGAAGGATTGAACAAAGTCGCCCCACCGGCATTTTATGAGGGCGAACTTACCACTGATTGGGATAAGATCACAATATCATGCCGTAGGGGTTATTGAATTTGAGTTTGTTGGGGCAGAATAGTCACTCGACGATACGCTAGGAAAAGGGGTTGATTGCGGTATTCTGGGACTGGGAAACGGCAATCCTGCCGCGATGCTTGCGACCGAAAAGCTCGCCGGGAGTTACTTCTAACCCGAATACGAATACTTGACTATGAATACGAATACTTGACTGTGGCTCGACGGCAGGTGCTGTTTGAGCCACCGGTAGTGTCCGGCTGCACAGCCGCTATAGAATCCGCCGGTAGTCCGGCCGGGAGATGGCTCGACGTTCTAACGTACGTACAGTACTAGGTAGCATATAAATGTAGTCCCAGAGAAGATCCCTCTGAATTGCAACCGTTTTTTCGAAGGTTTCAAAAGCAGAATTGCTGCAGCGCAGTGGAAATGAACACTAGCACATATTGTTCCTGGTTCATTAGTATCTTTTTCCGAGACATTCTCTAATTCGGATACAGTACTCGAGTACTTTGTCCAACCTCGTAGAGGAAGCGATTATCGGAGTTACATCCATCTTTCTTTTTTCCCGCAGACCAACTGCGGATTTACAGCAATAGCTTTCTAGAAGTTCGTCGGGCCTGAGACACAAATCTATTTCCCTGCGCCTCATCTAATCATGTCGATAAGGGTCCCACAGTCCGAAGCTTTACTCGGTCACCATTAGCTCCAAGAGACCGGTTTGTATGACCGCACTGACGGACTGTGTGTGTGGCATCTATAGAAACTTCCATAGAGCCTACAGAAGACTTGATGCCTTTTGATATCCATGCGGGTTTACTAACCTATTAAACAATATCATTCGAACTTCTATAAATCTGTAGATCTTCCCAGCTTCGAGGCCTTATCTTTCCATATATCCGCCCACCATCACCTTTCAAGCACACCCTGGCGACCCGTCACCATCACGAGTTCCACCCTTATCCAACCAACCAACCCACTGAGCTACCGTATTCGCACATACAAGGTTATTTTTTTGTGATTCTTTACCTTTGTTGGATTCCCTCGTACAACAATAATCCAGCAAGTCGGTCATTCACTTAGACGAGAGCGCGGGACGATCTAATAGCTATCGCTGCTGAGGGTACCGGTAATTCTTATGCCCCACTCCCCGCATACAAGGACCCATTCTTACCACAGAGTCCTATCCAGGTTTTAAGCCTATCCAGAACAAAAATACCCTTTCAGATGGACAAATCACCAGTCCTACTGAATACAGGATTCCTGCTAGGCCGGCTAAGTGCTAGGGCTAAACGAGATGTAAGAATTCCAATTCTGTTGTAGACGTCGGCACTTCGTGTTTTCTTAGGTGTTTGCATTCTCGCCCTGTAAGAGAGATAATTTTCCTGTCATTTTATCTCCCGCCATTTTAATGTATCTCATTTCTCATCAACCTGCATAATCTCTGTGTTCCCACAAGGTAGGGCGAGGCGGCGGGGAAGGAGCGGGCACTAGGACATTCTTTGGCTCCGGACTGTTGCAACGCTGTCCTTTCTAACCGTTGATCCGCCTGCAGGTTGATCATTTTCTATTTTTCTCCCTTATCTTCCTCATCTTTATTCCTCCCCAATTTCTATGTTAATCCTATTCCCCCTTTTTTCTTTTCTATAAAAGTTGGGTTGCGCAGAGTAGAAGGCAGATTGAGACCTTGTTCCTTCCATCTGTTGGGTTTGTTGCCTGGGTCTCATCGGCTGTCGTTCCGATACACTTTCAACCCTTGTGGTTGTTCATTTTTCGTCTTCCCCTGCCTGCCCTGTCCATCTCTCCTTTCCTTTTTCTTCTACTTCTTCCTGCTCTTTCCTTCATTCCTTTTCTCTTTTTTATTAGCGCCGCCCCTACTTCTGTTATCGTCTTTTCCAACTCTCCCCCAGCTAACAATCGATTCCTTGCCGTTGCAGGATTCAAGAGTCATGGCCACCCAACTAGACACGTTGGACATTCTTGTCCTCGCGGCTCTACTTCTCGGCACCATCGCATACTTCACCAAGGGTTCACTGTGGGCTGTAGAAAGAGATGCTACCGCTGGAATCTACGGAGGCTCCAAGGCTAATGGTGCGGCCACCAAGGGCGGCAAAACCAGGGATATTGTTAAGACCATGGAAGAGTCTGATAAAAATATGGTTATCTTTTACGGTTCGCAGACAGGGACGGCTGAAGATTATGCTTCTAGATTGGCGAAAGAGGGTAGTGCTAGATTTGGGTTGAAAACTATGATTGCGAACCTTGAGGAATTCGACTACGAAAATTTGGACACCCTTCCGGAAGACAAAGTTGCAGTTTTCGTCATGGCTACATATGGTGAAGGTGAACCGACTGACAACTCTGTGGATTTCTACGAATTCATCATGGGTGATGACGTTAATTTTACCGAGGGCGATCGCTTGGGCAATCTCAAATTCATTGGTTTTGGATTAGGCAACAACACTTACGAACATTTTAACGCTGTCATCCGCCGCCTAACCGCAACTCTCTTGAAATTGGGTGCTAAGCAGATTGGTACTATTGGTGAAGGCGATGATGGTGCTGGTACTATGGAAGAGGATTTTTTGGCCTGGAAGGAGCCCATGTGGAAAGCACTTCAGGAGGAGATGGGTTTAGAGGAGAGAGAGGCTGTCTATGAACCTGTTTTTTCGATTACTGAACGCACGGATCTTTCGGCTCAAGACGACACTGTCTACCTCGGCGAGCCCAACAAGAATCACCTCGAAGGAGCTTCCAAGGGACCCTATGGAGCCAGCAATCCATTCATTGCACCGATCAAGTCTTCCAGTGAGATCTTCACAGTCAAGGATAGAAATTGCTTGCATATGGAAATTGATATCACCGGCACAAATCTTTCCTACACTACCGGTGATCATATCGCTGTTTGGCCTACCAACGCTGGTAGAGAGGTTGATAGGTTCTTGAGAGTCCTCGGTCTTGAAGGGAAAAAGGATGGTGTAGTCGACGTTACTGGAATTGATTCTACCGCGAAGGTTCCGTTTCCAACCCCCACCACCTATGACGCTATCGCCCGTTATCATCTCGAGATCTGTGCTCCCGTCTCTCGTCAATTTCTTGCGTCCCTTGCCGCTTTCGCCCCAACTCCTGCCGCCAAAGATGAACTCACAAGACTCGGCAGTGACAAAGACTACTTCCAGGAGACAGTTTTATCTCGATATCTCAACATTGCACAAGTCTTGGAGCTTAACGCACCAAGCGAGGTTTGGTCAAGCGTCCCTTTCTCCTTGATGATTGAAGGATTGAATCGTATCCAACCACGTTATTACTCAATCTCGTCCTCTTCGTTGGTTCAGCCGAAACTTATTTCAATCACCTGTGTCGTTGAATCTATCAAAGTTCCCGGAGCTTCGCATATTCTAAAGGGTGTTGCCTCAAACTACCTTCTCGCCCTTAAACAGAAACAGCATGGAGACCCGGAGCCCGACCCACATGGACTTACCTACGCAATCACTGGCCCTAGGAACAAATATGACGGTATCCATCTTCCGGTCCATACCCGAGCATCAAACTTCAGACTTCCTAGTGATCCCTCCAAGCCTGTTATTATGATTGGTCCTGGTACTGGTGTAGCGCCCTTCAGAGCTTTCGTTCAGGAGCGTGCAGCGCTTGCCGAGAAAGGTGAGAAGATTGGAAAGACGTTGCTGTTCTTTGGCTGCAGGAGGGCTTCTGAGGATTTCTTGTACCAAGAAGAATGGAAGGTTAGTATGTGTATTTGGTGCTCCACATACCCGTAGTATCCACCTCACTAACCCTGTCAAACCAACATAGGAATACGCTGCAAAACTCGGTGATTCGTTCTCGCTCATCACCGCTTTCTCACGTGATGGACCTGAGAAGGTCTATGTGCAACATAGACTGAAAGAACACGCTAAAGAAGTCAATGAGCTTTTGGTTCAAGGTGGCTACTTCTATGTTTGCGGTGATGCTGCCCATATGGCCAGAGAGGTCAATACTTCTCTTGGAAACATTATCGCTCAGGAGAGGGGTCTGACAGAGACCCAAGGGGAGGAAATTGTCAAGAGACTAAGATCTAGCAATCTCTACCAAGTAAGTTTGCTCCTTCGCTTTCATTGCCTATTTAAGGTGTTCCTGGGTCTTGTGTCAATATGACACGCGGCGCACATTTGGCCGGGCTTCTTTCCTTTCTTTTTTTCCTTTCTTTTCTTTTCCCTCCTTTTTTCTTCTTCCCCAACAGACCGCTAATACACACTTGGTAGGAGGATGTTTGGTCGTAATTGACTGAAAGTGACCTCGACACGCTGGCGCAGATATATCCTGACATTTCCACGCTTCTCTTTTACTTATTTTTTTTTTAGCGCTTCTTGTTCGAGATTTCCTCTGGTGGCCTTCATTTCATATCTTTCATTCCTATGCCAATAGATTACGATAGTGTTCAAATTCCTCTCTGTTTCTTTCAAGTGCTGGCAACCTTTTTTTTTTTACCTCCAACAGGTGCCTTGCGTGCTTTATTCGCTGCAAGTGAATATTCTTGTTTGGCCCTTGCTTGGTAGTAACTGCTCTTGTCGAAGGGCAGCTGTTTGTTGTTTGGTCGGTGGGGAGTGTGGGGCGACGTACAGTACCATTTAAACGTTTGCGGAGTACTTTAGAAGGTGGGGGGCGGCAAGGCGAAGGGGGGTTCTAAAATGGTTTGAACGCACATGCCCGCACAATTTATAATAATATAAGACTCTTGACTTCGTGATGAGCCCTATCCATCCATTCGTTCTCACTCGTACTGTGCCCGCCAATTCCAAAAGTTTAGACTATCCCTAAACCCCAGAGTGCAACCGGAACCAACCTCTTAAAAGCTTACCCCGCAGTACTGGTACTGTATCGTAGCTACAAGTGATAGAAGGGAATACCGGTAACGAAGCACAGATTCCGGCTTTTGGTGGTAATTGAGAGTTCGCTTGAGTCTAGGAACACTCTCCAATTCGGCAAACATACGTTACCGTTGCCGGCGCCGTTACACAGTAGTATAATACAATTACCGTACTTCTTTTTCTTTTCTTTTCCCTTCCTTTTATTCCTTTTCTTTCTATTCCCTCGTGCCGTACCGGTACCGCACGGCTACGGTAGACCTGCTTTTCCTTTTTTTTTTTTCCTTCTCCACTTTTTTTTTGTGAAGCCTCATATTATGATACTGTATTCAGTACCGTACCAGTATGTACCGATATGACACCGGCCGGCGCAAACAAACAAAAACAAGCAAATACCGGTAAGCAAAAATCAAATCCCGAGAAACTCTCCCAAAGGCTCGGTAAATACAAGTACCAGTATCATAATATTACTCGAGTATGCCTGTGCCGCACCAGTACCGTACGAGTACCCCCGTAACCCCACCCGCCGTTCTTCTTTCTCCTTCCGCGTGCCAGACGACCGGTACTGTACTCGTACGATACATGCTGTGCTACGGTGCTATGATGGTAGTACAAACTCCGGTTAACCCGGACCCGCCATCATGATTTTGGTTTACCGGTATTGTACTGGAGTACAGTACACTACTGTACCAAGGGGATGGAAGGGAAGGGAAGGGAAGGGGGGTGGGGTGGGGTATTGGGATTTACAGCGGAGTATGATATGATACGAGAATTTGTATTGTACGGGAGGGTTGGGGTAACCGTGTAAACCTCCCAGAAGGTGATGGTTGTCATATTACTAGATATTGGTTTAACTAAGGGCTGTACTAGTATATGTGGTTCCCGATTAATTAGACTAGTAGTTGACAAACTTGTTGTCCCCAAGACTGGTATATGCTTTACACACACTTGCTTTGAGGGGTATTGTCCTGCTAACTTCCCCTTCCCCCCCCGTTTCTGGAATTGCTTGTGAATTCAAACGTGGGAGGGAGGTTAGTGTGATGTTTACTGGTAATTACAGTACCGTGCTGTGTTTGGGTATGGTGTCTGTACTGGCTACCGTAGGCTATCGGTATCGTGTACAAGATCGGCCCGATACGGTGCTGACTACTGGTAGCTAAATAGGCTACCGTAGCTAGCCAGCTGGCCAACTAGTGAAGCGCCCAACCACCAACCTTAATTCGTTGAATCATGCAGTAATAAAGTGGTTGGCTTGTCATAATTATGGTTCTTTTCTTTTTTTTCTTTTTGCGGGGGCGGAGAGGGGTAAGCATACTATGCTAGTACAAGCGAACGAGCAAGTGGGGAAGCGTAAGAGGGGGACGAGAGGAGGAGGGGTATTCTCTGTGCGTTTACTGCACTTGTCGATAAGTATTGTAGGTTTGTGCCTATATTATTAGACTTTACCAGTAAGCTAACTAATCAATGTTATCTAATATTGCCAGTATCACATCCAAGGAAGTAAGGGAGCAAGGAAGGAAGAGACAAGACAAGACACACACGAGATGAGATGGATGCAGGAAGGGACTGTCAAAAAAAAACCCCCATCTCATCCATCAATCAAGAACCAAGAGCCAAGATGCCGCAGGTACGACATGATCTAACCATCAAGCCCAAAACTCTAACCGGATTTTGCGCTGCATGCATAACATGGCTTGGCTTTATGGACGAATAGAGGCAGGAGAGGGCAGAACAATGCCTGCCCCTCGCTGGATCGAGGGATGGACTATTCAGTACAAAAATAGTATTCCTAGATCTGGAGGGTTGCTGTAGGGGTCCTTGGATCAGTCACAATTCGTTAGAGTGATTCGGTTTGGTTTGACTTTCTTGAGGAAGGGGGGTTTGAAGGTGTAGTGTGATATGGGGTACTTGTGTGATATGGCAGTTGTGAGCTTGTCTGCTCTAGACTTGCACAGGCACCCCTCCCCTCTCACACCCTTCCCTTCCTTCGTTCCTTGCCTCCGCCTCCATTTGCATGAACCCCACGCTACACAACCAGGGGAGGTGCTGCACGTCTCCTTTGCCCCTCTTGTCCCTTCCTTCTTTCCCACCCGTCAATCCTGTACGAGCACGGTACTGGTACAGTACGGTTCGGTACTCGAGTAAACGATATATCGTCTGCCAGTGTCATGTCATGAACCTAACTTTTTATTATTATTATTATTATCACTATTATTACTATCATCATCACCGTCATCATCATTACCACTGTGTCGTAATTGTCCTAAAAGAAAGGAGGGGGAAGGGAAGGACCCACACATTTCATTTCCAGCAGACGGGCAAACGGGTGCCGAAGCCAAAAAAAAAAAAAGAGAGAAGGGGAGCAAGAAAGAAAAGAAAAGAAAGGCGGGAGAGAGATAGAAAAGACAGGCAAAAAAAAAAAAAAAAAAAAAACAAGTAAGGAGGAGGTTGGATGGATGGCGAGAGTGGAAACAAGAAGAAAAAAGCAACCTTGCTGGCCCCGTCGTCCCATTTCCTTACATCCCATGAACCACACTATTGGAGTCGGCGGTGGAGGGGGAACAACCCACCGGGCTGGTGCGAGAAAAGAAAAAAAAGTGCATCGGGTACGAACGGTTTCCCGACCCTGACCTCTTTTTCTCCTTTCCTTTGGATAGCTTTTCCGAAGTTTGATTCCTTTTTTAAGGGAGACTACCGTAGTTTTGTTAGGAATGAGGCTCCCTTCCTCTTGAAAACGATTTCAAACGCTTAGGAGAAAAAATGGAAGACTTGAATGGGAGAGGAAAGATGAACCGAAGGAAGAAGGGAAAGAAAAAAAGCTGGTGTAGGTATGACAATATTATTATTATGGGCCTTGGCGAATCTCACACCCAGTACAAGTACCGTAGCCCGAATGTTTCACTCTCCTGGGTCCTGCTCGAGTATGGTAAAATATCTGTGCGTATCTAAGCCCCCATGCAAAATATCATATACGCTCCTGTTTCCGGCCACTTCTTGCTTGGGATGGGTCCCTCCTGAAGGATTCTGCGTACCGATATTGACAGGTATCATAATGCTGTTTTTTTTTTTTCCTGCACGGTACTCGAGGGGTTCTGCTTGTACTCGTACTTGGTACAAATTGGAATTGGCGGATCCCCCTTGAAATAGTCCTTGTGACTATAAAATATCGCCGTACTTGTAACTTGCACTGCACCACCACTTCCTTCCCCACAATTCAATTGCTGCTTCGTGTACTAGTATACTGTGGATGGAGTACAAGAAGGCGTATCGGTATTTGAGTGCCTTCGCTTGGGCTACTGGAAACTCCAAGAGAGGCCAATAACTAAAAGTGAAACCCAGTGTTTTCTCCCTTGTTGATGCTAGGCCGCACGCTGGCAATTCATAAACTGGGTACTTTTATTTTTATTTATTGGCGTGTCGGGTACCGTGCACTCCCATTCGATTGCTCATTCCATGAGTGACAGTCTATGATAGATTACGGGCATTAATAATACCAGCCCACTGTTCCCCTACCCGCGACCATTATTTAGATTCCGCACGCTAGGCTCTCGGGTTCGGTACAGCAAGGTTGAGCTCATTTTAGATTCTTGTGCTTCCACACCTGATAATTCACTATCGGAGGTGCCGCGCTTCAGCGGCAAGGTGCTCATCCTGGTCAACAGTGATAGGTTTGATTTTACGAAAACCAATTTAAAAAAAGCGAGAGAAGATTTGCCTCTTTCCTTTCTTATCAGAGGGGTTCTTCAGTTACCGGTATTAGGCACCGAAACACCGAGCACACACTGTTTAATTTCAAGAATTTTGTCAAGAATTTGCCCCCGAAAATCTGGGAAGAAACTTTGTCCAGAATCACCCATGATGCCCAGGACGGGATTGTGACAGCATTAAGCCCAAGCCCTGACAGGGCGCTGGTTGAGGCTTCATTCATGAGCTTTTGGTGTTGCTTTTCTGCTCACATCGAAGAGTAACCCGAGCCCGGAAAGCTGGGTAGGCAGTAAACTTCTCGCTTCGAGAGGACTGCCCTCTTGTGCGATTGTCTCCGCTTACCCTTTTTAGCCTGCTCTATTTCTTTTCTTTTCTTTTCTTTTCCGCTAGCTAGGTTATAGCAAGTCTCCTCCCTCGTGACCCTCATAGTATCAGTATTTTGCGAGCGTATGATACCGTTCTCTACCCAGGATTTCTGAGGCCCCCATGAGAAGTATCCACCCCACGCTATGCGGAATATGTTTGAGGGTTTATCTCCTTCACCGCTTTATCATCTTTGCTCCGAGAAAATTTGCCGAATTTCGAGCTAACTGAACGTATACACGGAGAGTACCCCCCTCCCTCTCTCCCCCTAGTTCATTTATAACATCATTTTCAGGGCTTCGTGTAGCGAGAGGCAGAAGCAAGGGTATTTTCCGCCTACTCGAGTCCTTGTCCGAGAATTTCCTCGACTATCAGCAGCTAAGACATCCGTGAACAAATGTTATGTCAGAGATCTTCGACTGGCCCATGCGGTCGGGTTGGGCAAGCTTATGCGCACGTCCCAAAATGCGATTAAGCGACCCACTCCCCGTCGTAGGCTTGCCAGCCTCAAAACCCCGGGATCTGGTTTTGTAACTGAGGCAAAAACATTCTTCCTTTTTCTGCCCTTACACGTGATCCAGGTGAAAATGGCTTGCAGACTTGTAAGATGTGCCCAGAGCACAGAGTTTGTCACCCAAACAAATTGTTCCATTTTTTGCTTCTTTACTCCTCCAAGATTCTGGCGATGAGATGGAAGTAGATCTTTCCCTTTAGCCTTTGAGTTTGTCTGAACAAAATGCCGGAAAAGGTGGAATGCAAGTGATTCTAGACCGATGAATCGGCACCGTACAAAATTTACCATGCTCCTCCTTATTGTGATGCTTACAGTCTTGATGCGATCGAAATCATGAAATTGTAGGGAGTCATGATGTCTGCTGAACTTTTGCTTAGCGCTGTCGCGGAAAGCGACTGGCGTCCGTGTTGGGCGCGAGGTCCAGACTGCCGTCGCGTGGGGGTGCCACCCTAACGCGGGGAATTGAGCTAGCCGATTTTATACCAAACAAATGGTTAAATCGCCAAGATCATCCCTCGCTAGTCTGGAGTAACCTCATCGAAAAAGGGAGATTCCTTTGGTAAACGCTTCACCTTAGTTTGGGCAGTCCTGACATGGAGCAAGAGCTGCCAAACTGAAAGTTTTTCTCATCACGCCAAATCGAGGCTTCGGAGAGGTGGTGATATGTATGGGGTCCATATCTGTGACAGTATGCAGTATGCATGGCCATATTGATGAGGTTAGAAGAAACTTTCCCCGACGGAATCGGGTTATTTCAGCATTGTGTGCACCGAAATTTTATCTTGGTATTAGGGGCATCCATTTGAGGAAACCGAGTTTTGTAAGATCGTTCTCACATACCCTCCACCAGAGATATTGAAGCTGAAACATGATTTTATGGAGTTTCAATGGCCGTGCATTGTCCCTCGTTCCTGGATGCCCTTTTTATCCGTGGTCCCTTCCAATCAATGCCGTCAAACCTCAGTCTGCAACCTGGTTCAACCAACTAGTTGGTCAGCTGCTGTGTTCTGACGCTGCGCAATATGTCCCTCGCACAAACATTGCAAAAGAACAGGATTGTTCCTTGTACAGTGCAGGACAATGCTGGAACAGTTAACAGCTAACAGCCCGAGGAAAGCCGCGTCCGTCATACCGGAAGCCACATCTCTCCTCGGCACCTTCTAGCAAATCCTGCAAGATACTATGCCAGAGAGAAGGTTTTTTTTCTGATTTTACTCTATCTTCCCTACGTCGCGTAACCGCCTGTGTACTAAAAGAAGCCCTCCATCGGTGCTGGTCCTTGAAGCTATGGGTATCTAGCGGGAGAAAAAAGCAATTAGTTATTGGGTTAGACATCTTGCTTCAACCACACGTCTATCGGTGCATACCCCACCCTCGAGCCGAAACAAAAAGAGCTATCTAACCTATCGGCATATTCGCAGTGGGCATAATACCGGCGCAGTTACCCTAATCTTCTGGCTTCGCCTCACCTTCCCTCTAGTGCTCATAGAGACTTGCAGGGAATCCTAGACATCTGTATCGATTTGCTGTCAGATGAGAGCACTGAGTTTGTTTTTCCTGCACTATTCTTCAGGTCGTAAACAGGAAAACTGGCGGGTACCTTTCTGCTTCCGTCGGTCTCGCTGCATAGTTCCGCGGATGGGATTGACGAATGAATCAACCGCAGCTTGTACTAGTACTGTACGGTATCGTATTGTACTGTACCACCGATGAAGTCCCTTTTTGAAGCAGCAACCTTTTCGTACAAGTCCCTTAGATTATTTTTGTCTATAACGCAGGAGTGCTCGGCCCGAGACGGCCCCGCCAGTGTTTCGGTCGACAGATTAGGTGGTGTGAACGGCGTATTCAGGTACTATCAATTGTATTGCGTCCAAGCGACGGGTGGGTGTGGGGGAGCAATCACTGGAAGAGATAACCTAGACCAATAGGTGAGTTGAGCCCAAGATACTGCTATGCCCAACGCCACTGGCTCGTTCTGCATGCCCAGGATTCATTGGAATTTGCACCGAAGGTTCAATTCAGCTAGCTGGGATCAAATTCTAAGCAAAAGGGTTGAATCGGCGAATGTTTTGGAAGGCAAGGAAAATTCGTTGGTACTCGATTGACTGAAGACAAACTCCCCCCGATGATCAGATATTTCAAAGAATAGTGCACTACTGGCAATGATCGAGGAGGTTTGGTACTTAACCGTGACTGTGGTTTGCAGTATCTGCGTGTCACCAGGCGGAAGCAGCCGAGTCGGGGGATTTTCTCCTTGGAGTTGTGGAGTTGTGGTGCTTTTGTCTTTTCTCATTTTGTTCACCACCCAAAGCATACCCATACAAAGTACGAGGGAGAATATATCACTTTTGGCTCTTGAATCACAAAGGACTTAGACCGATCCAGCGGATCCACTGAAGCTTTCCCGGGCACCAGCCGCAAATCCGCCAGTGTGGTGTGAGGATTTGCACCCGCACCCGTAGCCTGGCTCTGTGAAACTATTAGTTATGGGCTTGCTCGTTCTCTCTCTTTCCCTCTTCCATCTACCCACCCACCGTTACTTGCGTACTGTACTAACCTTTGCCTAACCACACCCACGCTTACTCTCCTCAGCACACAGCACAAACCCACCTTGCTACCGTAATTCTACCCTGCCTGCTCTATCCCTCCTTTCCCTCTCTTCTCCTGTCCTGTTGTGGCAAGTTTCTTTAAAACCCCGCCACTCCCCCGAAGTTTACCAGCTTATTTCTTTTGCTCCAATCCCTAGTCATCCTTCAAGCCATCTCCCCTTTCCCCTCGTGCATCCTATCACAGCCCTTCTCCTACTTTCATCTCATCCAATTCATCTTTCATCTAATTGTCTCGGACGGGATACATCTCTCGCATTTCCTTTGCTTGAGCTTTTCTTACAGCGGGATAGTCGACTACTATCTCGCGCTTTCTCTTCAACACTTCTTCGTCAGCTCTAAAATTTGCACAAAAAACATCTCTTCCTCTTTCAACTCATCTCACTTTAGTAGGTTTTGCCGAACTAAGTATCATTTCCTCAAAATATACTAATAAGAAATAGTCCTGCTGAAGCTCAGGATACAGGCGGATTTCTTCTGCTCAATTTAAGCTTTTAGCAATTTACTCTACAAGGTTAGCAACTCTTCGGGCTGCCCTTTCATCTCTTATCTAATCACTAACTTAAAAATACAAGAATAATGGCAACCAGTCAAAAAGCTGTGCTTTCCAATTCTTCCGGGAATTCACCCGAAGCTTATAAGCAGCACGCGAATACTCCTTACATGGCTCATTCAAAAAACACTTATCGTCATGTTCCTGGGCATCCTCACCAGATCCCCATCCAACCGCCCCATTACGGACAGCTGATGCCAGGTGGAATGTCATATCCTGGCCCTATGGGCCCTCATCCTCAGTTTTATCCCATAGGCGCTCCAAACCCTAATTATAGACCTGTGTACAATCACGGGCCTGACCAGCTATCTTATTACTATTATCCTCACCCTAGCTGGCCTGTTCCAGGAGCCATAGCAGTTTATCCTCAGCCAGGATATGCCAATTCTCCACCTCCTACTCCTCCTCACTCGGGAGCTCCATATGGATATCAGGTAGCTCCTGGTCCAGAGTTCTATGGCGCTCCATTACTTCCACCAACCCCCCCTCATGCTAATAACTACCATGGAGGCACCCAGGCACTGGCTGCCAATCCAGTCCCCCAATTAGAGCAACGACGTAGTTCTTGGTCTTCCTCAGCGGCCTCCGAGAGCCCGACAACACCTTTCATGGCCTCTGCACAGACTGATGCAGGGCCAATCATTGTTGAAGAAACTCATCTTATGATGGCTTCTAATAGCGGCAGTAACGATATTGTCTACGGGCAACCGGCTACTCCACATGAGAAAAAATCCGTCGAAGCGCTTCTATTGGCTGGTCCTCCACTTCCAACCCCAATTCCGGCTCTCTTCTCCTCTGAATCAGCGAGGAATGTCAGTCAAGCTCTAGATAATCCCACCCATACGACCAATGTTTATATCCGTGGATTACCTCCAGATACCGACGACGATAAACTTTATGAGATGACCTGTCGTTTTGGTACAGTTGTGTCTCACAAGGCAATCATGGACACTGATCATGGAACGTGTAAAGGGTAATAGAGCGAACTTCCCCTTTTCACTTGTACCTACTAAAATTTTCTTAGATACGGCTTTGCCCGCTACGAAAATACCGATGAAGCTGAGGACTGCATCCGGGGGCTAGTTAGCTCGAAATATGAAGCTGGCTTTGCCAGGGTACCTCATCTTCCTGGTGTTTGCCTCAATTGTTTACTGACCTGGTGATCTAGGAATCGTTCAATGCTCGTCTTAAGACATTAGCTGACCCCAATTCTACGAATGTCTATGTGTCAAACCTCCCCCGTTCCATGAATGAAAAAGTGAGTGATCGAGTGATCCAGCGAACTATATGCAGATGCTGATTCAAAATCTAGACTATGCAAGATATTTTTTCAGGATACACAGTTGTTTCTAATAGGATCTTGAGAGATCCGGAGGGAAATAGTCGTGGTGTAGGATTTGCAAGGTAACTCCGAATCACTCTAGTAGAATGCGCATCATTTAATAAGACTAGATTTGAGGATCGTTCAATCTGCGATGAGATCATCCGTAATTTCCATGGAAAGCTTGTTGGCGAGGAACAAATTCCGCTACAAGTCCGCTATGCCGACACCAGTGCCCAAAAACGTCTCAAGGCTACTACCACCAAGAAGAGGCAGTTCCGTTCGAACGAATACAACAGCATTGTTAATAGCTGCTACTCCTCTATTCCACACCATAATGCACAGTCCAACAACAGGGTTTGGCCCACTGGCGACACTATAGCTTTGTATGATTTCCAGTCCATTCATAAAACATGAATTTAACAATTGTTATAGTCCGGCAATCCCTCAATCTGGTTCTGGTAAGCCTGGAGATTGGGAAACTCCTCATTGGAGACCCTCGACTGCCATCGACCAATTGGAGACTGTCCAAGAGGACGGGGATGACGATGATTCTGAATCTAGGACGGAAACAGATGATACCAACAGCCCAATTGTCTTCGACTCCCTTTCGTGCTCCCTTGGGAAGACTTCATCCGGAAGCTTTTCTGACCCGGGAGATAGTTACGGAGGGCTTGAGGCCTCCCATGGTGCCCACTCGTTCTAAGAGGCACCAGCGTGCTCTGCCGTGCTTCCGGGCTTGTTTCCAAAAATAAAAAACCTTGTGCACAGAAAATACGGTTCCTTTTCTTTCCTATTGGGTGGGTTAGGTAGGCGTTTGGTACTTGTACCATTTGGTGGGTTGTCTTTCGGGTTTTTCTTTTTTCATTGGTCGCTCATTTTTTTTCTCCAACGTTCTTCGTGCTATATTTTTTCGTTTGTTTCCGCTCAATCTCATACCGTGCTGTTTTGTACATGGATGGACCACATATGACGTGAAATGGCGGGATGGTTTCACGTACGTGATTGAAGTTGGTCGGTGGTCACATTGTTTCATTTGTTTGGGTGGTGTCAATCGACGATACCAACGTGCGAGATATTTTTGTAAGGGAAAGGTGTTGTTAAGCATCTGAAATTTTGGGCGGGAGATTTGTGATTTCTTTTGCTCAATTCTGCAAGTTGGCGCATAAGTTGATGCGTTTTTCTCTCCTATCTCGGCCGCCCGAAGATGTGTTTTCATAGTGGTGTACCTAAAGGAATTGCCGGGAAATATGGATGCCCGAGATTCTACATTCACCGGATGTTGCAGTTTCCTAAATCCCCTTAGTGCAGTATCTTGTTTTGCCGCATCATACTAAATCATACTTTCCTTAGTTCACGATGGGTGATGTTTGTTCTGACTTCCAATAAGCCAAGAAATTTCGAGACCTCTGATTAAGCATGCTAGAATGCATCTAGCACGCCAGCATAAGCCCTAGGGGCATGCCGGCGGAAATTACAGAAGTATGCGGTAATTGAGCAGTGAGAAGGAAAAAAATGGTAATAAGACGATGTAGTGTAAAATGCATCCATGCATCTGGTGAAGATGCCAGAGGTGCCGTGCTGTAATGTACTGCACAAGCACAGTTCTCGCACAGTATGGTACGGGTACCAGGTTCATGATGAGCCCGCAAGGGTGGTCGGTTCTTTACCTAAGCGGAAAATGCAAATCATCGGAAAGGAAGGAAGGAAGCGAAGAAACAAGGGCAAACCTGTGAGCGACACAACCCAATAGCATGATGGTTTGTTTTTTCCCTCTTCATCTTTTGCAATTCCCTCCTCCTTTCCACATCCCCGGTTTCCCAATTCCTTCCCCCCCTCGTAGAGAGGAATAATGGGAGAACCTGGGGAACATGTCAAAAAAGAAAAAGTTTAGTTTATTCGCCTTGTCCATAGTGGTGTACAGTACAGTACAGCACAGTACATGAAGTGTTACTCGGGACTTTTCATATGTCCCTCCCTCCCTCCCCCTCCAACAATTGACAGCCATCTCGTCCTACCGTACCTTTGCCGAAGTATTATACTGTTACTTTTACCCTCTCTTTCTCGACTTACCGTATTCACATCTCTCTACCCGGTTAAGTTAGCTATTCGGTTAATTTAGCTATTGCAGCAATTGCGTCTAATCATAGAAAGGGAGAGTGTGTGTTTGTGCGCGTGTGCGTGGAAAGGAGCCTCATCTTCACTTCCGGACCGACTGGACTGACCGGTGGTCTGTGGTGTGCAGTGTGTGTGGTGGGGGAGAAGTGTGGAGGAAGGAAGGGGAAGGGGAAGAATTGGGAGAAAAGTTGGCGTTTGCTTGTTTGCTCGCTTGTTTGCTTGTTTGCTTGCTCGTTCTGAAGTACTTGTAACTCAAACTTATATTATCAAAATAGCATTTAACTTTGTTTCTTTTCTTTTCTTATTTCTTTTTTTCCTTTTTTTTTTCCCCCTTCTTTTCTTCCTTCTTGCCCTTCTTTGCCCTACATTTAACCAGCTATGATAAGCTATGATAAGACGATTATAATGACGACGATAAGGATGAGCGCCTAGGGTTTACTGGACAGCACATATGTGCTGCAATATATACTATGCTCTGCCCTATATTGTATGTACTCTATATCTGCAAGTTTTAAGTGTTTCCGAATGCAATTGAAGAGGGGACTCGTATAGTAATGAAACTGACGTTTGTGGACAAGGCCGCTATTGCATATCACCAAAATCTTGAGGCTCTAGCCGATTTTTTCTGCCCCATATGCAATAGCAGCTGCGTTTACAAAAACGTGAGTTTCATTATGAGCACACCCTCTCTTTTCCTTCCTTCCTTCCTTCTTTCCTTCCGAAAGAACGTTGTAGAAGTTCGAGCAAGAATTGTAAATACTGTATGTGATGCTTGGCTGGGAGGAAGAGGGTGATTTGATGTGATGTGACTATCTATCATATCCTTAATTAACCGACTTATTTTTACTGATACACTATGATGCTTATTCGTACTATACTGACACCTGCACTGTACCGTGCTAACGGTAAGTCTAGACAAACGGCTAATAGTTTTCCCAACAATAAATGACATTATTATCATCTCCTTAGGCTTTTTTTTTTTTTTTTTTTCTTTTCGTTTGTTGGCGAAATGTATATAGATGGTATATACTTCCGGAAGGCGTCAAATACGGTACTCATCCCTCTTCTCGTCTCGTTCACCAACGTTCACCACGTTCTTACTTAGTAATACTGTACCGGTACATACAAAAAGAGAAAAAAAATGCAGCAACCTTTTATAGGATAATTGGAAAAGCCTAACCAAGTTTTACAGAGCCGAAGAGAAAAGCCAATTTTAAGTATCTCCATCCAGAGTTCTGTTTTTTTTTTTTTTTTTTTGTCTTCTCCAAATACTTTTTGTTATTTGTTGTTCCTGTTGGAAGTACTAGTACCCCCCCCCGTTTGTTGTTGGATTTTTTTTGTTCGTGGTTGAAGGGTTCATCTCATCTTTGGCGCCTGACGAACTTCGTAGAGCACGATAAAAAGTGCCGGTAGGGCTACTGTCGTTTGTTGTTGTGGGGTAACTTATGATACAATGATAACTCTGATACTCCAGGAGGAGGAGAAAAAAACAAAACCAACAAACTCTAACAAGTCGGAAGAGTGGTCACGTGCACGTGGGAGAAGCTTGTTAACATGGGCTCAGCCAATCCCGTTACTTGCGGGCTCGTTGCATCTCTCACCAGGGACATGACATGGTAGGAGGGGGTGGGTTGGGGTTTGGTTGCGGTTGCGGTTGCGGCTGCAAAAGGAAAAGGAAAAAGTGAAATCTGTCAAAAGAGTGAGGGAATGGGACCGAGGGGGAAAAATAAAAATAAAAGTATTGTGGGTATTGAGAGCAGGTACTCGAGTATTGGGGCTAAATTAGTCAATTGGGTCCGATTCGATACAGTTCACAGCCAATCAAATTCAATAGGTCAAATAAAATGTAGAGCAGTCAATCCCACGATTGGTTGTGGGGGGGATTTTCGAAAGGACCCAAAATTGCTATCTCCCTTGGTACAGTAAGTCAATCCTCGTTTATTCCCTCCCCCCTCTCACAAAGCCGAGTACCAGTGCTGTACCCTAACTTTTTTCCTTTCTCTCTCACCCCTCTTTGGACCCGGGTCGCGAACCCCAGTCTCGGTTGATTTTCCTAAAGAACTGGTTCCCTAACGACCTAATTGCTGATTGCCTAAGGGTCCGCAGTCAAATAAAACCTGACTCCGTCAAGGAGGGGGGGAAGGAGTAGGGACAAGAGTTAGGTCGCCGCTGTTAGCCCCCCCTCTTACCCCTTTCACCACCACCCCTCCAACTGTGCAGCAGTGCCCCTAGTAGGGTATTGCACGGTAGTGTAGCGGCAGTACTGGACTCCTTCACACCCCCCGTTGTTCGTTTTTACTTTAATCCCAATGATTTGGGGCTGACTTCGTCCTTGCTAGCTGGGACCCGAATCGATAAGAAGAAAACTGCAGAGAGATTAAGATGATCTGAGACAGACCCGTGGTGATCGACAATTGGGTCTATCAAACTTGGCTTGCGCAGTGAGTGAATGATCATTGTGTGTAATTGCATTTATCGGGGGGAAAGCAGTCCTCCAGTGCCACCGTCGCCGTGCTTGCGCAGCAAGAGTTGAGCGAAAGTGTGCGTTCTGCTACCTACTGCCTACCTACCACCATTGCTTTCCCTCTCCCCTTCCCTCCCTTCCTCCTCCTGCTGCTTGTGCCCTCAGCACCACTGAGGGTTTTCCCCGCTCCCTACCACCCCCTGGCCTTGTCCTAATCTGCTCGAGCACTGCTACTGTGGGTTTGACGTACAGAGAAGCACGCACAGTGGAGTGTAGTAACTGTAGTCCTCGTACGAGAAGGAGAGCAGCAGTTGGCGTTGATGATTGTCATATGCTTCCTTCGCTGCCGATTTCTCGCACCTCGATTACCATAATTACTTTTTCCTACTTTCTTTTTTCGTTCCTATCCACCCGTCTACTTCCCCCCACCTTCCTCTTCCCCTTTGGGCTGGGTGGTGGTGAGCTCAATTGGTTCCTGGGAATCCTCATTCCCACAGGAATATTCCATGCTGCCGAGAGAAGTATGCCGTGGTTCCTCGCATCCACATCGGGGGGAGGGGGCGAGGAAGGAGAGGGTCTGTGGTGTGGGTGGGTGGTTTGAAAGAACGATATATCGAATGTTCCAATGAATTGATTGATTCTTCCGGTGGCTTTCGCTTCGTTGCGATGCCGGGAATCAGGGGGGCGGCAGTAGGATTACGGGATGAGAGGGAAGGGGAAAAAACGATTGTCTGGGAAAAATAAAATAAAATAAATTCGCCTACTGTAGCCTGGGGAACGGACATCAAAAAGAAAAAAAAAGAAAAAGAAAAAGAAAAAGAAAAATCATGAAGAAAGGATATCCCCCGGAGGGAGGACAATTCATCGCATTCGAGGATGGGTGTTACAGTGTATCAAGGGTCCCCTACCATCACACCCCACACTTTTACGATAAGGGGATGGCGGGCAGAACGGTCGGACTGCTCTTGTATTTCTGTGTCCCAAGAAGGTGGTTCCCTTCGAAATTGGACCCGGTTTTTTAATAGCTTTACTCTCTTCTCTCCCACTCACTCGTTGATTTCCTCCGGGTCTCCGCTGGCCGAGTCGTCGTCTCTTGCCCAGCCTTGCGCTCAATTTCAGCATCTAAGGTGAATCATGAGAGACTATCAAATGCTGGCAGACTTCTTTTTCCAGGTCTGCCATCGGTACCCTAGAATGAGTAAAGTCGCCTTAAACAGTAAGCCTGTCGTGTTTCGTTTCAGGATTTGAAAAACGTGGTTTTTTGGGTCTTTGCCCTTTCTTTCCTTTTCTTCTTTGCTTCACTGACCCCTTTTTTTCCTTTTCGGCTTTGAGGCTTTCTCGCCTTTTTTTCCTTTGTTTTTCCTCTCTTCACCCCTTGCCTCTCTTTATTCGTTTTCGTTTTACGCTGTGACTTTGAGCACTGGCACATTTGTTTTCATATGGGATAGAGTCGGAGAGTTGAGGATGGGCGGCCTCGTTTCTCTCGATATAACCCTTGTCCAGTAGTCTACTTGCGCGTATCGTACCGACGATCTGTGCTCTCTCCGTCCCCTCCGCCCCCTCCCTCCTTCAGCCCGTCCTGGTAACGGTTTACGGACCTTGCCTGCCCACCTTGCGCCCCACCAGGCCGGATTCATTGGATCTCAGACTGCCGCTCTGCACCCAGTCAAGATGCAAGACAATCAGATGCCCATGGTGTCGGACCTCGCTCGCTGTTTTGTTTCATTTGCTCTGTCTTTGCTTAACTTGGGGCTGGATCATCACTCCTACCTACCGTATCCCTATGACTTGGCAAATTGCCCGCAACCCTATGGTCTATCTTTTTTCTTTTTTTTCTTTTCTTTCGTGTTTGTTTTTTTATTATTTTTATTTCCCTCAGGGAAAAAATGTTCGAATATCGAAACAGCTCCGGGGGGAAGGGATGAGCTGGTAATCGGAGATGCGATGGGGAGGTCTATTTTGGGTCAGTGGGATCACCGAGTGAATACCGGGCATCCGGGTCTTTTTTTTTTTTGCTGGGAGGGGGGTCTCAGCTAACAACCGCCCTGGTAAACAATGGGTCAGCGGAGAATTGGGACGCATCCCTTCGTAATACTGCGGACTATCTTTTGCTATTATTGAAATTGTGGTTGTTTTCGTATTACTTTATATAGTCCTTTGCTTTGCCTGTCATATCTTTTATGCAAGGCAATTGCGGTTATGTTATTGTTTACCAGGGACTCAGGATTGACGGAAGGAGACATAGGCACAGGACAAAGGCAACGACCAGGAGAGGGCATGACGGGGGGAGCAAGCGCAGTTGTTGATTGATTAATTGATTGATTGATTGTCTAAATTGCTGATTCCACCTTACCTTAGCGCATCCTATACTCGAGCACACACTCACTCACCTACCGTAGCTGTGCTGTACGGTACAGTACAGCATAACAGTCCCCGCTTGCTCCGCCATTCGTTTCACTCTTCCAATATCCGAGGCTCATGTTTAGTCATGCAGGCAAGAAGGGGAACCTTTGCTCAGCACAGCATAGCAGCAGCAGCCCCACGCCAGCCCCAAGCAAAGCAAAGCAAAAAGTAATTTAACGAGCATTGATATGATCCCACGCGATCAAAGCAACGAAATAATCAGCCACAAAAAAACCTTTGGACACGCATTCGGCCGAAGCCCTAGGCAAGATACCGTAATATCGTTATTTCCTTCCTTTTTCCTTAAACTTATACTGTGCACCTTTTTTGTTCCTTCGAACATTCCGTCGCCTAATTTATGTACGATACGATAACCGTACCTTGCCGGTAAGGTACCATATGTAACTCGAGTTTAGTTTTACCGGTAGTTTTTTAGTTTTTTACTCGACGACGACTCACTTTTATCGCACCACCACCACCACTACTACTACTTACTACTACTACTACCGTAACTGGAATTAAACGGGATCATAAGCAAGAGCGAGCGAGCGCGCGCGCGGGAACCCCACGGCGTCTGCAGGCTTACATGTACAGGTGGGTGACAAAAGTCAGAGGACCATATCCTGATTGGCTCTGATATTTTCCTTGTCATAATGTGTAAGAGAAGGAGAAGTGTGTGAGAGGTTATGGTAACTTCCTTGGCTAGGTTTTGGTTTTTTCTTCTTTTCCTTTTCTTCTCTTTCTCTTTTTTTCTTTTCTTCTTCTTCCCCTTCTTCCTCTTTGTTGAGGTTGAGGGGGGAGAAAGATAATAGTGCAGTAATGTATGATACGAGTTACTTTGTACTCGTATGTATGGGGTTTGCATGTACTGTACGGGGTGGGATGTGATGTGATGGGATGGCATGGGGATGGGATGGGATGGGGGATCCAGGGGAAGATACCGATACTCGTAGATGTTTGGCTATCACTTTGCTTTGCATGCTTTGATTACGGATGGACGGACACAAAGAAGAACGAAAGAACAAAAGAACAATTCGTTTTTTTTTTCATTTCATTTTTTTTCCACCCTCTCCCTCTCTCTATCTCTCTATTTCTCTCTCTATTTTCTTTTCCTAGTCTTCTGATCCGAGAGTGCCGGTACGTTTTACGGGCGCATACATGCTTTCTATCTGCAGCTTCATCATTAATCGGTGTCGGTGGGTGGGAACTGCGTCATTCAACGTCCTTCTCGAATGTCGACTGATGCTTCCTTCCTTCTTGTAACGAGTAAGCGGTAGGAAGCATTTGGTGGGTGTGAGTGAGTGTGTGTGTGTGTGAGCTTGGAGTTCGAACTTTATGATTTCTTTCCTTCTTTCTCACGTTCTAGAAGGCTGTGGGTGATGCTAGTGTGTGGTAGTGGTGGTTGTGGTGGTGGTGGTGGGGGAAGACTGCAGAGTAATAAACTTTCTTATTTCTGTACTGTATAATATTTTATTTTTTAAATCTCTCGATGGATCTGGACCGGACCAGTAATAATGAAAATGATGGATGATGATCGATAAGTGATGAGTGGTGGGTGAGTGAGTGAGTAAGTGATGGTGGGCGAAGTTGAAGGAGGACAATACCCGCAGGTTGAGGTAAAAAAGTTCGGGTCACCCCAAAGTGATGGCATGATGGTACGAGTAACCAATAATGCAGTAGAGCAAGAGCAAGAGTAGGTAGGTGGTTATAGATGACTGGACTGGCATTTTGGGCTATGCCTTAGCTTCTTAGGTGAGTTTTATTATACATATTACCGTGGTGACCATAGACTCGAGTGAAGAAGGAAGGGGGGGTATGGTATTATAGGTAGGGGTGTTACATACTGTACGTTCCGGTATGTACGGTAGGGAAGCAGCAGCAATTGGACGAAGACAGGCACAAAGACCGGAGGAGGAGGTCAGAGAGCAGAAACATACTCGAGCACAGTTTTGGGTACTTGTGCTGTACCGGTTTTGCTCGTGCAGTGGAATGCCGGTAGGGGAGTCTGCGGGGGGGAGAAAACCGACCAGGAAGGGAGGGAGGGAGGAATGGGAGAATAACAGGACAGAGTGATGAACTAGGTTTAGCCTAGTGTGTAAACTCTACTCTACTCTACTCTACTCTTTTGTATATATTTTATATGTATAAATATATATATACACAGTGAATATATGTATATTTAATTTTTTTAGTACTTTATACTGCTTAGATTGTGGTGGTGGTTGTACGGGGGATTACCGGCGCCGGAGTGGGAGGGATGGATGGATGGGATGGGAGGAAGGGAGGGAGGGAGGGGGTTTGCAAAGAGAGAGAGAGAATTGGAAAGAGCTCAGAGCACATTTGTCCGGTTGAAATTGGATCTGACGCAGCCAGCCTTCTCGCCGCCGCCGCAGCGAAGGATTGAAAGAAAGAAAGAAGGAAGGGCAAGAAAAAGGAAAAAAAAGGAAAAAAAAGAAAAGAAAGGAAAAAGTGCTGTACCATAGCTAGCTAAAGGATCCATCGACAAATCTAAAACATAGTGTGGTTGAGGTGAAGCAACAACCAACGATCAGCGGTATTATTCTACTGTTCGCTACTATTTACGGTACGATATTCACCACTGTAAACAGGCTGGGAACAAAACATCAGGCGGAGGAACGCCCCTAAAGCGATAACCAAAGAGGGCGTTCACTATTTGCATTGTTACCAGGTACTATATCCAAGCAAAAGATAGATAACAATAACAATAATAATAATGGAAAAGCCAACCACCAACGAACGTAACTTTATCGCATTGTCAACCTGGAAAGCAAACAAATGAACGCGAATCCCAACGACACACTCCCTCACCTCACTCTACCCTGTAGCTTTAACGCTTTTCACAACCTTTTCAGCCTTTTTCAGCAGGCGGCGCTACGCTACTCTGCCTACTGCTTTATATGACGATTAATGGCTTTGGTGCTTTGGTGCTCACATACACCTTGTCCTTGTGCTTGTGTCTCACGAGTAGTTGACTCTCCGTTTGATTTTATTTATACCCCCCCCTCCCTTCCACCCCCTAACTCAGGACCGCCGGTTTCTCTCCTCCATCTCCACCCCCCCCCCCCCCCTACCTCCATATTGAACATCCACCCGTCCCAAATCCTCCTTCCCTGTAACGGGTCCCAACCATTTGTCTTTCGTTCATTAGCTCATCGGAAGAAACGAGAAAAAAAAAAAGAAAAAAAAAAAAGGAAAAAGAACTTTTTCCGTCGAAAAGGATTAAAGGGAACCATCCCTCGTCACGGGTACCAAGCGCAATAAATAACACCTCCTACGCCTTCCTACAGCCCATCACCAACATACATAACCACCTACTTTACCTACTTGCCCTACCTACCTACCTCCTACCTACTTATAAAGGTTCCCCTCCGCACTACCACTACACTATCCTACTTCATCTTATCCAACCCTCCCTACAAACAATCTACAACTTGATTACTAGTAGTCTTTCCTTGACGGAAGAGCCTCACCACCATACACATACAACCATGTCTACAACAACGACAACAACGTTAACATTACCTTCATATGCCTCGGATGAGGTACGAGAACTCGGAATTGAGGATTGTAAGGCGGCAGCCGATACCCTCGCTGAAGCTTTCTACAAGGACGACGTTGCCTTCTACTTTCTCGATACCCCCGACAATGGCGGAAAGACCAGGGAAGAGCTCTATCCATTACACAACGAGATTCTGGAATACATCGTTGCAGCACACTGCTATAACGGTCTTGTCCTGAGCATAGGGGAGAACCACGAAGGCGTCGCACTATGGTAAGACCTACATACATTAATTATTATTACGAAGCTTCTCCCCTTTTCCACCATTCCTTCCATTGCCCTTCTTTTCTGGCTTTGCTTGCTGCACAGTGGGCTGTGTCGACCAACCGCAAGATTTTTGAGAAATAAAAAAAGCAATTCGCTAACGCTGATTTCCGGGACTAGGATGCCGCCGGGACAAAACATGGATGACTGGTTCACAATCTTCCGGAGTGGTATGTGGAGGCTGTGGTACAAATTGACCAAAGAGGGAAAGAGGCGGTATTTCGACGAGTTCATGGAGATCCTGCATCGCACCAAGTAAGCTATTCCTCCATCCTCGGTTTCACCAAGCCTATTTTTTTCTTTCCTTTTTCTCCCTTCATTTTCTTTTGCTCGTGAGATGTCATTTTTATTTTTTTTATTTTATTAATCCATTTCTGCCCCTTCGCTTTGTTCTCCTCATAAATTGGGTCTGGGATTGCCCTAGCCAATGGAATGGGAAGGGTCGGCTATGTGCGGCATTGGGGAACATAATACATGTGCTTGTTGAGAATGCTTTACTGACTTGCGTTTTTTTTCCCAAACAGAGAGTCAGTTATGGGGGCGCAAGATAGTGACACATGGTAAGCTCTGCACCCTTCTAGAAGGAGTTATGTTGTACAGGATCATCTCTAATCATTCGGCAGGTACCTTGTCTATGTCGGTGTCGTTCCCAGTGCGAGAGGGAGGGGTTACGCTAGAAAACTTATCGAATACGTGACAAAAAAGGTGTGTAGCTTAATTTTTTTCCATTGTATTATGGTTGGGTAGGGAGTGAGCACGGAGCACTGGATTATTCCACAGCGCGCTCTCGTTACTTTCTCACCTACACCGCAGCCCCACCACCGCAGTCACCGCGCTCCACTTCACTCCGCCTTGTACGCTACTTTGCGTGAAGGAGGAGGGGTTGAGAGCCATATGGCCCTATCATCTTCACCCCGACTATCCCACCCATCCTTGCGCTTCCACAAGTTCTCGTCATTGACTCCACCGAACATCTGATGCTGACTTATTTCCCTCCTTTAGCTCGACGCAGAAGGCGGCAAACCATGTTATCTCGAAAGCAGCCACCCCAGAAACGTAGCCATGTACCAGAAACTTGGATTCGTGAAACAGCGACATATAGTACTCGGTCCCAACTGCAGCAATCCTGCTCCTCTGGACATCATGGTCCGCCCCCCAATGGATCGCCGGCGAGAGAATAACTCTTCGAGTCGCAAAATGTCGGTGGCAACCGGTCCTGGTCGAGTCCTCTCTGCATAGATGCATGAAATGGACTCATTTAATCAACAACAAAAAATTCGCTACTTTCCCTCTCAACTTGATCATCAATAACACCTTCTCCGCCTCCACCTCCTCAGCGTCCGTAAGGAACCCCATTCGGCTGAACGGAGCGACAAAACTATGGCATATGTAATTATGGGCTTTGGTAATAAGGGTAGAACAGCGACAAGATTAGGATGGATGGTTGATTTGCATCGGGCGGCAACATTCATGAAAAGGTGTTCTTCTCGCGGGAGTTTTTTTTCTTTCTTTTCCTTTCTTTCCCTTTCATTTCTGCTGGTGTTTTGACAACCTTTTTCTCTCCCCTCTTGACTTTAATGCTTTTCTTTTGTCTCGATTACAGTATAATTATAAAGGACTCGGAGTTTTTGTGTTTTTTTCTTTTTCTTTTCGTTTATTATCACCCCTTTACACTACTTTTTCTCCTTAATGATTTTTTTTTTAATGGTCTCTTTCCTTTTTCTGTCTCTGGCGGGTTTGTTCAAAAAAAACTGGGATGTTATTTGTTTTCCTTTTTTTCCTTTCAAGCATATTATACCTTGGTCCGGTTTAGACATTGGATATAGACTGGCATGGGTGCCCGGCATTTTTTTTATTTTTACTTTTTCATTTTAAAGAGGAACACGATTAGAACTTTTTGTCTGCCATTTTACACGCACGGCTTAACTATTGCGAGCAACGGGGGGGCGTGCAGGGCAAGAAAAATTATTATTATATAGATCGATTACAATAATTCTATCCTATCATCCATAATCTGTATGCCCGAGTTCGCTCTCACTAATAACTGTACTGCAGACTGCAATTGTGATTGCACACATGACAAGCAAGAAAATGGAAGGGAAATGAAAACACAATTCAGCGCATGGTATGGTATAGTATGGTGGCTTACTGAGTCATGCGGCGAACGAGCGAGCGAGCGAAAAATTTCTTCCGGCATCATCCTCTCTCCTCCGCCGCCGACCCCCCCCACCTCCCCTGAGTTTTTTTTGATTCGAATGATTTAACCCACCCCCCGTTCAACACGACCTTTCGAAAATTTTATATAGGCCCCTCAGGTTGGCAATCTCTGTGACGCCTTGAAGCAGAGATGGTGGCGCGATTAGTCTCTTCCTAAAAGCAGGGAATAGTATTGTTTCAACTGTTCGGTTCAGCTCGTCTTTCCTCTTTGCAAGCGCGGCAACATCCTTCCAACCGCCTCCGCCGCCTTCTTCCTCGATGTTATCCGGCGAGTCGGAGCTCGTGTCAACCTTCGGCAGTATTTCTGGAACATAGAACAAGGCTAGTTCCCGTAAAAACGTGTCGAAGCACTCAAGTTCCGAGTACCAATCCACCTGGTCCAACGATTCATCAGTTTTGCTTGGTTTGCACAGAGGACAGGGTGGGGGCCGTCTCACATTGGGTCCAAGCCGGAGAATGAAAGAGGGCAGCTTTCCAAGACTGGGCATGTAGCCCTTCAGCAAAAGCGGAATACTCACCAATTCACCCTGTTCGGTGATTTCCATTGAGAAATATTCCTTTAGCAAATCCCTTCTGCTGACGAGGGTATCCACAATCTAAACAAGAAAAAAAGCAAAGAGAAAAAAATGTGTCTGGTTAGCGGGAAATAATAACCGGTCTCATGGCTCATGAATATTTTACCTTATAGGCACTTTCCCAATCAAATTCATTGCTGGGGTCCGAGTTGACGTCCTCTGTTCTCTTTTCATCCTCAATGGCGATTTCTAGAATATCCTTCAATGCTAAAGGAGGGTTGAGACGGATGGTGCCATAATTTGAGAAGTCTGAAAGCCCAATCTGGTAGAACAGTTCAAAGGCAACAGCCGCATAATCGATGAGATAGAGCTTCAGACCGTGCTGCACTGCCGCCAAACGCCTTTGTTCATCAACTATTCCAACAAAGGTATGGTTGTGAAACAACTCGCAAAGATCCTTATGCTTGGTATCCCATACTGTCTTCCTTAGTTTCTTTATGGTCTGATACTTGACGGAAGTCCATTGGCGATTGTCATCATACTCGTATTCGTCACCCTCTGTGGTCCCCCCATCTTCCTTTTGAGATTTCGGCTGTAGCATGGTGGTGATTTTTCGATCACGTGTGTCGGCTCTCACCATATTATAATCGTAAGTTTTTTTAGGTTTCGCAACGAGTGGTTGTGTGCTTTCTTCCGCTCTACTTGCCGATCTTGCAGCGGCCTTCTGTCCTGAGGAGTTGCTAGGAACGGCCTTGGCCGAAGGAAGAAGTGCCTGTGTCAGTGCATAAGACCTAGAAGTGTCGACTGCCGCCAGCTTCTCTTGTAACGATTCGCATATTTTTTGCACGATTTCTTCCTCGTGAAGGAAGTTGACTTCCCGCTTGGTGGGATGTACGTTGACGTCCACCCGGTGAGGCTCAATATCCAAAGACAAATATGCAAACGGATGACCACCTTTGGGGAGAAATGGTGCGTATGTGGATTCAATCCCTTTCCTGATGGAAGAAGAATCCACGGAGCGATCTGCCTGGGAAGTTAGAACTAGTGCCTTGCTTAAGTCTATAGCCAAGAGGGGTTAGATCACTGTTGATAAAAAGAAGGAGCGTCGTTTTCTTGACATGATAATTGGCGTTACTTAGCATGCCCTTCGCTCTGAATCCAAGGTAATCGTCTGAAACTTCAAATGGCAAGAGCTCATTCGCAACAGCATTGCCGTGAATTCGCCGGATACGATCAGTAGTTGTGGCCCCTGCCGCAGTAGATACGCCCACATCTGCATCACCATACTAAGAGGATAATTTAGAACTTGACTTGAAGAGGTTTCAAAGAAGATGCTACCTTCTTACAACTAAAAGCAACGCCTCCGCAATGCACGGCATATCTACCAACTAAATCAAGAATCTTGGTATATTCTTCTGAGGGACTGCGGAATGCTCGACGCCGACTAGGTACATTATAGAAGAGATCTTCGACCTATAGATGATGTTAGAATTCATGCGGTTTGATATAACCAACTCATGATGCCGATCTCAAGCATTGGTGAAGCACGTCAGACTAGATCTAAATGCATATCGCATATTTATGTGCGGTATGCAGAGCCAGCCCGTTTCGCAAATGTCTTCAAGTCACGGGTAGGGGGGGGGAGCGATGCAGTGCATTAGAGAAGGGGAACGCACAGTGATTTGTGTTCCCTTGTTGCGGTGTACCGGCTTTGGGTTCGCAGGTTGACCCGGTTTTGGGGTAATTAACTTTGAATCTGAGTACGTTGCTCTATGATTTGAACAAGGTTAATTAACTAAGTGTTGAAAGGTGCCTAAATCTCGCATACCTTAAACCAATAGGTGAGTTTGCTGTTCTAGTCGTGATGGTTAGATGGGCAATGTGACTTATGCTCGCTAACGCCTCGCCTCGGAAACCATAGGTTCCAATAGACTGAAGATCCTCAAAGGACTGCAATTTCGAAGTTGTAAACCTTTCACATAGAATGGGCAAGTCATTTTCCTAAAATAATTTAACCAATCAGCTGTCATGAGCGAATTCCGCCTATACGGTAGTGCGCAGGGCGTTACTCGCATCAATTCCATGACCATTGTCTGAGATTTGGAGAAGCTTCAGCCCGCCATCTTTCACAAGTATGTCGATGCTGGAGGATCCCGCATCAACGGAGTTTTCGATAAGCTCTTTCAGCGCATGGACTGGGGCCACGATGATTTCACCAGCAGCTATCTTATTAACAACCACCTGGTCTAGAGGCTGTGCATAAACAGAGGCCGAGTCAGCACAAGCCACACAGCAAGGAGCCCCGATAAGGCACGGCAAAGGAGCACCTTTATTCTCCGGGGAAGCTGAGGAGCAGCAGAAGCAGGAGAAGGGGTCTCTGCATCGTCTGCTTTTCTCTTGGAACCTCTTGGGCCTGCGGAAGCCATCGGGGTTGAGTTGAGAAGTAGAGAGTAGAGAAGTAAAGGGAAGCTGTGGGAAAGATAGGAAAGCGGGGGTTGCCACACACACACACGGACAGCGCAGCTATCAGAGCTTGACGCGCGAACACGACATGGATCATGGGTCGCCTCCCATCTGCCATTTCCCGTGATTGGGAGTGTTACCCGGCTTGAACACTAAACTTTAGCTATGGAAATTTGGTTTATGGGTTTTGTTATTAATACCCACATTTGTGTAGGCATGATAGTTGTATCATAGGTAGCATTATGTAGGGTTATCATGGGGAGTGTTCGTGGGTGAAAAGTTTTCACGGGACTGTTGTTCCTCTACTTGCCTCTTAAGTATGATATGTGTAGAGAGGACGACTAAAGATATCGAACTTGACATCGACATCGACAACCTTCTGGGTGAAAAGGCAGAACGCGAATACGACTTACGGCGGGAATCGATTTGTTTCCTTTCTTCTTTTGCTCTGTTAACTTATTTGTGAACATCTGCTTTTCCTTTTTCGGATAGTTTGGGCGTGTCGGCCATCAGTACTTTGTGCGAATTACGTAAGTTTTCGACGAGCAGGTAATCGTCCCTTCAGCACGTGACTTTGGCGCTTCCCACAGTCCTTTTTTTTTCACGTTTGGAAAAGTGTCTAAGGCCAAAACTCTTTGCAGAACCCTGCGGCATCAACTTTGTTTTCAACTCAAAAACCATGGGCAAAGCCGGTAAACCTCGGAAAAGGGATAGCAAGAAAAAAGGTAGCCTTACTTCCTCTAGGCCACCGAGCTCTGCAGAGAAGGCGGCCAATGATGCTCTCCGGGAGTCTATGGTTTTGCCTGTTGTTAGAAACCTCTCATCTACCTCGCCTAAAGAACGAGCGGAAGCCGTATCAGCGATAAACAATCTACTCCAAGATGCCACTTGCCGCCAATTACTGCTCCGCGAGAGGGTGGTCCAAAGATTGATGGAAGAGATGCTCAATGATTCTTCGCAGGAGGTCGTTGTGCATGCCTGGGGCGCTCTCAGAAACATCTCAGTGGATGAAGGTTATGGCCAGAGCATCTTCATGTACCGGAAAAATATTTTGACCCCAGTTTCAAGTGCCTTGCAAAAGGTATGAGACATTAAAGCCAATTATATTCGCAAGGCTAATTATTTCGTAGATCTCATCTATGCTAAACTCTCTGCGCACCAGCCCAGGGTCCCTCAGTAGCACAGAGCAGAAGATTCTGTGGTTATATGCTGAAAATGTTATTGGCCTTATCGTTGGCCTTAGGTAGTCTTGAATATTGAGCGCTTAATTTGTTGATCGGTGCTGAGTCCTTCTAGTGACACAAGCGAGGCTGTGGTAGAGGCAATAGTCAAACTGGAGATCTTACCACTCCTTATGGAAATTCTCAACGAACCCTCGGAAAAGCTAGAAAGTTTGCATGAAACGATAGCCCAATGCCTCTACGCTCTCACCGAGGAAAGCGACGATTTTGTTGAGGCCATTGTTTCGGACCGCTGTGGCTACGTTCCTCTATTATTGAAGCTCCGTGATCAGTCAAACCCCAGCTTAAAGAGTCTCTATATTTGTGGTATGGGCCTCTTGTTCTCCGATAATATTACATGCATTTGACTAAGCAGAGCGATAATACCCAGGTTCCCTCCATAATATATCACTCGCACTAAAAGGGACTGATGTGGCTACTGGGCAAGAGATCTCTGATTTCGACATCGTACCGATTTTGACCAATTTTCTCAAATCAGTGCCTCCTACATCTCCTACCTATGACGAACAAAAAGCCCTTATCTTCAAGCAACTTGTTCTAGAAATACTGGCCTCTATAGCGACAGAGGCAGCAGATGGGGTTCTGGAGGAAGCCTTAGTCGCAGACCAAGGTGGTGAGGCAGATCTTATGAGCGAAGATGGAAAAGATGCAGCTGCCCCCGAGGAGCTAGATGAATCACTACGAGCAGACATGGAAATGGTGGTGGGTGATGAGAGCAACCAAGAATCCCCAGGCTCGGCAGAAGGAACAGTGTTGCACTATTTGATTATGAGCACTGGGCCGGTGCTCCTATCGATTGTAAAGTCGGGGGCCGGCGGTTCATTACCCATCCACACACGAGCATTGGGTGTATTAAACAATATTGCTTGGACTGTTGATGCAACACTTTCCGAAGAGTCAGGCTTGTGGGAGAGGTGGCAGAAACTGGCTCACGAGATATGGCAGAGCTGCGTTACGCCTGTCCTCGTTGCTAATACTGCAGATGTGGAGCTCGCAGAAGCGGTTACTGGCCTTGCTTGGGCAGTTTCGAAATCTATGAGGGGAAACCTGGACATTTCGCAAGGAGAACACAAGGCATTCGTCAGCCTCTACCATGCAGCAAATACTGATGAATTGCGAACGAAATGCGTTGGCGTTCTTGGGTGCCTTGGCCTTGTCCAAGGGAGAATTGATGTCAACCAAGTATTTACCTTACACATCTTCCCTATCAGGATATGTCTAACCCAACCAATAGGAAATTGGTGTTTTCCTTATGACTTTGATTGCTGGCGGCGCGAATACCCCGGTAAACCCATTGGTAGAGGCATTGAATGCTATATTCGATATATATGCCGATGCTGAATTTGATTATGATGAGCCTGTGTTTGTCAAAAATTCCTTCCTTGATCACCTCTCAAGAGCAGTATCTGGGGTCAGGGTAGCTGTAGGCATCCCACTCCCTCCTTTCCTAATCTATCCCACAAATTTCTAACGCCATGGATAAATTTAGATTAAAAAAATCGATAAAAACAAGTTTCCAGAGGATCGACTGAGAGCAGACGATGCACTGTTTAATTTGCAGCGGTTTATCGGGTATAAGAAGAAGGAGAGAGAAAGCTGAGTACTCTCTTAGGAGCACAGTGTTCAATAGATGGCGCTAGTGATCAAACCTCCTGCGGAGTTCTCTAGACTATGTGCTTTTTTATTCTGTATTTTAAATTTTGTGGGTCATCCACCAAAAGTTAGCTGCGCTGTACATATCGAATTTCACGTATTACTCCTTGCCGACAAGAAAATTTCTAGGCCTCACAAGTGGGCAGCTACTTTAGCATGCATCATTTTCCGTCCTATTGCTGTTTGATTGTAATTGAAATGTTGGCCTTAGGCACCGTGGATTAAGGTACATATGCACTAACAATGTAGCTCACAACACATCACTCGGGCACATCCACGATTGGTTGCCTTTTTTTATTATTATTATTTTCCTTGAAAGAGATCCAATGACAAAAGTTGAGACATGCCAACTTTTCTCGGCAGTTCCAACATCAAATCTCTCCACTCAGCCCTGTGACCGATCTTGAAAAAAGAGGTAGGTAGTTAGGCGAGAATACGCGCTTTCCAACACCCGAGAATATCCGGTCCGTTATGAGGTCAGCCACCCACTGTTGGTGTCCCCCCCTCCCCACACCCACCCTTCCTCATGTGATGCCACGAGCACTATTTTTGCCCTTCTCCCCTTGCAAGTCATCTAAAGCAGTATGTAAGGCCCGTGGGGTACCCCAGATAGGGAGATCGCCCTATGATGTCAGATGCGGTTCGGCAGCCACGGTAATCACAAGCTACCGTATGGCCTGAACGTTTTTGTTCCTGACGCGGGGCGCTTAGGGGTGCCGTGCTGGTTAGTCTGCCAGTAGCCCCCGTTGCCTAGCATCACACCTCTAAGGGTGGGGTGTATGTGAGATAAGCAAGTGAGCGAGAGGCCATGCTCATCGCATAGAGGATCAATAGCACTCCCGCCCCTAGATTAATTTCCCGAGAGCCCTGACTTTCTGTCACTGAGCCTTGCTTGGTTCTTGCGGCTGCCCGGTTGGCCAACCGGCCGGCTGCGTGCGCGAGGGCAATCGAGTGATGATGCATGAATTGAGCGTTCTGGCTACGATACGATACTTAGCTCATGTGCCTTTCCTGAAACGTTGTAGTCGGGAATGATTCCCGAATCGGGTTGCTGTTGGGGAGTAGCGGGAGGCTACAGTAGATGAAGTACCGTAAGAACTCGAACAATCGGATCATGTTTTAGGGCGTTGGAACGCCTTTCATGGGAAGGTTTGGTGTTTTTTTTTTCTTTTCTTTTTTTTTTTGTCTCGGGGAGTAGGGGGGTTTTTTTTTTGGTGAGCCTTTCGATCCTTTTCCAGGGGAGGAAGTTTTGGACCACCTGGCACTGGTCCGTTTATCCGAGCTTTTACGGCAGATGTTCATTAGGTTTCTCATTCTTCCCTGCCTTGTCTAACGTCTAACTTAACTTTATGGACCCGTGTTTCTTCCCGTGATCTTGATCTATGGACAACAAGGAGAGACACTCTAGGTTCTAGATCCCGTGTAGGTGACAGCGGCTGTGATCTCGGGACTTCTTACCCCTAGTGGAAAGTTAAATGTCATGTAATACCATTATTATAACTGGAAATTTTGGTGGAAGTGTGGGTTGTGAGCACACAGTTGTTGGAATGACGTAGTTGGCCTGGTGGGGTCCAAGTGGTCACGGGCAGTCACTCGATACTCATATCGGGAATGGGGGTCTACTTTAGCTGAATCGTTCATTCGGCGAGGTTGCTCAGGCGA
This sequence comes from Tuber borchii, assembly GCA_003070745.1. NCBI lineage: Eukaryota > Fungi > Ascomycota > Pezizomycetes > Pezizales > Tuberaceae > Tuber > Tuber borchii. The sequence continues at coordinate 250,145 of NESQ01000071.1, forward strand.
TGGCTGGTTTGGTTTACTCTATTCCTTTACCGCCTTGAGGTTCCTAAGAAATCGCAATTTTGGGTGTTTTCTTTAATAGCGATTGTAGCTTGTGGCAAAGGTCTTAAGCGGTCAGGCTGTAAGTGGCACGGGTTGAGACCGCTTTGTCTAGGCAACTTAGGCCGTGGACCCTCCGGAGGTGGCTCTAGACAATCAAAACTGGGTTTCACCGATCACCTCCCGCTCTCTCTCATACAAGCCTCCCCAATCAGAATCTGTCTCGGTGACTTGGAAGGGTGTCTATTCTACAAATTATGTCTGCTTCGTTGAAAAAAGGCAATATACCTTGCGCAACTTTTGTGGACTTTGAGGGGTATCTGGCTTGGTGGAAAATATGCGAATTATAACCTCGACTTGGTCTAAATAAGACTATATACAACTGCTGAGAGGTATTGGGAATGGGCAAGCGGAAGCAAGCGGTATCGCACGTTCAAGAGGGAGTATTATACAGTACCATCAGAAGTATGCTGCTTGCGCCTATGCTGTATTTTAGAATAGAACAATCAAATATTAATTCCATACCTGAGCACCTGTACCCTGCACTAAACAGCACCACATCCACCCCCCCCCCAAAACGATAATATACAATAATATCCTGTTGTCCCATATGAGCTACCAGTATCTAGAATGAAAGGTTGATTCAGAGTTTCATTTAAAAGAGGGAAATTTTAGTTCGGTCAACTGGTTCTCTATCCCTTACCTCGTAATCATGGCCAGCGCAGATACTAATACTAGCCCAGTTGGGTAATCGTGATAGGAAAAGCGTTGTGCTTCAAAAGTGGTGTAGTGCTCAGAATACCGCGATATCAGTACTGTTCAGCATTGCCATGATAGAAACCAGAGTGGCCGCGTAGATTTGCTACCGGGTACTAAAATAGGCTAATGTTCGACATTTTAAACCAAATTGGTTATGCTGGGGCCCCGGAAAAATAACCCTGTCGGCTGAGAACTGAGCACGCTACGCAGCCATGAATTTCGGCCACAAGGTAAGGGATAAGGATTTATTATTTCGCATTAGTAGCCTGGGTTCTCTTTTTCAAGGTTAACAAGCATTATTAAAATAGAATAACTTTAAGTCCTTTCTAACCACATTTTGGTAATTGTCAATTAGTTTCTCATGGCTTTTCTCACAAGCCCATTGTACTTCAATAACAAACTAACTTCTCTCTTACTCCTCTATCATTTGCGAGATTTGAAACTCAGAGTTGCCATATCTGGCACTTTCTTTCTTCTATGGGCCCTTGGTACTGTACTAGTACTGTATATTCCTTGGAAAACAATAAATTTTTGGTTTCTAACCACAAGGTTAATTTTGCTTTATCATTGATAAAATATTCAAGTTTTCCTTCATCGGACTTGACGTACCTTAAGGCTTACAGCAAGTATTATAACTAGAATGATGCATCACTGTAAGAACTACTGTAGAATTAGACCTCACGCTATTAGGATGTTAGAGTTGCTTCTCCTACCGTAGAAGGATGATCATTTTTATTTTTATTTTTATTTAATTTATCCTAGTGGAGAGTTGAAGGACAGTTTGTTCACTGAGTGTTTCCCCACTCCTATAGTATTGGCGTCCAGAATTTGGTGTATTTAGGCCGTAACTGCATAAAGTGTAGTAGTGTAAAATAATAAATGATCAAACTAGTATTCATTACGGGGCGGGGCGGGGTGGGTTTTCTCACAGTAGCCCCACCCTCACTCTGGCCCGGGGTCAAAACTTTGCCCATTCTCCCCGCCCCGTCCTATGCGGGGCCCCACACGGGTCATGGGGCAGGGCGGAAATTTGCCTTTCCTCGTTGATTGACTAGACGGAGCCCTGTTCCATTATCCCGTCCTTTACCCTGTACGGGCCCTATCTTTCTTCTCGAGTGATATTATGTGACCAATAATATACTTGCATGAAACCCCTATATATTGTATTATGGAATCTCAATCAGACTATCATACTAGTATATAGTATGAACTAAGGATACAGAACTTTATATATACAACTTGGGCATACAACTCTAGTAAGTATATAATTCTATTCCTATGGATTTAATATCAATGATTCTAACCCTATGATCTCCGAGATATGATTTCCATGATTCTCCAAGAGTATGATTGTGAGCATATAATTCTGAGTATATAATTTTGAGCGTATCATTCTCTGAGCGTACGATTCTCAGCGTATAACTCTAGATGTATGATTCTGAGAGTGTGATTCTGGGGGTATGATTCTTGGCGTATGATTCTTGCTATCATCCTGAGTGTATGGTCTTTCTGTTTATAGTTTTGGGCGTATGGCTTTAGGCGTCTTATTTGAGGCCAATAATTTGAGCATAGGGCTTGTGGGATGATTGGAAGTATCTTTTTCGTACATGCCTTAAAGAATATGAGTTCAAACTTTAAGTGGCAAGTATGGCGATTGGGAAATTTCATTATAGGATAGAAGAAGGATTCTGGCTGCTGTTTATATCTCGAAAGGATTGCGTCCATAACATCAAAATTGGCACATTGGTCGTATACGTACTTTTAAAACTTCATGTTATTCATCAGCAAAAGTTCACATTTGACCCCTATACCTCATGAGGGATAGGGGGTATGGGGGGCCAAATTATAAAACTCAAGTTGTTGTATCTCTCATCGATATCCCATAACTCCGGAATAAATCCGGGGTTACGGGGCATGTTTTTTTGCGTCGGTAATTTCGTTGTCATGCAATGTTTTCTGGATGCACTTTGTCCTCTTTAAGCCATTACACAGTCCATTTGCACTTGACTCTTCTACTTTAGTTTATCCGGCATTACCTCTCGCATCAGGAATTGTTCCATTATGGATTTCTGCCCTACGACTCAATCATACTTCCCGTCAGCCCAAACACGCCGTTGTATGGTCCATTCTAGCTTTGACCCTTTCCCCTGTATTTCATTCGGCATTACCTCCTGCACCAGGAATTGTTCCGTTGAGGATTTCTGCCTCATGACTCAATCATGCTTCCCAACAGCCCAAACACGCTATTGTGTAGTCCATTCCAGCTTTGACCTTTCCCCTATAGTTTATCTGGCATTACCTCTCACACCACGCATTGTCCTCTTGTTGATCCAAATATCCTGTTCTGAATTTCCTATTGACAAACTCTTCGCGACTCCGAACATCCGCAATGCACCATTCTCCGTAGTTCTTCTGCTCTCCTAATTCTCACTTATTTCTTCCCTTTCTCCTTGCCATTGCCCCATGACCTAATCCAGCTCTAATAATTTCTCCGTGTATACAATATCTAAGGAGACACAATTTGTTGCTTTCGTGACGAGGACCATCCAGTATTTAATGATGCGTGGCCTTGCGCTGGCGTATTCCTTCACTGTTCTCGCCTTCCTGCCTTCTTCATGGCTTTTTGGGACTTTCCCTCGGCCCCAAGTGACATTCCCCTGATGTCTTTTTTCGCAAACTGGATTGAAGTCTAACTCTAAGTGGCATATTCAAAATAATAATAATAATAATAATAAGCTTTTTTATTTGTTTATTTTATTTAAATCTACATTTGTTCCAAATAGGACATTAGGCGTCCCTATTCAACTCCTCTTCGGGAGCCTCAACTGCCTCACCCGCTTCGGGATCTGAATGATCGTCCTCCACCTCGCTTTCCTTATCGCCTGAAATCTGCAAATCCAATTATCCTGCAGCTTCTCTGTCCTTCAGTAGGCTATGAGACTCCTGATCCGGTATCAATCCACCCTTCCGCAGCATTTTCTTAATACATTTTTTTGTATCTTCAACAAGTTTATCTCGCACTCCTGGCGGCAGTCTTTGCCAGGTAGCACGCTGTCGAAGATAGACATGTAAATTTTCTAGTGAGTATGATAGGCTTTACAACGGCGGATTTGAACCTTTAAACGAGTCAATACTAACTTTGTGCTGTCAGAGCGGAAAAATCTGGAGGTTGAACAAATGATCCGGAACTCCAAGCCTTCAGAGAATGATACAGAAATGCCATGGTAAGGCATATCAGGATATCGTTAGTACAATTAAGAAATGATTTATCTGTCCTCCCTCGCATTCTCGAACCCCGGTACCACTTATGAAACAAGAGTTTTGCTATCTCTGGCACAGAAAAGCGCCAACCACAGTCCTGTATGGGTAAGCCTTATCTCGTCTTACCAGGGACGATCTGAGTTTACTAACTTGTTGTTTACTTGGGTGGCATGTAAACTGATCATTTTCGGGCAAATAGGCAACTTGTGCTTTTATTTCGGCTAGTGGTTTTTGCGAGAAGTCATACAAGTCCTCAATCATGTTCTTGCTCGCTGAAACTAGATGTGACCAGGTACTAGACTGCCTCGATTTCAACTAAATATATCTAATTAGCTGTGATGAGTCTCCAATAGGACGTTCTTCGTCAATTAAAGGACTTACAAAAGTTATTGCCCGCCATTCCATTACTTGATTTCCCCAATCTAACTTTCTAGCTGCCTTTACCCAATAACCTTCCAGAAGTGTATTGTTTTTGGCAGGCTTTACAAGGGGATTAACAAACCACATATAATACTGGACCATATTTGCAGCGTTCTCAAAGATAATCCTCGCCTCATCCTGCAATGTATTGCTTTTCGCCGATAGTGTGATAGGGGTCCCGATATTAGACTCTAGAAAGTATAGATAAGCTATACTATGTCGTAAATGGGAAGGCATAATTTCTTCCTCTTCAGGCGTATCAGGAATATAGGGTGAGAATTGTGATAAATCTGTTACGGGGTAACTAACTCAAAGGAATAGAGAAAGCTAGGCTGTATCGTATTTGAGATAATCGGAGGGAAGTCAGGAAGGCTCAGGAAATGATGGTTTGATAAAGGTAAAGTAATAAATTAGAAGTTCTCAAATTTTTAAACTTGATAACTTGTTATATTGTTAAGGTCTTTTCTCCGTTGCTTGATTTTCTCAAACTCCGGGGAATAGCACTTACTACTTATACTAAAATCCCGCTACTTCCTGTTTCCTACCAATCATGTATCTTTCTAAGATTTCAGCTTCGTCAAAGGAAGTGCGAACACGCTTTGACCCTGAATAATTGCCCCACTCGAACTCAGAACTCCCAACAACTATTTCATCTGAGGGTGTCCCCACTCCACTAGTAGATAGTCTTCGATCTCTTCGTCGTAATAGACTAAGATCATATATGTGGTGGCAATGCCAATATACCAATAGTCTTTATCGTGAACTATCGAGGGATCAGTTTGAATAGCCAGATAATAACACATAATGCAGAATATGCATATGCACCGGATAAGGAATAAAGTACTCTCACTTTATCTTTCCAATCAGTAATCATCTTCATGGAATGTGAGGTCTTCCAGTATCCTGAGTAGTCAATATAGATGCCTCCAGTTGCTCCTACCATGGTGAGCTAAGGTTGGACATACGCTCCTCCATTACGGTAGCGCAGTCTCTACTAATAATGACGAGCTATTCTTGTGTGCGTAACAAAATCGTCTCTGAGATGGCTGGAATGTAATTGTACTACCTGCTCTTGTGATGCAAGCCCCTGCAAAGAGCCATTTAGAACTCCCTGTGAAGGGCCATTTAGAAGTAGCGTTGGGGTGTCCTCCGTACTTGTTCTTATAAGCATGTCAATTGAACAAATTATTAGATTTACTTATATATCTTAACTAGCGCCTGACTCTCCGTGGAAGTGGCTGCGGGACTGGTTCAGCAGGACGTCGTTCATCCCATCGGCGACGTCTAGGAGGAATGTCATCATCGTCAACATCTGTAGGTTACTCTTCCTCAAAATGAACTTGTAATTGTATTTCCAGTGCTGGCGTTGAAATATCCGTGAAGGCGACTGGAGGTTTCGACGATGATACCTGGGCTCGGGGAACTAGTCCTACTACTCTGGTCAAGAATGGAATATTTAAGTCTTGGGAGAGCTCACATTGGTCTCCAGGAGGCATGACTGACATCTGCTCATATTTCCATTCATGATTGTACGTTTATATAAAACAACTAGAGAAGAAAAAGGAATTAGAGGTAGAGATAAAAGCTCTGACAGGAATCAAACTCACTGCGTCATATTGGGTATGAAAAGCGTTGTATTACGGACGAACAAGCTTTATATTATTGTTACTACATGGACTCCTAGCTATGACCCAAGGTCCATGAGAATCATTGGCATAGGCTCGGACTATCCTACAGCCATTTGGCCTCCGAATGTCTCAAAGGCTATGTGCACAGATAGCTCTGAGCTGAATAGAGACTGTCTATTTGAGATTGCCAGGACAGGATTTCATCTGCAGAGCTTGGATGAACATAACTTATCATTTCAAAAGATTGTATTATACATACTAGGATAGGATAAAGGATAAAAGGGACGTTTAGCATCCCAGAAAAGCTTTCTATTGCACTCGACTAATTCTAAAAATAAAAAGACTACTAAAAACATTAAAATCTAAGACTACCGGGTAAAATATAGGAAAGCTAGATGACAGCGCAAACAGGATTAAGATAACGATTAATAGATAGAAGCAAAGCAGAAGCAAAGAAGCAAAGCCCATAAAACCAAAGAACAATTACACAAAAGCTCAAAGAAGACGCAGCCCGGCACAAAATAAGTCACAGAAAACCCAACAAACAGATAGAAACGTGAGCAAAATAAAGTAAGAAAAAACCCGTGAAACAAAAGAGAGCCCACCCGAAAGACCAAAGAAGACACTATCCGGCACAAACAAGCCCCAACCCACTCCGGCGCCCAACCCATGGATAGAAATGAAAGCAAAACCTAAGAAAGCCCGTCAAACAAAAGAAAAAACCACCCAAAAGCCCAAAGAAGACGCTGCCCAGTGCAAGTAACCACTAGGCATTGCCTCCATTGCTCCCATTGCCCCCATTACGCCCATTATCCCCATTACGCCCATTACGCCCATTACGCCCATTACGCCCATTACTTCCATTATGCCCATTACTCCCATTACCCCAATTACGCCCATTACGCCTATTACGCCTATTACGCCCATTACGCCCATTACGCCCATTACTCCCATTAACCCTATTACCCCTATTACCCCTATTACCCCTATTACTCCCATCGCCCCCATTACCCCCACCGTTATCATGAGCGCCTTTCTCAATAGTGTCATGTACTGACACCTTACACCCGGAAGGTGGGATCCCCGGGGGAAGAGCCACCATTTGGACATCTTATCATGCATATCAGCTCATATACGCTGGCTCCTGCCTCACTTGAGCGCGCAAAATCAGTTACCGGGAGTGGGTCTGGAACCTAACAACCCTATGATCATTGCTCAGAATTCTCCTCTGCCAGCCGTTGTGGGATCTAGGAAAGGCCCATCTGCGCCTTGCATAGCGCTCCATATCTTCCTCCTTATCGAGTCAGATTCTAGCTCAGTGTAGAACTTGGCGACGTCGAATTGGTCAGAGAGAGATAGTTCCGGCTCTGCCCAACAAGAGGTGTATTGGGACAAACAGGGTCCCCACCATCAGGAGGGGCAATAGCTGCTCGGTAGAGGAAGTAGGTGACATTAAGGGTGGAGCACTGGGAGAGATGAAGCCAGGCATTGACCTGATCGTAGTCAATCAACTCGATCTGGTCGGTGCCATTGGGAGTGACATTCAGGCTATGAATGTTGTGGAGAATTCCGAGGAACTGCCGGGGGTACTCTCCGTCCTTTACATACCGACAGGCAACTTCGCCAAGCTCCTCTAAAGTGTAGTGCCTGGGAACCACCAGCCAACTCTTGTTTGGTATAGCGTTATTACCACGGTTTATCTATGGAAGCTGGCGAGCCTGCCCAGGCTCGGCACCTGTGGTCGAAATGAATATTATTCGTACCCGTTTCTCCTTGTGAACAGTCAGTTGGGAACAAGCAATGGCCTTTTCGTCTCTCGATCTGGATTCAGATGCACAGCCAGGGCCCCTATCTCCCCCATCTTCCTCGGCATTGGAATTAAGTCTAGCATTTCTACGAGACTCAGCTACCTTCTTTAGTACATCCATGATGAGAGCATCCAGAGCAAAGTGGAAGGCCCGATGTTGGCCATTCTGAGAGGAGTTGAATTTGGCTCGAAAGCCTCTGAGGGCAATTTGTGCAATGGTCTCTGTCCTAACTTCATTCTACAAAGTATCACCCGCCTGCGTGCGAGAGGTAATATTCCTCTCATTACACTTCTGGAGAATGTATATGAGAACGGCGGGGTATCTCCTCCCTTACATAGTTTGTCCCTCACCAATGAGGTTGAGCTCAGTCCGGAAGATGGCAGTGGTGACATGACCATGACCACGAATCGGCGGCATGCTATTAACCAATTACATTCTCTGTAAAAAGACTAAATGGGATACGCAGAAGACTAACCTGAATTAGGCGAGGATATTCTTGGCGTGCAGAAGAAGACGGGAAATCCTAAAGAAATCTAGCAAATAGCAATCAGTAATCATTCCATCTTGGGAAAGGTGCAAAGGAGACAAACAGAAGACTAACTATAGGGGGAGATAACAAGCGAAAACGGGGAGCCGCTAGTGTATCTAGAGAATAGTGGTCAGCTATCATTTCACATTAAAGCTTTAAAAGAGCTCGTACGAGCCATGCACAAGTTCATTCAAGAACTTACACAGCGCTTTATCGTGCCCCAGAAGGAAGTGAAAAAGAGCAGTACTCAGGTTGGTATCTCTAGGAGGCTGAGGAAGGAAGAAAAGAGAGAAATTGTGGCACAAACTTACTTTTAGGAGGTAGAAGTGATCGAAAAGCTTCGCTTCAATTAACAGTAAGTTACCAGTATTCTATCGATATCAATCAGTATAGCCTACAAAAGGCCTGAGAACGGCGCATTTTGGACGTTAGGAACAGCGGACGAGACTTACTGGTATAGTTGGTGTGAAATGTGAGTAAGACTTTATGAGCGCGGAAAACAGTTCTCGTTTATATATAATGTATCGTTGTAAAGGGAAAGGTTGCTTTTAGAGGACTAAGAAGGACGATGAGAAGCTGTAGATTGATCAGAAGGTAATGAAGGAGTGGAGAAGGAAAATCCTGGGTTAGCGAGGGGTTTATATAAGGAAGAGCGTACTTTTCAAGCTGTTTGTCGTAGTATCAAGAGTTCTAACAACTCAGACCAGTTTGAAAGAGACTGTTAAACGTCCCAACTTGAATGTAGAACGTCCTTCTGTGCCTGTACAAAAAAGTACAGATGTACAGTTGCTGTGAGACAAACATGTAACAAGGCAAGCTTGTACACTTGACAAGGCGGGTTGAACAAACATGAACAAGCTTTTCAAGAGTGCTTTAAGGTACAATGATGTAATAGGCAGGCTTGTGACTACCACTGCTTTCTTGATGTGGGTTCAGATAAGGAATATTAGGCTATGGTAGATGAGCCCTTGCCATTAGGTTTGGCTCTCTCAAAGACTGCAATAGGCCGAATAAAGCACACTTGAGGTTTAGGGTATAATTCATGTTGCTTGTCATTTTTTAAATAGTAATTGTAGATATAAGTGTTAAGTAAGGTCTTCTTGAGATTTGTAGGAGTCTGTCGTAGCCCTGGGCCATCATTCATGTTCATGCTAGCAGGACCTCCAACGCTCTACCTGGATTTAGTCTGAAAGCTAATGTGAAAAGGGAGTTTTGAGCTGCAGAACGTCATTCAAGTACAAGTACTAGTACAATCCTGCTTAGGGGAAGGTGAGACCAATCCGAACAGTTGGCCTTTGAATTACAAACAGGCCACACAACACACCTTGAAAGTTTTTTAAGTTCTCATATGTTTTTTATCCCTTGAAATATCTCGAATTTACTGAACAGATAGTGTGATGACGAATTTCGTCCTCTTTGCACCTTTTTTCGTATAATAACATCTATCTATAGCACAGTTCTGGTCAAGAACTAGTTATTCAATTACCACACACGTTCAAGCACAGTGAGATCAGTCTCAAAAAGCAAGTTTGATTTTCGCGTCTCTTTTGTGCTGTGTATCGAACCTAATTTCTTGTAAAATGGTACAAGAGTCTCAATGCCCGTACTGCTGAAGAAAATACAAGTCAAGTGCATGGTACCAGAAGCATATGAAAACAGCGCATTTTGACTAGGTACAGCCTATTTGGGACGAAGAACGGCATGAAGGAATCCCCCAGCCTGCCGACACTGACCTAACCTCCAATTTAGTCGGGGAAGAATTTAGTACGGCTGAAAAGAATATTGAAGCAAATGAGTTCGATCTCTATCTAAACGCTCCTGATTCGGACTTGGAAAGTGTTAATTATTCGGACACTAAGGAAAGCACACCATTGGTTGGACTACCAATACTGACGACGCACCCCACTGCAGGAAGGTCACTACGGGACGTTGTACAGCCCGAAAGATCTCAAGATTAGATATGGCCACCATTCTGAAGCAAGAAGGACTTTGAGCGTACTTGGTGGTTTATTGGAGCAAAGGTACCAAAGGATCACATGGATAGATATTTCAAGAACGACTTTGGGCCTTAGGGCAGTAATATTAACTCTGCTTATCGGCTCCTTGATGCCGTTGATTAGTTGGAATCAGGTATGGAAATGAAGAGCTAGAAAGAGGGATTTGTATCATTTAGCGAAACTGTAGGTAAATGGACCCTACAATGTCCTATTCTAACCGAAAGTAGGAAATTTTCAGACGAGGAAGAACCAGATGAAGCTTCCTTTAACACAGAAATTCTTTTTCCGCAATCCTATTGATTGTGCTAAATATTTACTTAGTCAAAGAAGTTTTGCTCAAGATTTAGTTTACGCCACTGTGAAGGAATAGAATAGTGAAGAACCACCTCAGAGAGTTTATTCGGAGATGGATACCGCTGATTGGTGGTGGGAGATACAGGTAGGTTCAAATACGACGTTCCACGGCGCTTCTATACCGTTTACTAGGATACAAAATTAACAGCCAGCAAAGAATGAATTACCGGATGGAGCAACACTCGTACCAATCATCTGTTCCTCAGACGCTACTTGTTTGATTAATTTCTCGGGAGATAAGAAAGCCTGGCCAATCTACATAACAATTGGAAATATCCTATCAAGTACACAGAATAAACCCTCGAAACATGCAACCTTTTTTTTTTTTTTTTTTTTTTATCTTATTTTAAATTTTGTTTAAGGTACAAAAATAGCATAAATCCACATGGGATATGGCCGCAACAAACCTCCACTACAGTCCAGCCCTTCGTCGAGGCGGTGGAAACCGTGGGGCAAAACCCCTGGTCTAAAACCCGCACCAAGCGCCCGGGCGCTGAATACAGCAAAAAATATAATACATGAAAAACCACAAGAGCCAAAGAAATCTACCAAAAACCTAAGAAACAACCCGACAGTGAGCAAAACCAAAAATACCAAAACCCATAGGAAATCAAACCAAGAGAAAGCCCATCCGTCACAAGAACGTTTGCCGATCCCAAGGAGAAAACCAAAGATCCGTAGCCATAACTCGAGGGTAATAGTACCGGGGCCATATAGGCCAGGCAGTCGGGGCTAATGGAAAGCGTGTGGCGGGGGGAGCCGAGGGAGTCCACGAGTCTAAGGCGCAAGTGGCGGGAAGGTGCCGGTGGCTCAGGCCGCCGAGCGTGAGGGGGGGTGGTGCGCCGGCCTAAAGATAGGCCGACGGCGAGCGGGGGGGTGTTGGCTGTAACCGAGCCACGGGACGAAACCAAGCGGAGGAGAGGAGGGGTAGACCCAGGACAGTGACGCAGGAGACGAGGACCACCAAGGGGTCACGATTTTTCGCGATGTGACCGTGCCGACCGAAACGTTCAGGAGAGAGTGCAATACCAGAAAGTAAGGCCACCAGTGCCGCTACTTCACAGATCGCCCGAAGCTAAACGACGAAACGCAGGTATGACGAGGGGTTGCCGACCGTGTAGATGCTAAGCGAGGACGCGAGACAACCGTAAAGAAGCCAGGAGAATACGCGAAACAAAAACTTGAGAGGATGTTGGGACAGGCCCTAAGAAACGGGTGCCCAAGTCAGAATCTATCATAGGGAGTTGCAGCTCACTAGGAGTGCAGGAGGTGGATGTTGACGATGATTTCTCGTGGTGTTGAGATTTCAATCGCCGGAGGTGTAGGGGAGATGGTTCGTGTCGAAACATGCAACCTTCCTTTTGGCGCTTTTGCCCGTCCCCCAAAGATGCTGGGCGTAGCAGCAAGAGATGCACTGCAAAGGCAGGTCAACAATGAGATTCTTTGTGATTTGATGGAAGGGATCTTTGCACCAATTGTTGCACTAGGGAACTCCAGACTTGAGGTTGAATGCGCTGATGGAAAGGTCCGATTGTGTTTCTTACGCCTCTCGGCGTGGATTGCGGATCTCTTAGAAAATGTAACATTGCACAGTATTTAACAAAATTAGTGCACTGTCTGTGACATTCGACCAGAACAGCTAGCCTCCCATTTGAGACGTTCTGCAGCTAGACGAGATTAATAGAAATCCCAATATCTCTTCAACAAATACTGTGAAAACGACCAGAAGGCCAAACAACAACTAACAAATTGTAGTTTCTAATTGCTTCCTAGTGTCTTTTCGGGGCTTCCGCACATTCAGCAATCCGACCTGCCCAAACCAGATATTCTCCATGTTGTGTACCTGGGAATATTCGAAACACACCTTATGAAATAGGTTATCGGATTTTTAAAGAAATACAAACAGCTACAAGTATTCGATGCTATCTGGAAGAGTTTAGATGTTTATTTTGGCTATTCCGCGCTGAACAAAGAATACAGTCGGATCTCTCAGTAGACCGGAGAAGAGAAGAAGATTCTTGTTAAAGTAATACTACTATATTTTGCAGCCTCCCTACATCATCTGAGTGTCGCAGAACGTCTTATATTCACTAAAGCTCTAACTTGTATCCGGTCAATTGTCAACTTTACTCTAATGTCACAATATACAAGCCATACTGATGAGACGATTCAATACCTCGAACAGTTTCTTAAGGCCATTCATAATTATCAAGTCGTTTTTAAGGAGTACTGAAAGGATAAGTCCACTGTCAGGAAAGAGAGAGAGGTCACAGGCAGAATTCGAGGTGAGCATAGTGTAGTACTTAATCAACACCGCCATTTGGAGGCTACATTTGCCAAAAGACGTCGCATTGTGGATGAACAACGTCGTGATTTAGATGGAATTGTTACAGATATATATGATGAGGATGTAGACTTTAACTTTGTTAAGATACATCTGTTGAGTTACTTCGGGGACCATATACGGTACGTTGGGAATATTCAAATGTATTCTACCAAGTCGGGTGAAACAAGTCACAAAACAATGATCAAGGAGGGCTATCAGCGGCACAATAAAAACGATGCAAGCCAACAAATACTACGATCATATTCTAGACTTGACAGCTTCAAAATTCATGAAATGAATATCCAAGCGGATCTATTGCGTCTGATTTGAGATGAAGTACCCGACAAACAGCACAAACGGCAAGTCGATTTAGTAACTAAACAACCAATGGGTTTCACACCAACTGTGGAAACCATTTCCCAGCTCTACCAGAGTTTGAGAAATTTTCCGGACCTTTTAATCGATTATTATCGACGAAAGTCATCTGTGAGCCAATATTTTGATGTGGATTCAGCTAACCAGTTTCCAGTTGAGAAATGTCGGCTTTTACTTGTCCCGGTAGAGAACTTTCAGGACGAGAGAGAGGTCACTTGGCAGCTTCTTTGGTGTACCGGAACCCAGCGTTGGAGGTCAACAGGGCAGAGCAGGAATGATTGGGTATGGGTGGATTCGGGTAATAGAAGTATTTATGGAGCACTAAAAGGCTATTATCCAACCCACTTGGTTTTGATAATGAAAGTTCGAGACCCAAGAACGGGTTTAGTAGATAGACTGGTATTAGTAGATAGACTATATGTTGACAACTCGGGGAAGCTCAACGATATAATCGGACATGTTACCATTACTTTGGGGATGGTGAAAGGCCCAAATAGAACAACTGAGATAGTCGTTAGTATTAAAAGGATCATGGGCATAGTGCATTTAGTACCCGAGACTAGTGGTATGGATAACAACTGCTGGTATGTATATAGTAGGATTGATTTAGAAATATTTAATAGACTTTATTGAAAACTTTACAGTAGAAAGAAAGAAACAAAAAATCATATGAAGGGGATACGTAGTGGTACATTTTGAGACATCTAAGGATATTGATAGTGAACTAACTAAGGTGACAAATAGGAGTGGTACAGAAAGGCAAAGCGAATCATGAATGTCAGAAGAAGGACGAGAGGAGGCAAAACAGATATGGGCTTCAGTGAAATAAAACAGATTTGGCATGCATACTTTGGAAATAGAAGAATGTGTGGGGCCGGTATAGGGGTAGAGAGTAGTTGTTATGACTTGAAGAACGTCCCCCAAGGGACGAAATTTATAACGGAGAAATCAAGGGGAAGAGAGAGTGCTAAGTGCGTGATGAGGTGCTGAGACAGGCAAGGTTGTTCCGGACATGCACAGGTACAAAGCGGACGAACAACAGCCAAAATGGCCTGGATAGATATGCAAAAAAAAATAAGAGTCAGTTAAGCGAGACCTCCTTGCTAGTGGAGCAAGCTAGGGACCACCTGCAAAAGAGGACGACAAATGGCGCCGAAGCCATGTATGGGGCTTTCAGAAGGCCTGTTGGGTCTTTAGGAAAGGCAGTAAATGAATGAGGGACAGGAGGGACCTGGAGAGGTGGTATTAGTAGCTTTTTTTTTTATTTTTTTATTTTTATTTTTTATTTTTATCATATTTTAAATTTTGTTTAAGGTACAAAAATAACACGAATCCACAAGGGATATGGCCGCAACAAACCTCCACTACAGTCCAGCCCTTCGTCGAGGCGGTGGAAACCGTGGGGAAAAACCCCTGGTCTAAAACCCGCACCAAGCGCCCGGGCGCTGAATACAGCAACAAAATATAATACATGAAAACCACAAGAGCCAAAAACATCTACCGAAAAACCCAAGAAACAACCCGACAGTGAACAAAACCAAAAATACCAAAACCCGTAGGAAATCAAACCAAGAGAAAGCCCATCCGTCACCAAGAACGTTTGCCGATCCCAAGGAGAAAACCAAAGATCCGTAGCCATAACTCGAGAGTAATAGTACCGGGGCCATGTAGGCCAGGCAGTCGGGGCTAATGGGAAAGTGTGTGGCGGGGGGAGCCGAGGGAGTCCACGAGTCTAAGGCGCAAGTGGCGGGGAGGTGCCGGTGGCGCAGGCCGCCGAGCGTGAGGGGGGGTGGTGCGTCGGCCTAAAGATAGGCCGACAGCGTGCGGGGGGGTGTTGGCTGTAACCGAGCCACGGGACGAAACCAAGCGGAGGAGAGGAGGGGTAAACCCAGGACAGTGACGCGGGAGACGAGGACCACCAAGGGGTCACGATTTTTCGCGATGCGACCGTACCGACCGAGACGTTCAGGAGAGAGTGCAATACCACAAAGCAAGGCCACCAGTGCCGCTACTTCACCGATTGCCCGAAGCTAAACGACGAAACGCAGGTATGACGAGGGGTTGCCGACCGTGTAGATGCTAAGCGAGGACGCGAGACAACTGTGAAGAAGCCAGGAGAATACGCGAAACAAAAACTTGAGAGGATGCAGGGACAGGCCCTAAGAAACGGGTGCCCAAGTCCGAATCTATCATAGGGAGTTGCAGCTCACTGGGAGTGCGGGAGGTGGATGTTGACGATGATTTCTCGTGGTGTTGAGATTTCAATCGCCGGAGGTGTAAGGAAGATGGTTCGTGAGGTGGTATTAGTAGCAGATACAGGGAGATATATAGGTAATACATGAGGGAGAAATCTTTTTTGCTGATGTATCGGCTCGTTGTGGGTTTATAGTTTCAGAAGTATGAGAAATAGTGGTGGAGTAGTATAGGTTACTGATCGTGGACCCAGTTGAGTGCTGGATGCTGGTGAATTACCTTCTCAAGGATGATTCGTTTCTTAGCCAGACTATGAATCTTGGAGCTGGTCCTTGGACCAGCTGGTTTACGGTTGAGGAGATAGTAAAATTGGTACGTGCCTACTTTTTCGCCAACGAGCACAGTCTGGGCTGCAAGCCATTTACGCAGTAGTACTTCAGCCCTCGGCGTTGGCCCACAGTTCTTCTCGTATACACTGCTCTTTGCTGAGCCATAATAGACTACGAAGATATGGGGCACAAGTCCTTAGCAGTGGGGGATTTCTCACAGGCAGTGTTTGGTGGTCAGTAAGTAATTTCTTAGGGAGAACAAGGTAGCTAATAGGTTGACAGACTACTACAAGAGGTACTATCAAATATATCAAAAGATAGTTCCGCGGACTGCCACTCCCCGAGAAATACGCCCTTTTAATCAATTATGCTAACTCAATCTGGGGTTATATGGCCGAGGTGCGGAAGAATGCCACAATCCGAAAGATAGACCGGCATGTGTAAAACATCTGGTCACAGCACAAGATATAATAAATTAATACTGCTGGGTATGAAGATAAGATGGGGGATGACATGCGTGATCTTATTGAGAGCGACGACAATACCTAAGCATGGTCTGCAAACCCTGCTGTCTCGTTGTCCAGAGGTGATTGGTAGTTCAGAGGCAAATGGTAGTCCAGAGGCAAATGGTAGTCCGGTGGTCAATGGGGATTGAAAGCAGAATCATAGTCCGGAGGGGAATGATAGTATAGAGGGGAATAGTGGTCTAAAGGGGAACTGCAAGCATGACCAAATTGAAGCCAGACACTTTCGGAGTGGCAGCCCCCAAGTGTTCAGTAGCAATTCGGCCATGGCAGTATTTTGTAGATGGATGGCTTTTCCTGCTTTTCACTGTAATTAATATGCTTGTTATACTTGGCATTAATAGTGAGCACAGTGACATAGACTAGACTATTTGTATTGGTTAGATCCAGCAGGGAGGATTTCCATGATAATAAGTATTTGTTTATACAGATTATATATCTAGAGAACAGCAGGGTGTGCTGATGCAATCACCGGGTTAAGTAGGACGTGTATATAATGCAGCAAAATGATGATCGCGGAACCCAGGGAACCCAGAGGGCCTCAGAGCCAAGGCTTTGTGAAACTGGTGAAAATAGGAGTGAATGGAACATGGACCAGGGAAGAGCTGGTCCGCGGTTAGACAACTACAGAAGAACTAGTAGAGGGTAGAGGCATAACCATGACAATCAGGATATTGCCAAGACAAATCAAGAGGCAGACCTCAGGTAAACAGGATAGATAGGAGTTTATGAGCAAGAGCCAGGGGCAACATCAGCAAAAAAGAAATCTGTCTTTTGTGCTCCACGGTGAGCCATATCGTTGAGTTTTACGTTTTGGCTAATCGCGAGTGACCCCGATTAATTATGATGCTTCTGATTGTGTCCCCTAATGATCCGATATAAATCTTAATTTTAGCAAAATATGAGCTATTTTTATCAATATCTCATAGACATTTTACATTACAAAGTTGTATGTTATGAACTCAAATTTCTCAACTTCCATATGTAAAAGGTCCGTGAGTTCTTAATAAAAATTGCTCATATTTTGCAGAAAACAGAATTAATATTATTTTCTTTAGTCAAACTAAAGGGATTTTTAATATCGCGATCATAGGACTCACAATATGCCAAAATGTCAAACTCAACGACATGAGGCACAGGGGGCAGGCTGTTTTTTTGCTGATGAATACGGAACCCACAGAGAGGGTCTGAGGAATATGTGAAGGGGAAGAGAAAGGATCACGTTACATGGGGGGGGAGCATGAAACAGAAGGTGATTTCAATCAAAAATGCGTAAACTGGGAGACGAGAGCGATAAACCTGGATGGGTCTGGGCTGAGGCAGACAGAGGCCAGAGAGTAGAAGGGGTATGTGAGGTAGGTGCAAGAGAGTATACAAAAGTTAAAACAAGGACATGGGATAGCCAGGATAAGGGAAGGGTGGACCAGAGATCACCGGAATGAGGGATGTGTGAACCAGAGATTGCTGGAATAGGGTAAGCGTGAACCAGGACTGAGGATCCAGGGTCCGAGTAAAATGGCTGGACCTTGGTGCTGGGTGGTGGACCAAGAGGTTCAAGGTGACCAGGGGTAATCAGGTTACTTCAGAACCAGTGAAAACATTTTGCTAATAATAATGCATCTCATGCAATACTATGTCCTTCAATAGTGTATGCAGATTAAATCAACTATAATTCTGACTGTTTGTTTAGAAGATACTTAGCTAGTCTTACTCTCTTAGATATAATTCATGCATTTGATTAAGCTTTCTCTCATTTGCTACTGACTTGTTAAAAGATGCCAGTTGATATGTCTTCTTTTTCTCCAGCCTCGAATATCATACTGGCAACTCTCATTGTGCCTGGTTTCATTCCTTAGCTTAACATTAGATAAGTTTTTTTCAAAACCTTTACTACTCTGCCCATCACCAAACTGACTGCTTGCTAACCATTTAATTAAACTCATTTCACAAAACCTACAATCATCTCATCAATATACATTCTTCGCTTTGCTTGCAAAGATTCTCTTAGAGTCTCTCCCATTGCTGGGATAATCTTTCTTGACCCTATATATACCATTAACTTTTGGCTCTTTACAACATTTCACAACTTTAAGTTAGACTAAATCCTCAACTTAACTATATGAAAAGACCTTAAACTAATGAGGGGGTCAAACAAGCAAGCCAATCTCTTGGCTGGGATCTTCTCTTCCAGCATTGTCTCAATTTTGGTGGTGTATCATAAGAACCAAAATAATCAGACTATGTGCTAGAAAGTTCAATTAAGGTGAGTCATGCCTAGCATAGTAGTTAGGTAGGACGCAATATTAGTTTTATTGTCTCTTGACTACTCAAAAAATACTTTAGCTACATCCTTACTAATATCTAATACTACAGAGTCATTTTCATCATTCACTATACCCTGCACCTGCCAATCCTGCAATCCTTCAGTAAGAAATCCAGTTTTGATTCCCTTAATTACAATTTCATAATCCACTAACCTGTCAATAGGAAGTGCAAGTTTGACAACTTGGAATAAGTTTTGAACTACCGTATTCTTCTTAACCAAGAACCTCTCTCAGGCATCCCTGACTACTCATATCACCATAACATTCTATCGTCTCACCTTGCTTCCTCTAAGTACCACTTCTTCACCAGCTAAAATCTGTTCTTCCTTTTGTTCTATCTCGTCAAGCTTTTGTTACAAGGAATCCTTATTAAGATTCCATAGGTTAGTACTGCTCACAGTATATATAGTGAAAGTTCAAAGATTAATGCTAATAGTTAAGCCTACAGGATGATATCCAGAGTGAGCCAAAGTAGTAATAGATTCTTACACATATTTGAAACTTCCTCCCCTTCTCTTTTGAAGTGGAGTAGTATCAGGAAATTGTCAGACCATGGTCTAGGGAGGTCCTAGACCCTCCCGGTCTACAATGGCAGGTTTTGATTCCTGTGGTCTACCTGGTTCTCTTTGATCCACCCTAAACCACACTTTTTAAAAAATTGTGAAAAATGTGAACCAGGGTGAACCAGGGAGTACTGGGGAGTACCATGGGACTATAGACATTTTGCTGATAGGTAGTGGCAGTAGGAAATATCTATGAAGCAGAGACTCTGCTTGTAATATGAGGAACAATATAGAATATAGGAAATTGCTGGAAATGGCAAGCATCCCCTTGTAAATTGTTCTTTTTTATAAAGGAGATCAACTAACCTTTAAAATATCCTTAAAGGAACAGCTTATTAATATATTAAGAGGTTCTATTAATCCTGTAAACCCTCCAGAAATAGCACTAACTATAATAGCATTTGCCTTTATAGTATTGAGTACTTCATCCGTTTTGTGGCCAGTGAAGAGATCTAAGATAGCAGAGTAGGTTGGTCTTACCATATTGAAACTAATTACTCATCTAGTCAGTAAAGAATATTCTCACTATATGCATAGGCAGAAGGATTGAATTTGACCCCTACTCTGAGATTATACTCAAGCTTTTCAGCGATAATAGTAGGCCTAGTATCTTTTCCGCGAAAGAAAAACAGCAGCTTCACTTGAGATACTCTATCGGTAAAAATAGTAAGTTAGATTATTCTATAGTATTTGTCTTATCCTGATGACTGACTAGACTGCCTCCATATAGTCTTCTCACCTTTAATGTTGTAAGTACATCTAGCAATAAACTCATATAGCACAGAAGTCTGATCTCTATCGCAAATTTTCTAGGGCCAATATCTGCCAATTGTAGCTGGTAGGTCTCTCTCTCTAATTTGTGAATTTCAATTATTGAATCACATCCAGTTAAGGATTGCGTCACTGAAATCCTATAGCAGTTTACTAGCATTATTAGTTATAGCACGAAAACTAATCAGTTACGAGAATAGCATAGGAAGTCTCAAAACCACTCATTTGAAAAAAAAAAAAAGGTTTGCCTCTACCTCCCTGAAGTGCTTTTGAATTCATTCTATACTAACTCGCTGGAACCAGCTACAAAGAACCGGCATTCTCATACTCGTCTCTGCTGAAATATTTCAAATAACTCCCGCTCCATCTCTTTCCACCACCTTTGCCTTACCCCACCCATTTTCCCATATTGCACCCCCTTCACCTCCAAGTAGTATCCTATCTCCTCCTCCTTTCTCCATCGTGATAGGTTTGTTGCTGGGAGTTAAAACTAGTCTGCAACTTCTACTCGAGCTGGTTCTCAAAACTGGGTAGAGCCACAATGTTTATAGTTCAAATTCCAATGAGAAAGAATTTTATACTTATAGTTTACTGAATAAGAACTATAAGGATTAGCCATCGGACTACCTGGCGTTAGCAATGCTACTGAGAGTGGCTTTCACTTTGGACTTGGCTTTTTTTAATTCTAGCATAAAAACGATCCACTGGAAGAGTGGAAAGATTAGGCTAAATATAAATATGGCCACATGGGAGATTGGAGCTTCTTGGTAGCATATTTTGACCTTTTAATCCTTTGTTTTCTTCTGGCTTATAATTTTCAAGAAGCTGCAAATATCTACTTTTTACTGTTTCAAAATAGTTTAAATATTGACTCTCTTTTTCCCTACCTTGACACATTTTCTCTATTTTATGAAGTTGACTTATTTTGGACCCATCTTAATATTTACATTTATCACTTTGAAGTTGAAATTGTCTTTTGTCTTAAGTTACAATATTATTGAGTACACTTATCTCCTGTACTCTCATGTTTCAAACTCAAAAACAACTTCCTAGTACATAGTCTGATTATTCGGATTCTTACAGTATTGAAATTCCCTGGAACAACCTGACTTTTTGCAAATCTATAGCCTATAGTCTTTCTGTTTGATCTAGTGTTTGTTACGGGGCCTACAGGACCCCGAAACCTCCTGCATCAGCAAAAAAAAAATCTGTCTTTTGTGCTCCACGGTGAGCCATGTCATTGAGTTTTACATTTTGGCTAATCGCGAGTGACCCCAGTTAATCATGATGCTTCCGATTATGTCCCCTAATAATCAGATACAAATCTTAATTTTAGCAAAATATGAGCTATTTTTATCAATATCTCATAGACATTTTACATTACAAAGTTGTATGTTATGAACTCAAATTTCTCAACTTCAGTATGTAAAAGGTCCGTGAGTTCTTAATAAAAATTACTCATATTTTGCAGAAAACAGAATTAATATCATCTTCTTTAGTCAAACTAATGGGATTTTTAATATCGCGATCATAGGATTCATGATGTGCCAAAACGTAAAACTCAACGATATGAGGCACAGGGGGCAGGCTGTTTTTTTGCTGATGTGGCCCCTGGTCAAATTCCCCACCCCGCCCCATCCAATAGCGTGGGGTGGGGGGGTTTTTTTTTGATTACCCACTCCTGCCCCCATCCAGGTTTCCACCCCGTTCAAGGCCCCGAACGGCCGCTCGTAGATCAAATTTCCCTGTCTGGGGTACCATATTTTCATTAATTCCCCGCCAAAGACTTTTTCTTTTTTGTATATTCCTGTCCACTTGTCCTCTGATATACAAAAATATTGCCCGTTTCACTGCTTACTAGTATAGATTCTATTTTCACTTTACTGAGAAGGCCCATCTTGATGTCCCACCCCTATGTCTTATTTTTCTAGTATTTAAGATGCTATACCAGTTGTGCTACCCTTATGTCGACAATCATGTGTCCAGAATCATACTTCCAGCATTATAGACTCTAAACCATCACCCCACATGACACGCTAAGGACCATAGACTGAGAACAATTGCCCAGAATCATATACCAGGAATTATTTGCCCGAGCTATACAGCGAGAATTATACATACAGTACCTCGTCAGAAGTGTTCGTGATTGCTTACTAAGCAACCTCGCCAAAAAAAAATGCCACCAGACCAAATACTACCGAGTTGATCGCGACCATACCACTCTCTATTTACACTACAATACCGGTAGTACCATGTCCCTCTGCCGCTGTGCCACTTTCTCTCTTTTAATAATTCTTAATTTCAAATGGTTAACTGAACTGAATATAATTCAAAAAAAACAAGTAAGGGAGGTCTTCCACCAATTCAATGTAATTTCTCTCACACCAATTCATAACACTATGAGCCTTGTGAATAGGAGCATTGCCTTGCAGAAAAAGAATATCTTCAAGTTGCATATTAAAGGAAATCATCTGATGAATAATACAAAAAAGATATCTTCTCAAGAGTCTAACATGCCTGGTCTTATTGATATTTTGGGTAATAGGAACCAAAGGACCCTTTCTCTTTCCCAAAAAGCACCCCCATATCCTATGTGAAATTCCTCAATCCTTTTCCTTTCGATGAACACAATCTGCAAACCACCGCTCCCCATGTTCTCTAGAGGTCTTTGGAGTTCACTCCCCTAATTTAAGTCCTATTCAGCATATATGGGCTGAGATTAAAAAGTGAATACACCAGTAGTATCCAAGGATTAGAGATACTGAAGGAGGGAAAGAAGCTATTTAGAAGAGGCTTGCACAATTATTACCCTTGGTTGGGAGACAATTCCAGGGGGAGGAATTTTTTGAAAAGTTATGGAAATCAATGCATGATAGAGCAGCTGCAGTATTGGAAGCAAGGGGAGGTTATACAAGGAATTAATTAGTTTTATTTATTATTTTGTCACTCTAAAATATACATAGAAGACCATTAATCATTGACTGTTGGTTGTTGAGAGATGGTGGTTGATCGTGCACTCGCGCGCGCACGCCGTTGACAACCCCGCCACATTGCCCCACCGGGCCCATGGCGCAATTGCAATTAAACATGTCTCAGATCACGAACACTTCTGACGAGGCACTGTACATCCAGAACAATACACACGGGATCATTGCATAGCATCATATGGCAAGAATCATATGCTCAAAATTGTACTCCCAAAATCATACGCCCAAAATCATATGTCCGTAGTCATATGCCCATAATCATACGCCCATAATCATAGGCTCATAATCATATGCTCTTAATCATACATATCTAGATCATACCCACAAAGCATACTCACTGTACAATTAGTTAGTAACTATTCAGAGTCAATCACCTTCTCAGCTTCAGGTAAGAGGTGATTTGGAAGCATCATTAGAGCTCTATAATGTATATTCATGCAAAGGCTACATGTGTGAAGCAGAAGAGATAAAATACCCGACCCCCTTCAGGAGGGTCCTATATAAAACATGATAGAAAACATTAAAAGAGAAGGGAATTCTGGTTGAAAATAAGAGTTCAGTGAGGAAAGGAAAGCAAAAGATAATTCTCGGACGTGCTTAGGCCCCACCACTCTGTCTGCTACCCCCAGCTCTAGACCTGCCACCACCATCCCTGAAGCGTGTGTGAACCGAACTCGTCTACCCAGTTCCACTACCACTGCCTGCCCACCTACGATTCCCACTACTTGTAGTCCAACGGGGTATGAGCGACCGCTGAACTGGAGTCCTTGGGGGGTTACTCTTACCACTAGTTCTAGATGGCCCTTGTCCATCACCCTGAGAAGCCGTGCCTCCCGTACCACCCCCGGCAGTACTTCCAGCAGAACCCCTGACAGCACTCCCAGCAGTCCCTCCAGTAGTACCACCACCCTCATCAGCTGCAGGACTCCCAGCAGGACTCCTAGCATTACAACTCCCATTGTCTCCCCCACTCTCTCCTGCGCCAGTGGTCCCATCACCGCTGCTACTACTGCTACCTCCTGCCACTACTCTTGTATTCCCACTCTAGTTCCCCTGTACCAACCCTCCTAGCACCACTCATACTGCTACTGCCACCAGCCCCACCAGCCCTACCAGCCCCACCAGCCCCTCCAGCTCCAGGAAACAAGCAACAGTACACAGGAGCGCAAGGGTTGCCATCGGAGCCACTGTGATCGCTATGGTTATCACTGCCACCACCAGGGAGTGGGGGAGGGGGAGGAGGAGGAGCACTCCCGCGTCGAGTACAAGGTCGTAGCTCTGCGCCAGGAGGACGTGGTGGTACTGGCCCGCCCCCATCCAGATTCTGAATACCCCTAATCTCCTCCAGCGTAGCCCAATCAGGCTTCCCAGCCATAACGTTCATAACATTGTCAATAGGCCTTAGGTCCTGGACTATGAGGGTAATGCGACCAGCATGTGCCGCACCCAATGCACCAGCTATAAGTATTTAATTAGTAAATTAGATGATTTAGTTAGGATAGAAATTCAACTTATCAGTTATTATCATGACTATGAACTCTTCTGCCACCATGTGAAGGCATTCAACGGCAGATTTCTGCCAGCGGAATTAGTGCTCGAGTGTCAAATCTACCAGTATTTCTTGACAAAGATGATAGAAGGGAGCTTTGGGAATAAGGTATCCCCCATCTCGGCGGTACCTTATAATTTCCGCCATTGCAACCCTGCCGCCAGGATATCTTGCCGGCTGCTGTACCCCATTAACTACTCTACCGGCACTCTTCTGACCAAGATGCTGAGTTCAGGGCCCCCAATTTGTGCCACCCATTGGGCCCAAGACACTTTGATTTTCACAACTATTAGGAGGCATCGAGCCCATGTTTTTGATTCTTTTGTTTCTTTGTTTTGCTTTTTAGAGAGAAAGGTGAGTAAAGAGGAGGAAGAAGGTTGAATGGACATCAGCAAAAAAACAGCCTGCCCCCTGTGTCTCATGTCGTTGAGTTTTACGTTTTGGCACATTGTGAGTCCTATGATCGCGATATTAAAAATCCCGTTAGTTTGACTAAAGAAGATGATATTAATTCTGTTTTCTGCAAAATATGAGCAATTTTCATTAAGAACTCACGGATCTTTTACATACCGAAGTTGAGAAATTTGAGTTCATAATATACAACTTTGTAATGTAAAATGTCTATGAGATATTGATAAAAATAGCTCATATTTTGCTAAAATTAAGATTTGTATCAGATCATTAGAGGACACAATTGGAAGTATCATGATTAACCTGGGTCACTTGCGATTAGCCAAAACGTAAAACTTAAAGACATGGCTCACCGTGGAGCACAAAAGACAGATTTTTTTTTTGCTGATGGAAGAGGGATTCTGTTTGCTTCTGCAAGAATTTGACTGAGGACGATCGGGGGTGTGAGTTTGTGACTCTGCCTATATGGATTTGTGCATATGGGTATAGACCTACAGTTTCCCTAGTAGCTGAGTCATGATATTAGGAGTTGTTAAGAGTGAGATAGGTATTGGGAGAGCGATGGATGGAGGGACATTTTATACCGACCAGAATAAGGAGAATGGGAAGTTCATGACCTATATCTTTCAAGCCGCCAGCCACCTTGTCATATATCTCAACCCCCCTATAGTTTAGGTATATATTGATTCATGATGTTTGATTAATAGATACAAGATTTAGGTATGGCTTATAGGGGGTCGATATATATGTACACTTGAATTGTACAATGATTAAAGTCGAGTAAGGCTCTAACCTAAAGCCTACTAGGACATACATTGCACAATCCCTCCTATATAGCAATTGCTTGAAGGTTGTGTATGATACATTATATATGTTCCAATATGTTATATCTTCCCGGTTCAGGTATCAAGTGTACAATTATATGGTAAAAAGTACATCCCCATCCGTGTGTGAGGATACCAAACATAGACTTCACTTGAATGATATTTTTTCTATAATAGTAGAAGAGGACTAGACCTGAAGAGTTATTCATACTTAGCAGTTAGTTACGAGGGCTTCGGTTTCATGTGTTGTGGCGAGGCCTTGACACCTAACTCCTGATTGATCGCAACGATATTTTCAAGAGGTTAACCTAAGTTCACTTTTGCTTATAAGAGAGGGCAAACTACCACCCATCTTTCTCATCATACTCCCATCTTCTTGCTCAGAAGACTCTCTCCAACACTATATTCAAGTCGCCTTGTTCCCTGACCCCCCAAAGTGATCCCTTCTTTCGAACATTACTGAAGCACAAGACAGATACCTATTTCTTGCCCGGCTACTCTCCACACTCCTCAATCTACCTAACTTCTCTGTTCTAGTCCATATCGCAGTAGCGTATATAAGCTATCACACAACTACTAATAGTAAGTTAGCTTGTATTCTCAGATCAGCCTTTCCTTTTATTTGCCCCACCCTAACTCCGAATAATACCCCCAAAAAGCATACGCCCAAAATGATACACCCAAAATCATACGCACAAAATCATACACACAAAATCATATGCACAAAATCATATGCACAAACTAATCTTGCAGAATAGAATACCCACTTCCCTGAGAATTGTCTTCAGCTTATAAGCGGAAACCTCTTCTGGCGGGCGATCATGGCCACCCTGTTTATCCTGAAACAATCGGCTGGAATAAGGATAGGCCGAACCTCAGTACTTTGGAAACTGTCTTCGAACGTGCACAGGCAAACTGGAGAAATCGCTTGAAACAACGCTCTCATTTCGCGAGAGGATATGATAAGTACCAGGCGCTCAACAATGTGTAACTATCCTCTTCCCTTCGGGCAATACTTGCAGCAGGTAACCTCCCTCTTGATAGTGATCGCACTATCATCGGTACGCACGAATCATAACCGCTGAGTGTACAGACTCCGGTTTCGTACAGTATATCGCTAAGCTCGTGAGAGACACTATAGTCTCGGCCTGATATTGTAAGATGTAGAGATAAAAGTACATTGTAGGAAAATAACTTAGATGATTGCGTAAAGAACTCTAAACTAAGAGGCCTTTTTTTTTTTTTTTTTTTATATCATGCGTTCATTGTTTTAAGGTACAAAAAGCTTCATGTAGCGGAGGCTATGGAAAAAACAAAACCTATAAAGCAAAAACATATCACAAAAGAAACCATATCCCTCGCCCTGATAGTACTAAGTAGTGAGACCAAAAACCACCGGCCTCGTCTGTCAAAAACATAAAAATATAGGGAATCTCCAACACACTTCGTAACTCGTAAACCTTCACGTAAAGAAAATTACAAAAAAACAAATGCATCGGTCGTAGGTTGGGGGCAAGGGGTGGCGTTGTCTTCGGGAGGGGGGTAGTGGGAGCGGATTTTATTCTTCAAAGGGGGAAGGGTCCTCGGGGGGGAACCCGGTGCGGGTGTCTAGGATGAAACTCCGGAGAGCTGAGAGGGAGGGTGGGTGATTCCAAATTGGGCTCTCGGGCGATAGGCTTTCGACCCCACTTAGATGGGAGTGTCTGGCTTCAGCCCTGGCGGGGCAGTGTAGGACGGCGTGTTCGAAGGTTTCTGGGGCCTCTAGACACCGAGGGCAGGTGGTCGGGCGATCTGGGTCGTCACGCCAGGTGGGATGGGCTAGCAGGTAGCTTTTGCCAGAGCGCATCTGATGTATGCGGCTGGCGGCGAACTTGTCGAGTCCCATGAAAGGGTGGGGGGTCGTGGAGGAGGGAAATATGTAATAGGGGGGTGCCGGGAGGGAATCGTCCCAGTCCTGGAGCATGAGTTTGTGAGCCCTTTCCTTGAGTGCGGCATAGGTTCGTGCCATGAGGGTCGGGGGCGGGATGTCTTCTGTCGGGGGGAGGGGTGTTTGTCCGATCTGGGGGAAGCGGGGGAAGCCGTGTCCGAGGGGGAAGGCTATGTGGGCGAGGTCGTCGATGGGGAGGTGTCTCCTCAAGGGGGGGGTGGGAACCGGAATGTTCCAGTTAAGGGGGCGGTACATCGGGCCCGCCTTATCAGCCAGTGGTCGGGCTGAGTCAGTGGCCCTGAATTGCGACAGGGAGGGGAAAGTGGGGGGAAGTCGGGCGGTCGCGGGATTGAGGGTGGGAGGTGAGCAGCATAGTCTGAGTGCCGCGATGCGTCTCTTGTGCCTGCAGTAAGGGCCAAGGGGCGGGAGGCATGCTTCCCTGGAAAGTATTGGGATGGGGGTGGCGAAGAAGCAGTTGGTGGTCCACCTCTGGACTCTGTGCCAGAAGGAGTTCATGCGGGTGGTGGAGCGGGTGTTTGGGACGAAGAGGTCCGCGCCGTAGGTGAGGATTGGGAGGATGAGTCCCATGGCGAGCCGGTGTGAGAGGAAGGGGCGGACCCCCGCCCCTGGAGAGGCGACTCTTTTTAGAAAGGAGAACGCAGCATTGGCTAAAGCCAGGCGTCTTTCGAAGTGGTGGGTGGTGTTGAGAGCAGGGGAGAACCAGTAACCGAGCCACCTTACTTCACTGGAAGGGCGGAAGATTTGGTCGTTGAGGGTGACGGGGTGGTTGGCTTTGAGGGTGCCCCTTTGGCTTGGGGTACGCCAGTGGATGAGTTCTGTTTTTGGGATGGAAAAGGACACACCCAGGGATGTGGCGCGTTGGGATAAGGATGCGAACAGGCTTTGTAGCCGGCGTACATTGGACCGGTAGGAGGGGGTGGAGACTGTGAGTGCAAAGTCATCGACGTAGGAAAGCATAAGGCCTCCTTTTATGTCTGCGTGGAGGGGTGCCACGTATATGAGGAACAAGAGAGGAGAGATGGGGGACCCTTGAGGGGTACCAACTGTGACCGGGGAGGGGGTTTTTGGAGAGCCTTGGTAAACTAAAGTGCATCTTCGTTCTGAGAGGAAGGAGGAGACCCAGTCTATCATGTATTTGGGGGTGTTTTTATCCAGGAGGCGTTTGCGGAGGGTGAGGGCGTCGACGTTGTCGAAACCCGCCTTGATGTCGAGGAAGAGGGAGGACACCTTTCGGTGGGTGCATTGGAGGGTTTTAACTTCGTGGACTAGGGTGGCGCAGGCGTCGAAGGTGCCTAGGCCTGGCACGGAACCGCACTGGTTCTAAACTAAGAGGCCTTTTTTTTTTTTTTTTTTTTTTATATCATGCGTTCATTGTTTTAAGGTACAAAAAGCTTCATGTAGCGGTGGCTATGGAAAAAACAAAACCTATAAAGCAAAAAACTTATAACAAAAGAAACCATTTCCCTTGCCTCGGTAGTACTAAGTAGTGAAGCCATAAACTGCCGGCCTCGTCTGTCAAAAACATAAAAATATAGGGAAAATCCAACATACTTCGCGCTTCGCAAACTTTACAAAGGAAATTTTACAAACGCAACATGTAGGCCGTGGGGTGGGGGGCGATTGGGGGGAATTGTACTGTGCGGGGGGTGTTGTGAGCGGTTATTCGAGGGGGAGGGGTCACCGGGGGGGAACCCGGTGTGGGTGTCTAGGATGAAGCGTCGGAGGGCTGAGAGGGAGGGAGGGTGGTTCCAGATTGGGCTCTCGGGCGAGAGGCTTTCGACCGCACTTAGGTGGCAGTGTCTGGCTTCAGCTCTGGCAGGGCAACGTAGGATGGCGTGTTCGAAGGTTTCTGGGGCTTCTTGACACCGGGGGCAGGTGGGTGGGCGGTCTGGGTCTTCGCGCCAGGTAGGGTGGGCCAGCAGGTAGCTTTTGCCAGCGCGCATTTAGTGTATGCGGCTGGCGGCGAACTTGTCGAGCCCCATGAACGGATGGGGGGTCGTAGAGGCGGGGTACGCGTAGTAGGGGGGCGCCGGGAGAGATTCTTCCCAGTCTTGGAGTAAGAGTTTCTGAGACCTCTCTTTGAGAGTGGCGTAGGTCCGTGCCATGAGGGTCGGGGGTGGGATGTCTTCTGTCCGGGGGAGGGTGGCTCCCCCGATCTGGGGGAAACGAGGGAAGCCGTGGCCGAGGGGGAAGGCTAAATGTGCGAGTTCGTCGATGGGGAGGTGTCTCCTCATGGGGGGGGAGGGGACTGGGGTTTTCCAGTTAAGGGGGAGATAAACGGATGAGAGGCCGATAGTCATTGGACGGCATGTGTCGGGGGCCCTAAAACTAGATAGGGAGGGAAAGGTGGGCGGGAGACGGGCTGCCGCGGGGTTGAGTGTAGGGGGTGAGCAGCAGAGCCTGAGAGCCGCGGTGCGTCTCTTATGCCTGCAGTAAGGACCTATGGGGGGGAGGCATGCCTCCCTGGAGAGTATCGGGATGGGGGTGGCGAAGAAGCAGTTGGTGGTCCATCTTTGGACCCTGTGCCAGAAGGAGCTCATGCGGGTGGTAGAGCGGGCGTTTGGGACGAAGAGGTCTGCGCCGTACGTGAGGACCGGGAGGACGAGACCCATGGCGAGTCGGTGTGAGAGGAAAGGGCGGACTCCCGCTCCCGGGGAGGCGACTCTCCTTAGGAAGGAAAAGACAGCGTTGGCCAAAGCCAGGCGCCTCTCAAAGTGGTTGGTGGAGGTGAGGGTGGGGGAGAACCAGTAACCAAGCCACCTTACCTCCTCGGAGGGGCGGAAGATCTGGTCGTTGAGGGTGACAGGGTGGTTGGATTTGAGGGAGCCTCTTTGGCTTGGGGTACGCCAATGGATGAGTTCGGTTTTTGGAATGGAAAAGGACACACCCAAGGGTGCGGCGCGTCGGGATAGGGATGCGAAAAGACTTTGTAGCCGGCGCACATTGGACCGGTAGGAGGGGGAGGAGACTGTGAGCGAAAAGTCGTCGACGTAGGAAAGCATAAGGCCTCCCTTGATATCGGCATGGAGGGGCGCTACGTATATGAGGAACAGTAGAGGAGAAATTGGGGAGCCTTGTGGGGTCCCGACTGTGACTGGGGAGGGGGTTTTGGGGGAGCCTTGGTAAACTAGTGTGCACTTCCGTTCTGAAAGGAAGGAGGAGACCCAGTCGACCATGTATTTGGGGGTGTTTTTGTCCAGGAGACGTTTGCGGAGGGTGAGGGCGTTGACGTTATCGAAGCCGGCCTTGATGTCAAGGAAAAGGGAGGATACCTTGCGGTGGGTGCGTTGAAGGGTTTTGACTTCGTGGACCAGGGTAGTGCAGGCGTCGAAGGTGCCCAAGCCTGGCACGGATCCGGATTGGTTGGGGTGGAGCAGGCCAGATGATATGGCCAACGAAAAGAGCCGGGCCGCCATGATCCTTTCCAGGATCTTGGAAACGGTTTTTTTTAGTAGAACTATGATGCGGAAGGATGCTGGGGAGTCGTAGGAGGCTTTGCCTGGTTTGTCCAAGACGACGCCATTGGCGGTTTTCAGCAAGGGGGGGTGGTAGCCATACGACAGAAGGGGGCTTAGGAGATCTAGAAGGATATCGGGGTAGTACTTGTGGACGTGTTTCCACACGGAGTAGGGTATATCATCCGGTCCTGGGGCGGAGGAGGGTGAGGATTTGGCAAGGGCCAAGGAGATTTCATCTCGGGTGAGGGGGGCTGCGTCGGGCATGGGCGAGAGCCTCCCCCTGGGCGGGGGTTCGGGCCGAGGGGGGAAGAAGTGGGCTAGGAGGGCGTTGTTGATGGAGGTGGGGTCGTTGGCGTCTGGGAGGGAGGGGAAGCGTACTGCCTGTCTGGGGGTAACCAGCTTCTTGGCGGTCCAGATGTTGTTGGGGGTGGTTTTAGCGAGGAAATCGGCCCAGTATGCTGATTTGGCGCGTTTGATGGCTTTGAAGTAGCCATTTCTGGAGAGTTTTGCCGTTTCCCTTGCTTGTGTGTTTAGGAGTTTCTTTGCTTTTCTTGTAGCTTTGTTGTATTCCTTTCGGAGGGCGGTGAGGAGGGGGGTCCACCATGGTTTAGATTTGGCGGAAGGTCGTGATGTAGGGGCTGCCATTCTGAGAGTTGAGGTCAGGCAGGACAGGGAAGCCGAGAACCAGGAGTCAAACTGCTGGGGGGAGGGGTGTGGGGGGGGAGGGGGGACGCGGAAGGCCTTGAGGGTAGGTTCTAGGCTAGTCCAATCCAAGAGGTCCCACTTGGCTTGGGGGGGAGGGGAATGCCGTAGGGGGGCTGAGAGGGAGATGGAGATGGGGACGTGGTCCGATCCTGTGGAAGGTATGGATGAGGTGTTCCAATTGTGTACGAAGGGAGTCATGGTGGGGTTGGCGAAGGCCAGGTCTATGACGCTAGGTCTGTGGGGGCCAGAAAGGGGGAACCGGGTGTATTCTCCGGGTGTGTTGACGCAGGAAAAGCTAAGGTGATCGGCTCTAAACTAAGAGGCCTTTTTTTTTTTTTTTTTTTTTTTTTTTTTTTTATCATATTATAAATTTTGTTTAAGGTACAAAAATAACACGAATCCACAAGGGATATGGCCGCAACAAACCTCCACTACAGTCCAGCCCTTCGTCGAGGCGGTGGAAACCGTGGGGCAAAACCCCTGGTCTAAAACCCGCACCAAGCGCCCGGGCGCTGAATACAGCAACAAAATATAATACATGAAAACCACAAGAGCCAAAAACATCTACCGAAAAACCCAGGAAACAACCCGACAGTGAACAAAACCAAAAATACCAAAACCCGTAGGAAATCAAACCAAGAGAAAGCCCATCCGTCACCAAGAACGTTTGCCGATCCCAAGGAGAAAACCAAAGATCCGTAGCCATAACTCGAGGGTAATAGTACCGGGGCCATGTAGGCCAGGCAGTCGGGGCTAATGGGAAAGTGTGTGGCGGGGGGAGCCGAGGGAGTCCACGAGTCTAAGGCGCAAGTGGCGGGAAGGTGCCGGTGGCGCAGGCCGCCGAGCATGAGGGGGGGTGGTGCGTCGGCCTAAAGATAGGCCGACGGCGTGCGGTGGGGTGTTGGCTGTAACCGAGCCACGGGACGAAACCAAGCGGAGGAGAGGAGGGGTAAACCCAGGACAGTGACGCGGGAGACGAGGACCACCAAGGGGTCACGATTTTTCGCGCTGCGACCGTACCGACCGAGACGTTCAGGAGAGAGTGCAATACCAGAAAGCAAGGCCACCAGTGCCGCTACTTCACCGATTGCCTGAAGCTAAACGACGAAACGCAGGTATGACGAGGGGTTGCCGACCGTGTAGATGCTAAGCGAGGACGCGAGACAACTGTGAAGAAGCCAGGAGAATACGCGAAACAAAAACTTGAGAGGATGCAGGGACAGGCCCTAAGAAACGGGTGCCCAAGTCCGAATCTATCATAGGGAGTTGCAGCTCACTGGGAGTGCGGGAGGTGGATGTTGACGATGAAATCTCGTGGTGTTGAGATTTCAATCGCCGGAGGTGTAAGGAAGATGGTTCGTGTCTAAACTAAGAGGCCTTTTTTTTTTTT
Source organism: Tuber borchii (assembly GCA_003070745.1). Classification (NCBI taxonomy): domain Eukaryota; kingdom Fungi; phylum Ascomycota; class Pezizomycetes; order Pezizales; family Tuberaceae; genus Tuber; species Tuber borchii. Next base: position 283,614 of record NESQ01000071.1, read on the forward strand.
TTTTTTTATATCATGCGTTCATTGTTTTAAGGTACAAAAAGCTTCATGTAGCGGAGGCTATGGAAAAAACAAAACCTATAAAGCAAAAACATAAACAAAAGAAACCATTTCCCACTCTCGTTAGTACTAAGTTTTGAGGCCAAAAACCCGCGGCCTCGTCTGTCAAAAACATACATTATATAGGGAAAATCCCACACACTTCGTAGCTCGTAAACCTTAAAACAGAAATACAAGAAACGAACGCACAGGTCGTAGGGTGGGTAAAGTAGGGGATATCTTGGGCCGGGGGGGGATGTGAGGGCGGCTGGTCTTTATTGCTGGACGGGGAGAGGGGGTTGCCATGGGGGAACCCGGTGCAGGTGTCTAGGATGAAACGCCGGAGGGCTGAGAGGGAGGGTGGATGGTTCCAGATGGGGCTCTCGGGCGAGAGGCTTTCTACCCCCCTTAGATGGGAGTGTCTGGCTTCAGCCCTGGCTGGGCAGTGGAGGACGGCGTGTTTGAAGGTCTCTGGGGCTTCTTGACACCGGGGGCAGGTGGTTGGGCGATCTGGGTCGTCCCGCCAGGTGGGGTGGGCGAGCAGGTAGCTTTTGCCGGAGCGCATTTGGTGTATACGGCCGGCGGTGAACTTATCGAGCCCCATGAAAGGGTGAGGGGTGGTGGAGGTGGGGTACTCATAGTAGGGGGGTGCTGGGAAAGAGGCTTCCCAGTCCTGGAGGAGGAGTTTGTGAGCCCTTTCTTTGAGCGTCGTGTAGGCTCGTGTCATGAGGTTCGGGGGCGGGATGTCTTCCGATGGGGGGAGGGGTGTACGGCTAACCTGGGGGAAACATTCGAAGCCGTGTCCGAGGGGAAAGGCCATGTGAGCGAGCTCGTCTATGGGGAGGTGTCTTCTCATTGGGGGGGAGGGAACCGGGGTTTTCCAGCTGAGGGGAAGGTAGACGGACGAGAGACCTATAGTCATTGGGCGACAAGTGTCAGGGGCCCTGAAGTTGGATAGTAAGGGGAAGGTGGCGGGGAGGCGGGCGGCCGCGGGATTTAGGGAGGGTGGTGAGCAGCAGAGCCTGAGGGCTGCTATGCGTCTTTTGTGCCTGCAGTACGGGCCGATGGGAGGGAGGCATGCTTCCCTGGACAGTATAGGGATGGGGGTGGCGAAAAAACAATTGGTGGTCCACCTTTGCACTCTATGCCAGAAAGTGCTCATGCGGTTGGTGGAGCGAGTGTTCGGGGTGAAAAGGTCCGCACCATAGGTGAGGATCGGGAGGACGAGGCCCATGGCGAGCCGGTGAGATAGGAAGGGACGAACACCCGCTCCCGGCGAGGCAACTCTTTTATAAAGGAGAACGCGGCATTGGCCAGGGCCAGGCGTCTTTCGAAGTGATTGGTGGTGTTGAGGGCAGGAGAGAACCAGTAACCGAGCCACCTCACCTCTTCGGAGGGGCGGAAGATCTGGTCATTGAGGGTGACGGGGTGGTTGGCTCTGAGGGTGCCTCTTTGGCTTGGGGTGCGCCAGTGGATGAGCTCTGTTTTCGGGATGGAGAAGGCCACACCTAGGGTCGTGGCTCGGCGGGATAGGGCTGTGAACAAGCTTTGCAGCCGGCGCACATTAGAGCGGTAGGAGGGGGAGGAGACAGTGAGTGCAAAGTCGTCAACGTAGGAGAGCATAAGGCCCTCTTTTATGTCGGTATGGAGGGGTGCCACGTAAATGAGGAATAGAAGCGGAGAGATGGGGGAACCCTGAGGTGTTCCGACCGTGACTGGGGAGGGGGTATTGGGCGAGCCTTGGTAGACCAGGGTACACCTTCGTTCCGAGAGGAAAGAGGAGACCCAGTCTACCATGTATCTGGGGGTGTTCTTGTCTAGGAGGCGTTTGCGGAGGGTGAGGGCGTCGACGTTGTCGAAACCGGCTTTGATGTCAAGGAAGAGGGAGGAAACCTTGCGGTGGGTGCGTTGGAGGGTTTTGACTTCGTGGACCAAGGTGGTGCAGGCATCAAAGGTGCCTAATCCTGGGACCGAGCCGCATTGGTTGGGGTGGAGCAGGCCAGATGCTTTAGCCAGAGCGAACAGGCGGGTCGCCATAACTCTCTCCAAGATTTTGGAGATGGTTTTTAGCAAAACTATGATGCGAAAAGAAGCGGGGGAGTCGTAAGAGGCTTTGCCTGGTTTGTCCAAAACGACACCGTTGGCAATTTTCAGCGAAGGAGGGTGGTACCCGTATGTCAGGAGGGGGCCTAGGAGATTTAGGATTATGTCGGGGTAGTGCTTGTGGATGTGTTTCCAAACGGAGTAGGGTATTTCGTCAGGTCCTGGGGCCGAGGAGGGCGAGGACCTGGCAAGGGCCGAGGAGATTTCTTCTTTGGTGAGGGGGGGTGTGTTGGGAACGGGTGAGAGCTGCCCCCTGGGTGGGGGTACCGACCGAGGCGGGAAGAAGTGGGCGAGGAGGGCTTTGTTGATGGAGGTGGGGTCGTTTGCGTCTGGGAGGGATGGGAACCTCGCCGCTTGTCTGGGAGCGACCAGCTTCTTGGCGGTCCAGATGTTGTTGGGGGTGGTTTTGGCCAGGAAATCAGCCCAGTATGTGGCCTTGGCGCGCTTGATGGCTTTGAAGTAACCATTCCTGGAGTGCCTGGCTGTTTCCCTTGCCTGTGTGGTTTGGAGTTTTTTGCTTTTTCTCGTGGCTTTGTTGTACTCCTTTCGGAGCACGGTGAGGAGGGGGGTCCACCATGGTTTGGACTTGTATGATGGTCTTGATGTGGGGGCAGCCGTTCTAAGCGTTGAGGTCAGGTAGGACAAAGAGGCCGAGAACCAGGCGTCAAACTGCTGGGGGGAGGGGCGTGGGGGGGGAGGGGGGACGTGGTAGGCTTTGAGGGCCGGTTCCAGGGCTGTCCAGTCCAGGAGGTCCCATTTGGCCTGGGGGGGGGGGTGTGTCGGAGGGGAGCTGAAAGGGAGATGGAGATGGGGACGTGATCCGACCCGGTGGAGGGTAAAGATGAGGTGTTCCAACTGTGTACGAAGGGAAACATAGCGGGGTTAGCAAAGGCCAGGTCTATGACGCTGGGTCTGTGGGGGCCAGAGAGGGGGTACCGAGTGTACTCCCCCGGGGTGTTGATGCAGGTAAAGTTGAGGTCGTCGGCTCTATCAAAGTAGGGGTCGGCGATGGAGGCTTCCTGGGAGGAGGGGAGGCGGAGGGGGTCGGTGCGGGGGCTGTGGATGTTGAAATCTCCTACCACTAGGTAGGGAACGTCAACAGCAGAGAAAATCTGGTCTGGTCTGACTGTGTGTAGTAGCGGGTACCTGGAACGTGAATAGATGTTTGCCAGGCGGAAAAAAGGAAAGCTGGTGCCGAAGCAGCCTGAAGGGGTGTAAACATCAATGTGCATGTAGTCATCCACGTCCGGCGTGAACACTGGGAGTACGGGGTTGGTTTTTAAAAATTCGGAAGAAATATAACAGGCCACCTTGGGGAGGGGCGAGGGGGGGGCGAAAGACTTGTACCCATTAAAGGCGGGTAAAAAGCCCTTGGAGGACGGGGGGTCTTGTAGAAAGACCAGCTGTGGAGGGTGGCGCATCGAAAACGACGAAAAAAGTGAAAGAAACACATCCCAGCTTCCCAGGCTGTTGTGTTGAATGAGTGTGATTTTGGGCGAGGGGGCCGGCCCCACGGTTCTGCTAGGAGGTTGGGCGTTAATCATGGCGGGGACGACCCCGGCGGTTGACTGGAGTTACGGGGGGCGCGGGGGGCCTGAGGGAGCAGGACCTGCCGCGCCTGTAGGTGGCACTTGAACGGCGGTTACGGGGCGGGGGGTGGCAGGGCCAGGATCGGAGGTTGGGTGGGCCTGGGGAGTAGTGGGTGCTGGCACGCCATCTTCTTCCACATCCATGGACTCTTGACTGTCCGAGGATGCGGAGGAGCCGACAGACTCCGAGGGGGCACGGGGCGGGTAGGGGGGATAGGGCGGGACTTGCATTCCTTAGCGTAGGCGGTGTGGTCGTTGCCGCAGTTGGCGCAGTGGGGGGGTGAGGTCGGGCAGCATTCAGCCACGGGTCTTTCGTTGCCCCCTTTGGGGCAGGTGGGGTTCTGGCACCTGTGAGCGGCTTTGGTATGATGCAGAGCACAGATGGGGCAGGATGGATGTTTCTGCTTGCATCGTGCGGCGGCATGGCCGAAACGGCAGCAGTTGGAACATTGTGTGTACCGGTTGGCGGAGATAGCCTTTTCCACTTTCCGGCGTTCTGAGTAGAGGAAGATAGATGGTGTGAGAGTTGGAACGTCGTCGGGGTCAACGGAGACGACCACCGAAAGCGCTTCTTTGGCGGTTCGAGAAGCTCGGTCAGGGTTAAGGTACCTGGCCGACTGGATTTGGACCGCTTTCGCGAAACCAATAGATGCTTTGAGATGGGGGTAGAGTTGCTCGTCGTCTTCGGGCATTTCATCGGTGGGGATGCTGTGTATGACCAGCTGTACAGCGGTCGGGGCGAGGCAGAAAGGGAGCCAGGGGTTGTCGCCTGTTGGGAAGGCCTGGTTGAGGCGCCTTGTAAGGACGTCGAAATAGGGGGCATAGGAAGAAGCGGGGGTGTGTGGGTCAGTGCAGGTGAGCGAGACTGCTCCTCGGTCGTTGACTTTTGCGAAGAAGCCTTTTGGGAGGAGGCAGTTTGAGTCGGTGAGGGCATTGGCGACAATGTCGGGAAGGGAACGGGCGATACGTCTCGAAAGGGCGTGAGGGGCGTGGGAGGAGCGTGGGGCAAAGAAACGTCTAGAAGCGAAGGGGAGGGGAGGGGCAGAAGTTTTTAAGGTCCTGTCCTCATTGCTCGCAACCTCTGTAGCTTTCGTTTGCTTGGGTTTCTTTTTCCCGCTCTTTCCTCCGGAGCCGGCCGCCTGGGCGTAGGATGGTTGGTTTTTGGCTTTGTAATCCGGGTGCAGGGTGGCGTCTGTGAAAACAGACAGGTCGTATTCTCCGGCGCGGAATTGCTCCGCCTCCCAGGAGTGGGGGAAGGCCTTGGCGTAAAGCTCGGGGTTGCCGAACATTTTCCCAAGCCTCGTATCGTAGTATGGGCAGTGAATTGAGGGGTTTACTGGTGCGAGGGGGGGGGCGGGGGGGGGGGTTGAGGGATTTTTGCTGGATGGTGGGGCCTTGTGGGGCGGTTCGGGTGGGTGGGTGAGGGGGCTGGGTGTTTTTAGCCGGGGCCGGGTGGCGGGGGGGTGGAGCTGGTGTGGGGGCCGAGACCCTATGTGACAGGTCACGAAGGGCTGAGGTGATGGGGTGAGATCCTCCGGGGTTACCGAAGCGTTTGTGATGTGGGAGGAAAGGTCGTGGATTTGTGATCGGAGTTCGCCGTTCTCATTTCTGAGGTCGTCGACCTGTTTGGAGATGGCTTCGAGTTGGGTGGTGATTGCTACTATGCCGGAGACTGTCGAGCAGAGGATGGAGAGGATGGAACCTTCACCGGGGGTGATGGACTGGAGGCTGGAGTCAGAGAGGTCGGGGACCAGGTTGGGGGGTAGGCGCAATTCATCCCTCGTTGCCGAAAGATATCCGCGAGGAAGGCTAGGGGGGGTGTGGGCCTGGGGACTGGGGAGGGGGAAGGGGGGATTTGGAGGTTGCGAGGTGTGGAGGATCGTGAGATGGCGGCTGCCAGCTCCTGATTGCCTGGGGGGATGGGGGGTATTTCCGACATGGGACGGAGAGGGGCGGGGGGGTGGTGGTGTGTGTCCCGGAAGCAAAACGGGTTTGTAGAAGAGTTTAGAAATGTAGGGGGGGGAAAGTAGAGGGCGAGAAGCTTGTCTAAACCAAGAGGCCATAAGGGCTCTCTTTTATAACCGTTCTTTCCGCAACTCATGACTCATCCTTCGCATCACGCGCCCCTATGACTCATAGGTGAGTCATAGTGTGAAATCCATCAGCTGACTCGTCCGAGTCACTGCGCAATAACTAACCAATCAAAACATAATAAACCCATCATGTGTGCAACTTGCATCACATGCGTAAAACCCATGACTCATAACTAGAGTCATGTGCGAAAGTCATAATCATATGACCACAATCGTGAGTCATGTTAAAACAATAAACTAATTATAACAAAGGAATGACACGCTATCGCGTAGTCATGTGAAATACTAAACCCTATGACTCATAAGTATAAGTCATGTGAAAACCTCTCCTTCTGGTCACCGTTTGTGACATTAGCTCCCTCTCCCCCTAGCATCGGTCCCTCGATGCTCAAAGTCCTAAATCTGTCACCCGACTTCCAAACATTTCGCCTCTCTTCTCATTCTCCGAATAGTATCTTCGGAGTCTCTCCACCTCTTGCGTACAACTTCAAGGGTGAGGTTGCCAACCTCTAGGGCTCGTTGTTGTTCCGATATTTGTGTTGTTGATCTTCGATCAACGATCGTTGGTCCTTCAATCGTTCTTGGAGGCGGTCCCGTTCGTCTAGCAGTTCGTCAATCTGCCTTCGTAGACTTTCCGGGTCCGGAGCCGTCGTCGTTTCTGAATTTTCGCTCCCCTCCCCGGCCAACCGTGTCCTCACGGTTTCTCTTGCTTTTCTTGTTTTTTCGTCCCTTTTTGTAAGGGGTTCCTTTCTGCCTTCCGACCTCGGATAGTAGCCGGCTTTGATTTTCTCATTCTTATGAGACCGGCAATCGTTTCGAAAACATTGTTCCCAATGTATCTTCTTGTGTTCTTCGTTCGAGGTTCGTCCTTTCGTTTTGGTTCTTGTGGGTACCACCCTTGTCCTTGTTTCTCGCTAAGGTGCACGAAGCACCCATCGTCGTAACATGCTGTCCATGATAGTCCATTGTGTTTTGCCGTTTCAATGGCCTTTGCTTGTCTTTCGTCCAGTTCTTGTTCCGTTGGCATGTTGTAGCCCGGCTAGTAGGCGGAAATGCCCTGGGCTGGACTCGTTGTCTCCCCAGCCTTGGTCGGGTTTGAGTTCGATTTTGAGTTCTACCCAGTCTTGGCTTACCTGGGTATCGTTGGTGGAATTGCTGGACTGCATGTTGGGCGTTGTTAAAGTTTTCCGAAGGGTACCAGACTTTGTCGTGTTCTGGTGAGTATCCTTTCCACTTAGCTCGATATTGGAGCTTTCCGTAGTGGAGTCGAGAGTCGATGATTTCGTCGAGTTCATATTCCGGTTGCCTTCGATTACGATAGGCGGAGGAAGTTCTTGAATTTGTGAGGGGAATCCGTTGTCTTGGTAAGGTTCGAGGAGTGAGATGTGGAATGTGTTGTGTATTGTCATTGATGGCGGTAGGTCCACTTATAAGCGCTTATTCCAATCTTTGCCAAGACTTTGAATGGTCCAATTTTCTTATAGTCTAGTTTCTTCGATAGTCTCGTGGTTCTGATATTTCGTGGTAGTAACCACACCATATCTCCTGATTGTAAGTTCGGATCTGGTTTTCGGTGTTGATCGTAATATTCTTTTGTCGTAATTGTGCTGCAACCATTTCGTTTCGTAATGACTCATGTAGTTGAGTCATTTCTTCTGGTTTCTTTGACTTCCTTGGATCAGATGTCCTATCATCTCGTATTCGGGTTGATTCCGTAGTTTGCGAAAAAGGTGTGTTCTTATTGTTTCTTGATATCCGTTGTTGTATGCAAATTCTGCTAGTGGCAGATATCCGCACCAATCGTCTTGTTGGTAGTTGATATATGCTCGAAGATATTGTTCTAGTATTGCGTTTGTTCTTTCTGTTTGTCCATCCGTTTGAGGGTGAAACGCCGTGCTTAGTCTTCGCTTGATCCCGAGTTCTTCCGTTGTCCTTTTCCATAGGTCCATGTGAATAGTGTTCCTCTATCCATGATGATGTCTCGTGGTAGTCTGTGTAACCTGACTATCTCCCTCATGAACAGGTTTGCAAACTGCCGTGCATCTAGATCCTTTTTGCATGGAATGAAATGACTCATTTTGGTCATGCGGTCGATAACAACTGTGTTGTGTCATACCCTTCGGACTTCGGAAGGTCTGTGATAAAATCCATGGCGATCAACTTCCAAGGTCTGTCTGGTGCGTCGTTTGATTGTAGAAGACCATATGGTGCATGTCGTACAATTTTGGTCCTCTGACATGTGTCGCAATTCTTGACATATCTTTTGATAGTCTCTCTTATCTTTGGCCAATAGTATCGTCTTCCGATGAGTTCGGTAGTTTTTGCGGTTCCTCCATGTCCCGCTTGTAGTTGGTCGTGTGTTTGGAGATAAGAGTCGTCCTTATTCCTTCGTCATCGGGAACCCATATCTTTCCTTGGTACCATAGGTATCCATCCTTCCATTGGCATAGCCCTAAGGCTACCCCTTTTAGTTCCTTATCTCCTGCTTCCAGAGCCTGTTTGATTCTTTGGATCTCTTTGTCTGCTTTTGAGCTTCTAGTATCGTTCCTTCGTCTTTGTCGTGGAATTCGCTTAGTTCCATTTCTTCGATTGCTGCTTCCTCCCAGAACTGCTCTTTGGGCAGTAATATTCCTTCTTGTTTCGATAAATGTTTCTCCCTCAGGGTTTGTATGTCTCCTGTCCTTCTTGTGAGGGCATCTGGTTTTCCCCCTTCTCTTCCTGGTCGATATATGATTCTGAAATTGTATTGGCTCAGCTTTCGGACCCATCGTCTTTGTCTGTCTGTCAGGGCCTTGGTTGTCATGAATGTTGTAAGGTTTTTATGGTCGGTGAAAACCTGAATGCGATATCGGCTGCCTTGAGTATATCTTCTCCATTCTTCGAACGCCTGTACCACGGCTAATAATTCTTTGTCGTGTACATCGTAGTTGAGCTGAGCGTCTTTCATCCCTTTGGACCTGTAGGCTATTGGTCTCCATTTTCCGTCTTCGCATTGTTGTGATATTATGCCCGAGCATACATATTTCGACGCGTCTGTCTCAATTTTGATAGGTCGTGTCGGGTCAAAATGTACTAGTACGGAGTCGTGGTAAGTGCTTTTCGGAGTTCGTCAAAGGCCTGTTGTTCTTCGGTTTCCCATTTCCATTTGCCGTCATATTTTTTATGTGTTCGTTCGTATAACGGTTTTGCTATTCTGCTGAATCCTTGTATAAATCTTCGATAGAAGTTGCAGAATCCTAGGAAGCGTTGAATTTCGGTTTTTGTCTTTGGCGGTTGCCATTCCCATATTGCTTGAGTCTTGACCGTGTCGACTTTGACTCCTTCTTGGCTGACCACGAATCCCAAGTATTCCGTTTCCTCTTTGTGGAATTCGCATTTCGAAGGTTTGACCTTCATTCCTGATGGTCGGAGAGCTTCCAGTATGTTTTTGACGTCCTTCTGATGTTGTTTTAGGTTATTCGAATATATTAGGATATCATCCAGATATACTATCAACACATGTCAATGTATCGTAGTAGTACCCTGTTGATCCATTTCTGGAATGCGGCTGGTGCATTGCAGAGTCCAAATGGTACCACCAAATATTCGTAAGTTCCTAACTTGCTGCTGAAAGTTGTCTTATGTTCGTCTCCTTCTCGTATTCTGATGTTGTGGTAGGCGTCCTTAATATCCAGTTTTGTGAAATATTTGGCGGTGCTCAACCGATCCAACGCTTCGCCTATCAATGGTAACGGATACGGTCCTTTTTGTGACTTCATTGAGTCCTCGGTAGTCCACGCATAGTCGTAGGCTTCCATCTTTTTTCTTGACGAACATGATTGGTGATGCTCTTTCAGCCTTCACTTCTCTTATCCATCCTCTTGCTTCGTTTTGCTTGATATATTTGTGCAATTCCTGGATCTCGTCGTAGCTGAGCGGATATATCTTTTTGTCGGGTACTTCCTCTCCTGTTCTAGGTCAATGCCTAGGTCGATTCCTTTTCGATGGGGTGGTAATGTTGTCTTTTCTCCTTTTCGAACACATCGAGGTATTCATGATATTCGCTTGGTATCGTTTCTTGGAGTTTGTTTTTCTTCCTCCTTCTTCCTTTGTTTTTCCTTGATTGCCAGTTCGGTGCTGATGTTGATCTTTTCAGGTAGATCTCGTCTGGACTGGGTCCCATCTTAGGATGCCCGTCGTTCTCCTCTTCCGTAGAAGCTCCGAATGCTTTTGCTGATATTTCGCTGATGCTGATCGGTTTTTTGTCTTTCTGGACTTGCTCGTACTTCCGAATCCTTTCGTTCCTCGATCCGTCTTTGCAGTTTTTGTACTTCCTGTAGTTCTTCCGTATTGATCTTTTCGATGATCAGTTGTGCGATCCGATCGCCTGTTCTACTGGAACTGGTTAGTGCCCTGGTTAACCAGGACCACTTTATTTCCCCGGTATAATCTGCGTCTATTACCCCCGCAGTTGGTTGTGAGTCTGTGTTTGACTGCTAACCACTTCGCAGGGGCGATGCGTCCGTAGGTGTTTTGAGGTAGCCCAATGCTATTCCGGTTCCGACTAATTTCTGTTCTCCCGCAAGTATACAGACTTGCTCGTTGGCATACAGGTCGTGTCCTGCTGCCTCCTTCGATCCTTTCGTAGGCATCCTAGCCTGAGGAGATAATTTTTGAACTTGGATTCTTTCATTCCTTTTCACCTGTACTTCCGAGTACTTGGTGAGGAGGTTTTCTTCCAGAGCTTCATCTTCTGGTACCGCATATGCAACTGGCGAACTGTTGAGACACCATGTCGTACATCGTTCGCTGTTGAATGTGATCTTCTTTTGGTCCCAATCATTTGGATTATGCGTTCGTAACCATGGCATTCCTAGAATAACCTCGTGGTTCTGGAGATTTGCCACTTGGAAAGTTGCCAATTCCCTATGGCTATTGATGTCCATAGGTACTTTTGCCAAATGGGTAACTGGCCCATAGCGCTTGGTTTTCCATCCGCAAGGTAAATCTCTCTTCTTTTCTTGGCCTTTGTTTTGTAATTCCGTGTTTGGCACATATGCCTTCGTCAATGAAGTCTTCAGTGGCCCCTGAATCTATCATCGCGTTTATCGTAACTGACTCCTGTTTCCGTGTAGTTGTATCTTGATCATGATATGATCATTTTCTCGTTCAAGTGATTCCGTGTAGTTGAGTGCGCGTAGTAGTTTTCCATGATGATGGGTTTTCGTTCCGGTCTGTCCCTAGTACCATCTTTTACTGGGGACTTTCGTCGTTTCCCGATTGTTCGGGTCTTCCTTGACCTCGATTTCCTTGATGCTGGCTTTCCGCCCAGGTCCCACCCTTCTCGAATTGTCCTTGTTTGGGTGTCGTGGTATAGTTTCTTCCATCTCTTGGTCTGTCGCAATTTCGTACTTGGTGTCCTGCCCCTGCGCATTTGAGGCATAGTTTTTCCTTATTCTTCTTTTGAATTCCTCGGGTGTAGTCTTGGCTTTCGTCTTGTTGCATCCAAGTCCATTGGGTCTCCTTCTGGGTCGTATATTGGTTGGTCTGAATGTTCCGTTCAGGTTTCGTGGGCGCTAGTAGTCCTTTCTGTGGTGCCTTTTTTTTGTATGTGTTTGACCGTGCTAGCTTGGTTTCCTTCTTGATTGCCCATTTGGCCAGTGTTTCGTGTGACGAATCCCACTGTCCGTTCCCCATGCTTCTTGGAGTCGTGTTCATGCCTGAGTAGGCATTCTCCTGCTGTATGGTCGTCCAATTCTGCTTCTGTAGCTGCGAGTCGGAATTCGTTCCATATTCTGTCATGGTTCTGTTTCCTTGTCGTAGTTTTTGTATCTTGAGTCTTGCTTCTCCCATGGCATCGATGGCTCCGAATTGATTCCTAACTTCTCTCGAATGCTTCCCATGTTTCCCACTCGTGAGAAGTCGTCCTTCGCATATGGTGTTATCCATGCTCCTGCATCTCCCCTTAAAGGCTCGAGTGTATAAGATTCTTCGGTATGATGGCCTTCCGTCCATCCCACAGCTGTAAAGTAAACTTTAAGCTGTGCCAGCCATCCTCTAGTTTGGTTCTTCTCCTGTGAATGTTTCTGGTTCCTTAATTTTCGGTCTTCGGTTGCCTCCTGTAGGTTTTGCTATGATTTGCTGGAGTGTTCCGTGGTGAGTTCCGGTACCTGGGTACCGTATATTCTCCGCGCCTGCTGTTCCCCTTCCTCGGTGTTCCTGCTCCTGTTGCTAGTGACATTGTATATTTCTTCGGGTTCCTCCTGGTAGTGTTGGTTGCTTCTGACCCCGCTGATGATGCTGGTTCTGGTGTATCTGGGCTCGTTGCCCTTGATTCTCCTAGTGTCTGGTCGAGTGCTTCTCCTAGTGTAGTAGTATCGAATACCGTACTTCTATGTCGTCTTCTTGTGGTGATTCCGTTTTCTTTGTTCTTGGTTAAGCTGTGCGTATGTGACGCAATCAAATGTAACTATCCTCTTCCCTTCGGCGATACTTGCAGCAGGTAACCTCTTCTTTGATAGTGATCGCACTATCTTCGGTACGCACGAATAATAACCGCTAAGTGTACAGACTCCGGTTTCGTAGTATATCGCTAGCTCGTGAGAGACACTATAGTCTCAGGCCCGATATTGTAAGATGTAGAGAAAAAGTATATTGTAGGAAAATA